>JAYEPQ010000002.1:285000-885000 GCA_036321105.1 Dracaena cambodiana | reverse complement strand
TCTCTGGTTGTATTGTCCTGCTGGCGCGATAAGTCGACGAGGTTCCTCATTGATTCATCGCGCTCCTTGGTTATTTTGGCCAAGAAAGCTTGAGCCTTGGCGATGGTCTCTTGAGCCTTAGTAATAGCTTGGTCGTGGCTCTTGACAATTGAAGCAGTGGCCTCCACTTGAAGAACCAGAGATTCGCGATTTGATTGACATTGCTCTAAAGAGGCCTTGCAAATAGTCGCCTTCTCTTGAATCTCCTTCTGAGACTTAAGCTGTTCCTCTTTCAGCTTTTGGAAAATGATTTCCACTGTCTCAGATTTATCAGTACTTCTGGCTTTCGACAGAGATTCAGCATGCCTTTGAAGCTGAGTTATCATGAGCCTAAAAGGAGCAGCTCTATCTTCTCCACCAATGCTAACGATACCAGTTAGGTAAATGTTGAGAACATTGGCGATTGAAGCAAAAGGAACCCTCTTTAGTACTTTATTGATGCAGCGATCCAGAAAGTGAAGGAAAGTCTCTACTGTATCCTTCAGCAAATAACTCTCAAGCATGTCAATCTCTACATAAGAAGGAGTGATACTGGATGAGACAGAAGCGGGTTGATCCGCAACAGGAGGAATGACACCTTTGGAGATCTCCGTGGAGCTACCAATCATAGCCTCCTGAACTATAATATCAGTGGGAGCGGTCGTGACCAAGGTCGTAGGCATGGCAGCCTCGGGAATCACTGCTTCCGAAGTATCAACCGCGGCAGTAGTAACTTCGGTCGCTCCACCAGTGTCAGTTCCTGCGATGGTATTGTCTGGTGAAGCCACCTTCGCGTCCATGCACTCTAAGTCCGGAGTCAAAACTGGAGCTAACAAAAAGAAAAGAAGAAAATTGACAGTCAAGTATTGCAGTATCATTTGATAAAATAGCATAATTGCTGAAGAAAGAAGATGAAGACCTGAAGGTTGGGTACTGGATTCCCCAAGTCCGTACACTTCAGAACCAAACACTTCAGGCCCGTAGATTTCGGTCCGAACATCCTCGCTCAAAAAGACATATTTTCCATGATCTGAAGGAGGAGTAGAAGAGCGAAAACTGTCACTACTGGCGTCATCGTCATCGCCCCAGTCATCCTGGTCTTCAGAAAGAGGTGCTTCTTTTGGGGAATCCGATGCGCGAGTCTCCCCAATGATTCACACTTCATCATCGGCGGTGTCTTGAGCAACAAGAGCTACAGAGTCCTCCTGAAAAGCCGAAGGAGCACTAACTTCAACCTCGGCCTGGCCAATAGGAGGAATAGAACCCTCTTGAGTAACAGGAGTAGGATCACTGCAGAGAACAGGTCCTTGACTCCGACGCCTCTTAAAGGAACGGAGGGTTAAAGATGAGTCATCTTCCTCCTCCTCAGGTTCCTCAACGAGGGACTCAAAAACCAGAAGGGATGATGCAGTACCAGTCCCAGATAGGGTGTGTTGGCAGTGAAAATTTCTAAGGATTTTCCACAACAGAACGCGGAGCTAATTCAATAGCCCCGCATTTGGTTATATTAACCCTGCGTTTGAATAAAACGCGGAGATGTTTAATAGCTCCGCGTTGATTCCGCAGTCTGGCTTGTATTAGCCTCGCGTTTGAGTAGAACGCGGAGATGATCAATAGCTCCGCGTTAGCTCCGCGTTTGGTTATTTAGCGTTGCGTTTTGATGCGATTAAAGCTCCGCGTAAGCAGATAACCAGAATCTCAAATTGATTGAGATTATGATTCTGGGCTTATCCAAATACCCGAATCAAGTTTAATCAGAATTCCATCAAAACTAAGATATTTGATTGGAATCCCTGATGAATGCGAGTTCTATTTAGATAGAAACTCTTGCATTAACCTGGGGCTATAAATACCTTCCTGGTGAAACCCTAGGGAGCTTCTTCTTCTTTTTGGCATCGGAAGTCTCCTATCGATCCTTTGGCAATTCAAGTACGCGAGAGAGCCTTGAAGCCTTTGCTGATCATCTTCTGAAATCTTAGAGAATTCAAGTTACGCACAGAGCCTTGAGTTCGTGAAGATCAGAGAAAATCACCATCTTCTTTCTGGAGTTCTTGAGAAGTTCAAGTTACGCGAGAGAGCCTTGAACAAATCAAAACCAGAGAAGATCGTCTATATTCGGCCGATATCTTTAAAAGAGAAGATTTCAACGTACCGATCGTCCAAAGGAACTGCTTGACAGATCCCATCGCCACAGATCCCACAAATATTGTAAAAGAGAGCGATTGAACTATAAAATCCTCTCGTTTGTTCTTTTTTATATCTTGTTCACTTCCATTGTAATTTAAGTTAATTCAATGGGAGGAAGCGAAGGAACTTTTGCGACGAACAAACTGGCGACCACAGTGAGAGCCATCTCTTTCACTGATGAAGAGATTGTGGCGCAATCGGACGTTGACTTGATCGGATCCGAAGTAGACACGCTGGTCGTTGAAATCGACCAGCAGAAGTACGAGGAGTTCCTCTCCTCCGGATCAGGTGACTTGGATGAGACACGGCACTATCACCGTATGTACTCCAATGCCCGAGTGACGGGTAGAAAGGTATCCACCGAGAGACGGGGATCCTTGGAGACTACGGTTATAACGCCGGAGTCCACACAAGAAATCCTAACCGAGGAAGAGCTTCCGATTGCCGAAGAAGACATGGGAACTGGATTAACCAGGACCCAACTCCGGAACAGGAACCGGAGAGCGAGGCTAGAGCCCTCAAAGCCCGCCTTGGGCGCGGAGCTAACTCTAGAGGACGCGAGGCTATGGTCCCTCGCAAATTGGCTCGCGCTACCCGCGAGACCAATCTCTACCGCGTTAAACGCGAAGATACAACTTGCATTAAAAGCAAGGAAAAGCCAGCGTGTGATTTTCCACGCGAGGCTGGTAATACTGGCGAGTTACGCAAAATTCCTGACACTCGCGAGTTACGCGAGTATAAAAATTATTCCAAGCCAGCGTGTGATTCTCCGCGCGAGGCTATTACTGTGCCTAGTGAGAGACGCAAAGCCAGTAAGGGTTGCGCTAGTCGCAAAATACCCAACACTCACGAGTTACGTGAGTATAAAAATTATTCCAAGCCAGCGTGTGATTCTCCACGCGAGGCTATTACTGTGCCTAGCGAGAGACGCGAAGCCAGTAAGGGTTGCGCTAGTCGCAGAATACCCAACACTCGCGAATTACGCGAGTATAAAAATTATTCAAAGCCAGCGTGTGATTTTCCACGCGGGGCTATTACTGTGCCTAGCGAGAGACGTGAAGCCAGTGATACTTGCAATAAACGCAAGACTTCTGATACCCGCAAGGAACGTGAGGATGATTGGCAGATAGTTATCAGTCGTAAAAACCGCGCTAAGCGCGAAGCTATGATCTGCGTTAATCGCAAAGATAAGCCAGCGTGCAAGAACTTCCCTTCACGCGGGGCTATTATTCCAGAAGCTCAACTTCCAAGAACACACCAAGCCAGCGAGAAACGCGAGGCTAGTGTGGATAAGCGCGGAGCTATTCTTCAGGTCCGCAATGTGAAACGCGAGGCTATTCCTAAGCCACGCGAGGATCAGTCCGACCCCAGAGTCAGGGTTGATCAATCAAAGAAGCTTCAGTGGATTCCTAAACACTCTCAAGAGTTGAATGGACCTCTTGATTCCATGGCTAGAGGCATTGACCTCAGGGAACATCTCTCTAAGAAGAGAGCCATAGACCAACTTCAAGTTGAACATAGTTGCCATTGCCAGCAACTTGTGACAGCGGTATCAGCCGTGACAGATAACTGTGGCTGCAGCAAGAACAGGATATCTGTGTTCGACTGATTAAACGAGTCAAACCAGAATCCTGCTAAGAAGACAAGAACCACTCCCCTGAAACAAGGGAGAGCTGTAACTTCCAACATGGTAGGAAAAGGGAAGAAAATTGCAGAGACGGATGATGATTCAGAATCGAGCGATGATGAACTTCATCATGTTACTCGACTAAGATCAGGAGTCGTCCTGCCCCGAAATTATAAAAAGCTCGCAGAGGGTTCTTACGACGAGGACAGCGATAATTCCGCTATAGCCTCGCCTCCATCCTCTACATCATCTCGACTGCAGAAGTCAGTATCGCACATGGCAGATAAATCTGGTGATATCAATCAGAGATTTGAGGCTCAAGAAAGAATGATTCGAGAGCAACAGAAAACGATTGAAGACCTTAAGATGCTACTTTTAAAAGTTGTTGAAGATAATGCTAAACAGGGCAAGAAGACTCCAAATGAAGAAGAACAGGAGGAGAAAGCCCACTCGATGCATGAGGAAGAAGATAGATTTTCCTTCCATGATCCGCATGAAGAAAAACTTGAAAAGTTACAGAATCAACTCGAAGCCTTGATGCGTAAAAAAGAGTTGAAGGAGTCAGGAGTCTCTAGACCATATCCAGCAAATGGGATGTGGTACCCTATCCTCCAAAGTATAAGCCGCTCAAGTTGGAGCCCTATGACGGGAAGGGATCGCCCAGTCAGCACATCTATTATTTCTTGTCCCAAGCAGGACACTTAATGGGTAATGATCCCATCATGACCAAAGTATTTGCAAGTACTTTGCGAGGGCCTGCCTTTACTTGGTTCATGCAGCTGCCCCCAGGTACTATTAATACCTGGTTAGATGTTGAGAAATTATTTCTCTCACGTTTCTTCGAGGATGACACCGAGATTACGGTTCATTCCCTCCTTGCAACTAGGCAGGGGGAACAAGAAGCGGTTAAAGATTTCATAGAAAGGTTCCGGGAGAAGTCCGTACATTGTAAACACGGAATGATCCAGGAAACTCTAGTCGAGACATGTCGACACAACCTTAAGACCAATGTGCTCCTCAAAATGGGGGCCGTAGAGTCTAAGACGTGGAGGGACCTGCTCAAACAAGGAGAGCAAGTTGAAGACTTGATTCGCCGAGTTGAAGAGTCCCGCGGGCCAAGAAGTGCTGGGGGTAGTAAATCATATACCCAAAACAACAGCAACAAGAATAAAGGGAAAGCAGTAATGTCATCAGAAACTGCTCCTCAGAAAACCAGTCCTCTGCCAGAGCCAAAATCTCAAGGTCAGCGAGGGTCAAGGCAAATTAGACCGCAGCAAGAAAGGAATTACACTTTCAAAGCTGAATAGACACCAGTCCTCTTTCACCTGCTCCAAAAGAAGGGAATGCTAAAACTTCCGGAGAATAAGAAGCCAGAAGAAGCGGGTAAGACTAAAGACCCAAATTATTGTCTTTATCACCGGAATGTTGGGCACCCTACCAGGGATTTTTTCCCCTTAAGAACAGAATCCAAGCACTAATAGAGGCTGGAGTTTTGACGCTTAAGGAAGAGCAGAAGAAAGTCACTGCCAATATGGCAACCATAGTGGTTGGAACCCACGAGTTCCCCGCAGGAGTGACCCCAATCCCAAAGGGTAAGGCAGTTACAAAGAATCTTGATCCTTACAAAAAAGCCCAAGAAGGACTTGTCCCCATAACAACCCAAAGAGGGGAAATTATGTGGGTTCACCCTGATTTGCTGGAAGATGAACAATGGACTACTTCAAGAGGTCCAGAGAAGAAATGGGCTGTCAATGCCATTTCTGCGGATATAAAGGGAGAATATATAGCTTCGGGAGTCTTCACAGATTCTGAAGAAGAACCCGAAACTATGACCACCCATCAAGATGGGGCAGGCCCTTCCGGTACTCGATCTGGAAAGACATATCTTAAGGACTACACCAGAGTGGATCCAAAAGATATCTATGCAGAACTCGCAAAGCCTGCGAAGCAGAAAGGACTTCGTTTCCAGAAGAATTCTACCAGAGATGAAGGAGCCAAAGAAACTCCCTTCGAATTTGACATAATTGCGCAGTTGGCTAACATCCCAGCGCGAGTAACGCTTTACGAATTGTTGAGATTATCAAAATCAACACGTGAAGCTCTAAGAGAGGCCTTGGCAGACTCTGAGTCGTTCCTAGCTCAGATTGTCGAGCCGGCCATCGAAGAGCGGGACTCTTGCCCCCACTGTCATCAAGTGAGGAGGTAGGTCCCACAAATTATCTTCTCTCCAGAAGACATGCAGGTGAGGAATATAAAGCATAATAGGCCTTTATATTTCACTGGATATGTCGGGTCCACAAAAGTGGACCGAATTCAGATCGATCCAGGTTCTGCACTCAGCGTCGTGCCCAGTAGATTGATGCAGCTATTAGGGATTTTCCTTCATCGCTTGACACCTACACACACTACCATCTATGGATTCAACGCTAATAATAGCCATCCTCTTGGTAAGATCCGATTGCGGTGTCAAATTGGAGACTTGAAAACGGAGGTTACATGCTATGTAATTGATACTGATACCTCCTACAATATTTTATTGGGGCGACCTTGGATTCACTCTCATATGATAGTTCCGTCGACTCTTCACCAGTGCATGAAATATTGCGATGAGGAAGGAGAGGTCCGGACACTAATTGCTGACAAGCAGCCATTCAAAGGGTTGGAAAATTACTTCACAGATGCTGCACTCTACAAGCCAGCACATGAAGCCTCCAATGACGGTCTTAGCAAGTCTCCAAAGCCCGACGACAGTGGCAATGAAGCCGACACTGAGTACGAGCTCCTTGGAGAAGATGATGGGGGTGATTACGAAATCAACCCTCACCTAGATCTTAACTTAGGTCTTGATAATATAGTGGATGTAATAGAAAGTGAATGGGTTATTAATGAAAGTGTAAAGTTAGTCTACGAGCATGCTGTAGCTACTGAGTCTGAGCCCTCTTGTACCTCCACCGAAGCGGATGGCCTGACCGAACTTGAAGTTCTGGTGGCATATCATTTGCCCCTCAAGTCTTCCCTCCTCTCTCAATTAAAAATAACGAAGGATCAAGGGCACTTATTTGAAGTGCCTCCCCGACAGAAGTCCCAAAGGCCAATCATGTTCGGCAAAGTGGCCACGTCGCCTCGACAGAGACAAAGTAGTGAAAGTGATGAACAAACATCACCTCAATTTCACTTATATGAGCAAAGGTCCCAACAGATGATGGAGAAAATGGGATATAATTTTACCCAGAAGCCGGGATTAAACTTTGGAAAAGGGCGGCGGAATCTCATACCCTCGTTTAGACCGAGAGGAAAGAGTCCTGATTATTATCAGAAGACCCGCAGGGGGTTGGGCTATGTGTCTACTCCACCCTCATCGCCATCCAAGGTTGAAGAGAGTTCTTCAGATAAATAAGAAACATCTTCGCCCGACCATGATTCGGATATAAGCACCGGTGCTTGGTTTCAGTCTTTGACAGCCAATATGGTTTCAGCCGCGCCAGAAAGCGACGAGGAACCAATTGACGTTCAAGATGATGCTTAGGCTAGGCATATGGATACTCTCTGGGATGTCCGCTTTGAACAGCGTGACCCGCCCACAGAAGATAAATTAATACAGGTTAATATGGGAACAGAAGAAAATCTGAAACCCAATTTCATAAGCGACACACTAACTCCTTTAGAAAAAGAGGAACTTATATCCCTTATCAAAGAGTATATAGATGTGTTCGCATGGAGTTATGAAGATATGCCTGGGCTTGACCCTCAAATTGCCACACACCGGTTAAATATAAAAGAAGATGTCAAACCTGTTAAACAGCAACAGAGGCGTTTTCGACCGGAATTGATGGAGGCAATAGTTGCTGAGGTCAATAAGCTTATACAATCCGGGTTCGTCCGTGAAGAACAACACCCGGACTGGGTGGCAAACATAGTGCCAGTTCGCAAAAAGAATGGCAAAATCCGGATATGCATTGACTTTCGAGATCTAAACGCTGCATGTCCCAAGGATGAATTTCCGCTCCCCATCACCGACGTAATGATCGATAATACTTGCGGTTATGAGAGGATGTCCTTTATGGATGGCTTCTCAGGTTATAACCAAATCAAGATGCACCCGGATGATGAAAAGCATACAGCTTTCAGAACGCCACAGGGGGTATACTGCTATACGGTGATGCCATTCGGATTAAAGAATGCAGGTGCCACTTACCAACGCGCAATGAGCGCCATATTTAAAGAACACCTACGCAGAACAGTAGAGTGCTATGTGGATGACTTAGCAGTTAAAAGTAAAGATAAAGAAGATCATCTTCACGATTTAAGAGTGGTCTTCGATCTCATGAGGAAATATCATTTGAAGATGAATCCCACTAAGTCATTCATGGGGGTATCCAGCGGGAAGTTTCTAGGGTTTGTAATAACTTCAAAAGGAATTTTCCTCGACCCTGAAAAGGTAAAAGCGATTAGCGAAATGCCGCCTCCCCGCAATCTTAAGGAACTAAGGGGATTACAAGGAAAGCTCGCTTATATTCGGCGCTTCATATCCAACTTGTCTGGACGATGCCAACCATTCTCCAAACTTATGAAAAAGGGAATGTCTTTCATATGGGATGAGGCATGTCAGCAGGCATTTGATGACCTCAAGGAGTACCTTACTAAGCCTCCTGTACTAATGGCACCAGCCCCTGGGCAGCCCTTCCTTATATATGTAAGGGCCATGGATAATGCTTTAGGAGCATTACTTGCTCAATATAATGAGCACGGCCATGAACATGCCCTCTACTATTTAAGTAGAACAATGATTGGGACAGAACAGCGGTATACCCCGATTGAAAAAGAATGTTTAGCCCTAGTGTTTGCTGTTCAGAAAATGCGACACTACCTTTCGGGGCAAACAATTCATGTCATATCACGGGTTAACCCCTTGAAGATTCTCATGACAAAATCGGGATCCTTGAATGACCGATTGGCAAAATGGGCGCTCTTACTGTCGCCCTATGACATACATTTTGTCCCTCAAAAGGCCATGAAGGGACAGGCAATTGCTGATTTCCTTGCAGACCATCCAATTTGGTCCAAATTAAAGCAGACATCAGAAGTCAACACAGTTACCGGAAAACAACCTTGGCAAATGTTCTTTGATGGTGCCGCGAGACGATCTGCTGCTGGAGTGGGGGTTGTACTAATATCCCCACATAAACATATATTGCGTAACGGTTACTCATTAACAGAGCCGTGCACTAATAATGTAGCGGAGTACAACGCGCTCATTATCGGCTTAAAAATAGCTCTGCAACTGGGGGTGAACCATCTAGAGGCATATGGAGATTCTAAGCTCATTGTCAATCAGATGACAGGTGAGTATGAAGTCAGACATGAAGCCCTCATCCCCTATCATCAGCTAGCTATTGAGCTAGCAGGATATTTTGAACAATTCTACATATATCATGTATCTCGAAACGAGAACATTTATGCAGATGCTCTTGCCGCATTAGCCGCAACGCTGGCAATCCCGCCAGGTGAAGCTAAAAGCATCACCATTGGTAGCAGAGAACTCCTCCACCCAGATGTGGTATCTCAAACCGAAGAAGTATGCCAGATTGGCTTAAACTTAGAGCCCCGTGATTGGCGATTTCCGTTTGTAGATTATGCTTTGCATGGGATATTACCAGAGGATCCTAAGGAAGCCACCTCAATAAAGAGGAAGGCCCAAAAATTTTATTATGATCATAAACTTCAGACTTTGTATAGAAAGTCAAGAGGTGGTCTATTGCTACGCTGCATATCGAAAGCAGAAGCAGAACAAGTGCTGAGAGAAACACACGATGGAGTATGTGGAGCTCATCAGCCCGGTCCTAAACTTGGAGACTGTATAAGAAGGCTAGGGTACTACTGGCCGAGCATGGTTACGGAAGCAATGGCATACGCTAAACGATGCCATGCATGCCAAATACATGCCAATTTTATTCATCAACCCCAAGAATACTTGCACAATACCGTCGCAAGCTGGCCATTTGAAGCCTGGGGAATGGACATTGTGGGGCCAATAGCTCCCCCGTCATCCAAAGGACATCGGTTTATTCTTGCAATAACCGATTATTTTTCAAAATGGGCCGAAGCCGTGCCCATGAAAGAGGTGAAGACGACAGATGTGATCAAGTTCGTCAAGCATCATGTCATTTACCGATTTGGCGTCCCCCGACGGATTATTCATGATAATGGTCCGCAATTCATCAGTCAGGGATTCTCCAGATTCTGCAATAAATTCAGAATCAAAGATATCGCTTCTACACCATATAACCCTGCGGCTAATGGGTTGGCCGAAGCTTTCAACAAGACGATCATCAAACTCCTTTGGAAGTTCGTCTCTTCCAATAAACGAGATTGGGATGAAAAGTTAGGAGAATGTTTGTGGGCTTATCGCACCACCGTTCGCACCCCGACCAAAGCTACCCCGTTCTCTTTGGTTTATGGAAGTGAGGTTGTTCTGCCTCTTGAAATCCAGGTACCATCATTAAGAGTGGCTTTAGCCACAAAGATGACGACAGAAGAGCGCCATCAGCAAAGGTTGCAAGAACTAGAGGCGTTAGACGAAAAACGTCTCAGGGCTCAACAACAAATTGAGTTGTATCAAGCCCGAATTGCTCATACGTTCAATAAAAACGTTAAGCCAAGGACCTTTAAGCAAGGAGACTTGGTTCTGGCTGTCAAAAGGCCAATGGTGCTAACCCACAAGACTAAGGGTAAGTTTGAACCCAAGTGGGAAGGACCGTTTATTGTGGAGACAGTATACTCCAGTGGAGCCTATCGCTTAATGAATCAAGACAGCGACAGGATGATGATGCCGATCAATGGTAAATTTCTGAAGAAATACTATGCTTAATATCTCTGGGAGTATAAGCCTCCAATTTATCCGAGTTACGCAGATGAGCACTTGGACTTCTTCTATTCTGGTGATTTTAACCCACTAAACCTGGTGCGTTTGGTTCTCAAGTTTGAACCACCTCCAGTCTTTCTTAGGCATGCGCATTGTGCGCCTCTGACCTAAACCTGGTGTGTTTGGTTCTCAAGTTTGAACCACCTCCAGTCTTTTCCTAGGCATGTGCATTGTGCGCCTCTGCCCTAAACCTGGTGTGTTTGGTTCTCAAGTTTGAACCACCTCCAGTCTTTCTTAGGCATGCGTATTGTGCGCCTCTGACCTAAACCTGGTGTGTTTGGTTCTCAAGTTTGAACCACCTCCAGTCTTTTCCTAGGCATGCGCATTGTGCGCCTCTGACCTAAACCTGGTGTGTTTGGTTCTCAAGTTTGAACCACCTCCAGTCTTTCTTAGGCATGCGCATTGTGCGTCTCTGACCTAAACCTGGTGTGTTTGGAGTACCCAGTTCGAGTTACGCGAGAGAGCCTTGAACCGCCTCCAGTTTGGTTCTCAAGTTTGAACCACCATCAGTCTTTTCTTGGGCATGCGCATTGAGCGCCTCTGACCCAAACCTGGTGTGCTTAGTTCTCAAGTTTGAACAGCCCCCAGTCTTCTTTTAGGCATGTGTAATTAAGCGCCTCTGACCTAAAAAGTATGAATTGCCCAACGCCAACTTGGCAATGGGAAGAGAACGAGTTTCTCGCCAACCCATCATACTGGGGTAAAAATATGAATTGCCCAACGCCAACTAGGAAATGGAAAGAGAACGAGTTTCTCGCCAACCCATCATACTGGGGTAAAAGTATGAATTGCCCAACGCCAACTAGGCAATGGGAAGAGAACTAGTTTCTCGCCAACCCATCATACTGGGGGTAAAAGTATGAATTGCCCAACGCCAACTAGGCAATGGGAAGAGAACTAGTTTCTCGCCAACCCATCATGCTGGGGTAAAAGTATGAATTGCCCAACGCCAACTAGGCAATGGGAAGAGAACTAGTTTCTCGCCAACCCATCATGCTGGGGTAAAAGTATGAATTGCCCAACGCCAACTAGGCAATGGGAAGAGAACGAGTTTCTCGCCAACCCATCATACTGGGGTAAAAGTATGAATTGCTCAACGCCAACTAGGTAATGGGAAGAGAACTAGTTTCTCGCCAACCCATCATGCTGGGGTAAAAGTATGAATTGCCCAAATGCCAACTAGGCAATGGGAAAAGAACTAGTTTCTCGCCAACCCATCATGCTGGGGTAAAAGTATGAATTGCCCAACGCTTCTGTAGCAATGGGAAGAGGAGATTAAATTCCTCGCCAACCCATCATACCGGGGTAAAAGTATGAATCGCCCAATACCGATAAAGTAAAGGGAAGAGAAAAATTTTGGCATTTAAGTCCAAACGTAGTCCTCGATAACTCACCATGTTGAGGGGAATAACATGGCTAGCCCAACTCAAACGGTAGTTGGTAAAAACTAATCAAATCCGTTAATAACTGGGGGTTTGCTAAAAATCCCATATTAAACTTTAATTGTTATTTCGGCTCAAGAAACTGAGCATAAACGATACCGAGATAAATCGTTTTGACGGTAGGTTATTTGTTAGGCAAGCAAATCTGTTTTGAAGCCGGCAAATAAAAGAGTCAAAGGAATCATCTTTATTAAGGTGAAGATACAAAAAGAATTTCAAAGAAACATAGTAAAGTTATCTCTCTCCTGTTTACAAAGTTCTTATTACAAGGAAGATAAAAGTGTAAAGAGAGATGAAACTATTGGCCTCCCAGAAGTCTCAATTGGTTTATTGTCTCGTCCAAATTTCTACGATGAGAAGCCTCCACGGTTTGCTGAGCTTGCCTACGTAACTCATCATCACTTATTGAAAGTTGTTGCTGACGAGATTCTTCTATGGTACGATTCCTGGCCATCTCTTCCTGCTGAATCTGCTCCTGCTGGACAAGCAACATCTCCCGTTTCTTGACAGATTCTCCTAATCGGAGTTCATTTTCTATCAAGGTGGCCCGAGCTCTCGCAATCGTCTCCTGGGCTTTAGAGATGGCCGACTGACTTTCCTCAATTCCGAAGTTTACCCTTTGCAGGTCGCCAATAACGGACTCCCGACTGGCCTGGAGCTCTGTCAGCTCCTGAGATCATCTCTCCTCCTGCTGCCTTAAAATATTTCTTCGAGATAAGGATTCTGCTCGAAGCCGCGCCAGCTCTATCTCAGTGATCGCCTCCACATCCGCCTGACGGAGTGTGTGTAGCGTGGTCACCTTCTCTTCTAAAGCTGTAAGGCGGGCCCGGTATGGAGCTGCTCGATCTTGCCCACCGAATTCTTCGATATTTCCTAAATACCGGAGTAACAGTGGACGTGCAAAGTTGAAGGAATCGTGGCCAGCAAGAACCATCTCGACACATCTTCTTAACAAATACATAAAATCCTCGACAGTAAAGCCGAACAGTCTTTCAAGAGGATTTGCAGTGTCGGTAGGCAAAGTAGGCAATGCCAAAAGAGATGTCGTGAGCAAGGGAGCAGTAGTGGCTGGGATTGGAGAAGAGGAAGTCCGTCCCTGCATTAAATTCATGATCTGAGGGACCAGTAGAGCCAGTGCAGATCTGGAAGAACTGGAGACCCCAGACGAAGTACCGTCGGTACAGATCACTTCGGTACCCCCACCAACAGGAAGAGAAGATGGGACCACTTCGCCTGAAACTCCTTCGGTGGGAGAAGCATCTTCGAACGAGAATTTCAAATTATTCTCCTCCCCTGCTGGCTTGGAGTCGGAAGAGTTGCAGGTATCTCAGCAGTCACGACAACAGACGACGTTAAAATAGCTGACTGAGAAGGCACTCCAACGACCGTGGGAAATGTCTCAGAAGAGCAAACGGGTGTTGGAGATGGCATGCTAGGAGAAGGTGTAGCCTCATTAGTAGCAGCTGCAATAATAATCTCAGTTCTCTCGTCACTTCCCAATTCGTCAATTGGGGGAATTGAAGAGGAAACAGAGGCAGGAGCCGGTGTGGAATAATCAGCCGCAAACTCACTAGCAAAGCTACCTACACCACCAACAGAGCCAGAATGGTCCATTCTATCGTCAGACTCTACTTGGGTAGTCGAGTGCTTTGGCGAAAGAAGTTGATCACCTACATTTCAGAAGACCAGAAAAGCAGTGTTACGTTAAAATAATAACGGGCAAAAGATAAAATGCTAAAGGCCATACCAGGCGATACAAGTCCAGTTGTCGGACTTGAAGGGGGAGCCATTGTTGTTTCCAGCAGTGTACCCGTCTCGCTACCTGTTAGTTGCGCCCCAGGTTCTGCTACAGGCTCTACGGCCGAAGGAGCTGAAATCTCAGCAACACTTGGAGCTTTGGCAAGTTCATCCTCCCTTGCCAACGCTGAGGGTACAGCTGAAGCCAACAAGTCGGAAGCAAGTTTGATAGCCACTTCTTGGGGGGCTATCAAGGTTTCTTGTGTCAGTTTTTGCTTCTTACCCGGCCTTTTCTTTAAAGTGTCGCGGCGTTTGAGAGTTGGACTCAGGGAACGACTGACAATAGGCTGAGGAACTCCACCAGCACCAGCATCATCATCATCATCACCGGCATCATCGTCTGATTCGCTGATGTCCGAAGGCTCAGCCGCAGCGCCAAGGAATTCTTCCATTCCTTTTATCCTTACCCTAGAAGCACCCTGACGGCTAATATAGAGGGCTTCAATCTCTTTGCAACAACTGCGATTGAGAGAGAAGCCGGGCACGTCAGCATTCGCAATGTTGAACCAATTGCAGAAGCTGAGGGTCATGGCCAATTCTGGCACCTTCTGGGGCAAGGAGAATTCAGCTTCGGCCCCGCCCGCTGCAAAATGGAACCAGCCACGAGCACCTTCGTATAAATTCCCCTCATAAGCGAGATCTTTATTTGGATTACCCACATAAAGTTGAGAATATCCAAACTGGCGAGCAAAACGACTCGGAGTATATGGCTCAATCTGACACCTGAGATCTTGACGATACACCAAGTGTCCGGGACGGATGTTGAGAAGCCACCAGAACGCTCCTGCAGATAAACTAGTGAACTTATCTGCTCCCATGGCATCCTTTAGCCTCGTCCCATATCCTCCACCGGGAAAGTCAGGAAAACACCGGAAGATCTCGTAATTCTGAAATCTACGAAGAGTCTTCCGAATCTGGGACATATAATTCTGCCTCCATGAAGAACGTTCATACAGTTCTACAAGGAAGCACTTTTCGCCCGAACGACGCTCTGGTGCACTCATTAAGGAGGGACAGTGCAAAACAAGCCACGCCATCAAATAGGTGTAGGGCATCTCCACCCTAGGGTTTGGAGTTTTCGGTTGGGCAGTCTCTTTCAACTTGCCCTTTCCTTTCCCCTTGACCTTAATAGTGGGGAGGAAATCACGACAGAATACCCTCAGTCCATACTGCAAATTGCATACCATAGCGGGAAGGAGTCCAAGGGGTCGGCCGTATGCAAGAAGAACCGCTGGATATACCACGGTCACTGCAATCGCTTCCTTGGGCAATGACGGCACGACGCATCTTTTGAGCCACAACATCAGAAACCCGGCAATGAGACCTCTGTTGGAGATCGAAAACTGGGCTTGATAGTGATAGCTCTTAAATGAAGTACCAGGACCGTATCCATTCTCATTAGATTCAGTGGTATAATATAATAGATGGCGGCCCTTAGCAATATGGTGATCAATCTCTGAGCCATAGATGGGTGGATGACCATGGATAGTGGCCGAGCTATCCTTAGAATTCAGGTTGGCAAAAAGGTATTCGGCCCACTTCTTGTGGCCAATACCATGATTACGTGCACCTGTCAGGTCAGCGCAAATATGATAATGGCACATCATCTCCCAGTATGTGGCATGGATGCGCTCGTCCCTCGCCAATAGCATGTTCAACTCATCGGTGGTGGGGATATACTCCTCGTAAGGGACTTCGCCCATCGAGAGCCCAGAAACCTCAAACATCTCGTGGAGAGCGAACCCTAGCTCACCCACTGGTGTAAAGAAAGTACAGGTTTTAGGGTTATACATCTCCAAGAGGCAATAAAAGTGATAAGCACTCTGGGGAAACCCGAATTGGACATTCCTGATGGCTTTATACAAGCCAATATCCTTTAAAATGGGCTCGTGGGAATCCAGCATGTACTGAACAAGGCGTGCCCACCACATATTGTTAGAAGAATGAACCCAGCCAGGCATCCTGAAGTCGCTAGCCGGGTACTGACCATCCTTCGCCAAGAACTCACTTAAGAAAGTTCGGGCACGAGATGGGACTTCTCCCACTGGAAGCTCCTTGCCAAATCGGCCTGGAAGCAAGCCAGTAATGCATCTTGGGGAACCATCTTGATAAACCCCTTTTGCACCAAATTTGCCTGTTGGGACGCCATCTTGCTCCTGAGTCAGTCCCCACTTTAATTCTCGAGGCATCGCTAGCCTCTGAAGATAGACCAGAGGATAGCTACGATCCATTCTAGGCAGAAACATCAGCATTTCGCCTGAGTTATATAACCAAACATGCTCCTCTTCAGAAAGGATCTTATCTGAGTGGTCCATTTGGTCTCCAAAGAGGAAGACGGGTTTCTCCATCACCTTTCTGTTCACATCTTCAAAAGCTGCGTCAGTTATGATTTCTCGCGCAGTAGTAGGGTGGTACTTGATCAGCTTCTCCTTGCGTTCCTTCGGGTCAGGTTTGTATGAGGGCAGGATGGTAGTGAAACGGAATTGGCCGGAGGGATCAGAACCCCCAGCAAAGCCGAAGTAGTTCTTGTGGGGAAGAGATTCCATCGAATACCCTACTGCAAAAAGAAAGCAGAGTGAGAGAAGTTTCTATAAGACAGAAAAAATTCTCTAAGTATGGACGCGCGAAGCTAAAAATTAGACCGCGCAGAACTTAAAAGAGCCTCGCGTTTTCAGCGCGACTGCTACTCAAAATAGCCTCGCGTTTTTAGCGCGACTGCTACTCAAAATAGCCTCGCGTTTTTAGCGCGACTGCTACTCAAAATAGCCTCGCGTTTTCAGCGCGACTGCTACTTAAAAGAGCCTCGCGTTTTCAGCGCGACTGCTACTTAAAATAGCCTCGCGCTTTGAACGCGAGGATGACGCGATAACTTCGCGTAAGAAGAAAGTTAGAGACTTTTTCTTTTTCTCCAAGCCTTACGGCAGGAGTACGGCGATCTCGCCGGTAAAGGAGTTGATTGATCAGTTAAAATTAAGCCAAATCACTCTAGAAATGTTCTAAAGAGTCTCGATGGAAAGATTCTTATCCCCGATGGGCGAAATGTGGGCTGGCGCGTCGCTGCCTTGGCCGCCGCCACCACTGCTTGCGCCAGTCGCCGAAGATGGAGCCGCTCGAGAAGTAGCACGAGTTTTGGGTGCCATTGCTGAGAAAAATCGACTGAAAATTTGGAGAAACTCGGTCGGAAGAAGATTGGGTCGTCTGAACTCTGATCGCCTGAATCTCTAAGTTTCTGGAAAATTCTCAAATAGAGTGAGAAAGATAAGAAATAGAGATTTCTTTTAAATGAAAGGAACCGCCTCTTGGAATTCGGCGCGAATTTCGGAGAAAGTGACTGGTCAGTTACTCTCTAAAACGCGAAGCTATTAGCCTCGCGCGACTAAGAAAAAGCGAAGTTGATTAACTCCGCGCAACTATACAAAACGCGAGGATAGCCTGTGCCTTAGCTTCGCGTTTTCATTGAAAGACTTGGATTTTTGACGAGTGCAATTGAGCGCTTCCATCTAAGTTAAAGTGATCATTATCCGATCATCTGGGTGTTATCAGTCTAAGTTACGCAGAAGTGCCTTAGACTATTTTACCAAAATTATTGACCATCTATTTGTTGAGCAAGCAAAATTCTTGAAGCTAACAGATAGAGAGGAAAATAATTTATCTTTATTCATGAAGCAACAATTATAAAAAAGGAGTTATAGCTCTCCCAAAAGCTTTTACATGATCAAACTCATCAAATAAGCAAAAGAATTCAAGATTTCTCTATGGGGTGTTGAAGCTCAGTTCCCTGGTTCACATGCAAAAGAATTCAAGATTTCTCTACGGGGTGTTGAAGCTCAGTTCCCTGGTTCACATGCAAAAGAATTCAAGATTTCTCTACGGGGTGTTGAAGCTCAGTTCCCTGGTTCACATGCAAAAGATCTCCTCTGCAAATGTCAATTCGGATCTGTCATCTGAAATGAAGCACGAGAGGAAAGGAAAGTGCTGCACTGAAGCGCAATTCTGCACTGCAAGTGCTGCAGCTCCTTATTTACAGCCCCTTCTGGAGTTTATCTCTCGGAGCCAGAGCTTGAAACCTGCAACTATGTTGTAAAGCATATGCTTCTGACTTCCTTAGAGTCACTTCTACTTATGAAGATCGATGGACCCACATACATTCCTCTTCAGAAAGGATTGAACTTACTGCAAAAGGAACAGAGTTTCCAAAAGAGTGAAAACGAGGAGCTAAGCTAACTCCGCGCACAGTTGAAGAAATAGCCTCGCGCTTTAAACGCAGAGGATGATGCGATAACTTCGCGTAAAGGGGGACAAGATTTCTTTCTGCTCTTTCCTTCTCTTTCGAATTCATAGCGATTGCTAATCAAAGATAGCCTCGCAATTCATCGCGACTGCTAATCAAAGATAGCCTCGCAATTCATCGCGACTGCTAATCAAAGATAGCCTCGCAATTCATCGCGACTGCTAATCAAAGATAGCCTCGCAATTCATCGTGACTGCTAATCAAAGATAGCCTCGCAATTCATCGCGACTGCTAATCAAGGATAGCCTCGCAATTCATCGCGACTGCTAATCAAGGATAGCCTCGCAATTCATAGCGACTGCTAATCAAGGATAGCCTCGCAATTCATAGTGACTGCTAATCAAGGATAGCCTCGCGGATTCATTGAGACTACTAGTAAAGCCCCGCGTTTCAAGCGCAGGGACGACACAATAAAACGGCGATCTCGCCAACAAGATAAGCAATCGTCCAGATTAAAATCAAGCCAGAATATCTCAGAATGGTTCTTAGAAAACCAAGAGATGAGGTTTTTACCTTCGGAAGACGCTGCATAGACTGGTTCGCTGTTGCGTTTACCTTCACGGCTGCTGCCATCAACGCCGGCCAACTTGCGAAAAGCCAAACTCCTCTGGAGAGACATCCTATGGAGAATTGAACGAAAATCAGTTGAAGATCATTCGTGAGTCACTCGAGTTCTCAGAAATTCTTGGGATGAGATGAAGAAGAAGATGAGCCGGGAGCTCTATTTAAACAGAATTTCCGTCGCTTGGTATTCGACGTGGAAACTCAGGGTAATTAATGACATAATTACTCATTTCACTGAAGACGAAGTGAAGCTGATTAGCTCCGCGTAAGTGAGCGTAACGCGAGATAGACTTGGTATTCTAACTCCGCGTTTCAGTTTAGATATCCAAAGTATTTCAAAATCTGCTGAAGTCTAAGCCATTTTGAAAACTTTGGAGGGGGGTTCTGTTGGCAGTGAAAATTTCTAAGGATTTTCCACAACAGAACGCGGAGCTAATTCAATAGCCCCGCGTTTGGTTATATTAACCCTGCGTTTGAATAAAACGCGGAGATGTTTAATAGCTCCGCGTTGATTCCGCAGTCTGGCTTGTATTAGCCTCGCGTTTGAGTAGAACGCGGAGATGATCAATAGCTCCGCGTTTGGTTATTTAGCGTCGCGTTTTGATGCGATTAAAGCTCCGCGTAAGCAGATAACCAGAATCTTAAATTGATTGAGATTATGATTCTGGGCTTATCCAAATACCCGAATCAAGTTTAATCAGAATTCCATCAAAACTAAGATATTTGATTGGAATCCCTGATGAATGCGAGTTCTATTTAGATAGAAACTCTTGCATTAACCTGGGGCTATAAATACCTTCCTGGTGAAACCCTAGGGAGCTTCTTCTTCTTTTTGGCATCGGAAGTCTCCTATCGATCCTTTGGCAATTCAAGTACGCGAGAGAGCCTTGAAGCCTTTGCTGATCATCTTCTGAAATCTTAGAGAATTCAAGTTACGCACAGAGCCTTGAGTTCGTGAAGATCAGAGAAAATCACCATCTTCTTTCTGGAGTTCTTGAGAAGTTCAAGTTACGCGATAGAGCCTTGAACAAATCAAAACCAGAGAAGATCGTCTATATTCGGCCGATATCTTTAAAAGAGAAGATTTCAACGTACCGATCGTCCAAAGGAACTGCTTGACAGATCCCATCGCCACAGATCCCACAAATATTGTAAAAGAGAGCGATTGAACTATAAAATCCTCTCGTTTGTTCTTTTTTATATCTTGTTCACTTCCATTGTAATTTAAGTTAATTTAATGGGAGGAAGCGAAGGAACTTTTGCGACGAACAGGGTGCTCTGCGAATAAGTTCTCCGCGGAATGGCAAGCAAGTCGCTAAGACGCCTTAGCCTCTTTCGCTTATGTAAAGGCTTCTCAGGAGAAGACTGTAGTGGAGAAGAAGTCTTCCTCGACGTCGGATCAGGAGAAGCATCAAGGGAAGCAGCCTGAACCGGTGCATCAGTGTCCTCTTCCCTTTGTTCCGATTCGTTGGATGTGTTGTCCCCCCTGAAGTCCTCCATCCCTGCCACCTTTGTGCTGTCGGGCTTCTTCTTCTGGGCATACCAGGATCTGATCTCCCGCAGACTGGTATGGTGTACGTTGAAATTCTGAGGAGCGGAGTTAGCATCCGCAAACCATTTACAAAAGCAGAAGCTCATACTCGAATTCGGAGTTTTGAGCGGAAGATCAAATTTGGCTTGAGTTCCACCTGCGACGAAGTGAAACCAAGCTCGAGCCCCCTCAAGAACATTCCCAACAAAGCTTAATTCTCTATTGGGATTGCCAACATAAAGCTGATCATACCCAAACTGTCGGGCAAAACGACTTGGGTAGTAAGGTTCTATATAGCAGAGGTTTCCCAAACGAAGAACCAAATGTCGTGGGCGGATGTTTATCAACCACCAAAAACATCCCGAGGATAGGGTGGTAAATTTATCAGCGCCAGCAGTGTCCGCGAATTCTTCCCCATATCCAGCATTCGGGAAGTATGAGAAATATCTGAACAACTCAAAAGTTGAGAAATAATGAAGGGTTTTGAGGATCACGGCCATGTAGCCTCCCTTCCACTGCGACCTCTCATAGTGCTGCACTTTGGGAGCACTTAAGTCAATCTGCGAGTCTGCATGACTCATCAAAGTAGGGCAGTGTAGAACCAGCCAAGCCATCAAATAAGTATAAGGGAGTTCTACACGCGGATTGGGAGTCTTAATGATCAGATCTCCTTTCTTCCTTTGCTCCTTCTTCACCTGGCAGAATTTGTCAGATAATCTTCTCAGTCCACTCTGGATGTTGCAAACCATCGCAGGCAACAAACTGAGCCGCCTACCAAATGCCAGTAAGACAGCTGGGTATACAGCTCTAATGGGTATGTTTTCCTACGAAGGAATAACACACTTCTTCAGCCATACCATCAAAAAGCCCACCAAGAAGGCAGGATCAGACAAAAGCTGGAGCGCCTGATAGTGAAAACTTTCAAAGAACGTTCCAGCCTTGAAGACGTCCTCGTCAGATTCAGCGATATAAGCATTTGTCCTGAAACTGGCGATTCTTCTCTCAACTTCCTTTTCAGAGACTAGAGGAAGGCGAGTAAAGTTAAGACTACCCTTAGAAAAATTGGGCAGAAGATACTGCAGTCACTTCTTTAGCTTCAAACTATGGGTGCCAGATGTGTGGGTGCAAATATAGTAGTGGCAGAGCAATTCCCAGTAAGTATTATAAATTAAAGGGTCCCGGGTCTTCAACAGATGGAGTTCTTCCCCGGCAGTGACATACTCTTCATATGGGATGTCTCCCATGGGTAAGCCCGAAATTTTATACATTTCATGAAGGGCAAAACCCAACTCGCCACGAGGGCTAAAAACTGTACAAGTATCAGGATTGTACAATTCCAGTAAAGCAAAAAAGTAAAATCTACTAGTAAGAATACCGTGCTGAACAGCCCTGATAGCACGATATAGCCCCGCATAATGAAGCTGATCCCTGAAGGTTTTCAAGAAGAAGTCAGTTAAGACTGCACACTCTCCTTTTGAAGAGCAATAAACCCATCCAGGGGGACGAAAATCCTGAACAGGAAACTCTCCTTGTGCGTTGGTAAAACGGTGCAGGAAAGTCTACGCGATGATAGGAACCTCGCCTCTGGGGAGATCATGTTTAAGCAATTCCGGCAGTAATCTGCGAAAGCTCTTCCCAGTACCACGAGAAAAAACACCTTGAGCATTGAAACCCCCCAACAGGATATCGTCTTATGGCCTGTTTATGTGACAGTCCATTCGCCTGGGCACAGAAAGGGACTGAAAGAATAAGAATGGATAAGATCTCTCCATATTAGGGAGAAATAAGTGGCGACCTTCAACTTGGTAAAGCCACTTGTAATCGCCGTCTTCCAAACCACTGTCGGGCATTGAAATATGGTCCCCAAACAAAAAGACAGGTTTGGGCAACGGAGACCGATTGTCTCCTTCAAAAGATACATTGGTAATCAGCTCTAGCAATGTTAAGCAAAAAGGGTGGGGAATCTTGTCTGCTCTCTGTTGATTATATGAGGCTGTACAATGGGGAAAGACATGACCAAATATGAACTCTTTCTTCCCATCATAGCCATCGGAGTATCCGAAATAATGGTCTTTAGGCCAGGGATTCAAGGCATAGTCGACTGCAAAAGACATTCAAATTCAGAGATAAAAAAAATAAGAAAGGGACTACCTTTCGAAAGTTTTTTTATTACCTCCAATCAAGGGTTCCTGCCGAACTACTATTGAACTGGCGGTTGCTCGAGGATCTTGACGACCACTGGCGACAGCATCAGAGGAAGAAGATTTCTTTGGCATCCTTTACAGATGGAGAAGATCCTTCGCACAGAAAATCATAAGCTATGGGAGATTGAAGACGAGAAGTCTGAGGAGTTCTAACGAAGAACTCAGATTTCAAATTTCTTGAGATAAGGGAAACCTCTCGTAAAGTGGAGGTTATATAGTCGATGATTTGACGGCCAGGATTTCTGAACAGACGTGATATCCGGCTGGAATTGCGTAGTTACTTTTTTATTTAATGCAGCTCAGAAAAACGCCTCGAATCTGACACCATGGAAAAGCAACCGCCTGCCAGCCTTCCCGCAAAAGTTCGCGATCCTAACACAGAGTCGGGTTCTCCTCAAAAAGTAAAGTTTGCGACCCTAATAAAGAGCCTCTTTCTTCTCAAAAAGATAAAGGTTCGCGTCTGTAGATACTAAAAAAAATGCAAAAAAAAAAAAATGCACATATATAATAATAATTAAAAAAAATTTACTGCGGGCCCCGCGGGAGGCTCCCGCTGGTGCAACCCCTAGGGAGAACCCCGCGGAACCCGCGGGAGGCTCCCGCGGGTGCAACCCGCGGGAGCGATCCCACAGGTGCCAACCCACGGGTTGTTTTCCGCCTGTTTCCGTTGTTTATTTCGCTGATATCTCGTGATCCGATTTTTCAGGGAGGAATCGAGGGGGATTTCGAGCAGATTCGGTCTATAAAAGAAAGGAATTGAGTCCGGAGAAAGGACTTTTGAAGACTTTGGGACGATTTTGGGCGAGCTCGTGAGATCAAGGAGCGAAGCAGAGCCTTTCTCTTCCCGGTCAGATGGTCAACGGAGTACACCAGCGAGGCTCCATCGCAACCCGAACCCACATAAAAAAAAGGGAATAAATCAATATTTCCGTTCTTGTAATTCCTCAGATTTTTGTAAATCTCAATATTTCGTTGTAATCAAACAATTTTACAATGGAAGGAGAAATCCAATTTTTGAGCAAACAAGAACTGGCGACCACAGTGGGAGCCCCTCTGTTTACCACAGAGAATCTGGTGGCGCAGTCTGACCGGGTGCCGATTGGCTCAATGGTTGAGACGCTGATCATAGAAGTTGACCAGCAAAAGTACGAGGAGTTCCTATCATCCTCGGATTCGGAACCCAGGCGTCATCGCCAGGTAACGATTAAACAAGGTGAGGCGTCATCGTCCGCCAAAATTGAAAAGGCGTTATCGCCATTCAATACCTATGAGGCGTCATCGCCCGTTGAAACTGACAAGACGTCATCGTCTGTCAAGTATATGGCGATATCGCCCATTCCAAAATCAAACCAAAAGTCAAATCAAACTCTAACCCGCTCCCAAAAGAGAAACCTAAGGCGTAAAACTCAACGCACATGCATCAATCATACAGAAAGGGTTGCAGAAAATTCCGGGACAGTGAAAAATTTTGGAGCAAACCCACGGATGCAACAACGGGTTGAATCCCGCAAAAGCAACCCCACGGGTGCAAACCCGCGGCTTGCAACCGCGGGTGCCAACCGTGGGTGGCATCCCGTAGGTTGCACCCCACAGGAGCGAACCCACGGGTACAAATCCACAGTTGCAACCGCGGGTTGCATCTCGCAGATGTAATCGACGGGTTACGTTCAATGAACACAACCCTCATGTCTCTTCGAGCATGCCTATAGTGAGCACGCAACATACACCAAGAATTTTAATCTCTCTATCAGAGGCGTGCGGGGCCCACACATCTACTCAGACTAGTGGGTACTCTAGAAGAATCCGCAGAAGGGTTGGAGAATAATCTGATGCTGAAAAAGAGCTCAGACCTAAAATATTGCAGACTCTCCAGTATTATGAACCAAATTTGAGACGCAAAAGACGTCAAGATGCAAGTAGAGAGGAGAAGGTACCTCAAGATTTGAGAGAGTATCTCAATTGGAAAAAGAACTCCTCACAAAATATTCCTAACTGCCAATGCGAACAGCTAATCTCAACCGTTCTATCAAACTGCCATTGCAACTCGAAATGCTCCGTTTTTTAGCAGATCACCGAACCTAAAAGAATACGTACGGTGAAAAAGGTGTGCTTGGAAATCGATCTACCTGCTGCCTCATCACATATGGTTAATAAAGGCAAAAAGGTGGTCAGAAATAACTCTTCAGATAAGAAAATTACTCCAAGATCAAAAGGAGTTCCTATCGAACCAGAGGGCGTGCGCTTAGAAGAAATCTCTGGAAGGCTTGAGAGACAAGAAAAACGTCTTGAACAGCAAGAGGAGACCATAGAAGAAATGAAACAATTGAGTTGTTAGCCCAAACTAGAAAGAACCAATTCTCGTCGTCCGTTTCTGGTCGGCAGAAAGGAAAATGACCCGTCCAAATAAATGAAGACATCGAGGACGAGGATGAAGAAGTACCTCCTCCTTCAAGAGAGGAAGAGGAATTGAAGGTTATCATCAACCCTCACGTAGAAAAAATAGAGAAGATGGAGAATCAACTACAAACTCTTCTTCATCGTAAGAAACTGCAAGACGTGGGGGTAGTCCGTCACTATCCCATAGAATAGGCGACCGTGCCTTATCTTGCAAAATATAAACCGGAACCTTCAGTCATTCGACGGTAAAGGTTCGCCGCAACAACACATCTTCTACTTTCTGTCGCAGACAGGACATCTCATGGGGAATGATCCGACTATGACTAAGATATTTGTGAGCACTTTACGGAGGCCCGCATTTACCTGGTTCATGCAGCTACCCCAGGGAACATTTAAATCATAGACCGATATAGAACGTGAGTTCTTAGCCCGATTTTTTGAAGATGATATTGAAGTCTCTATACTATCTTTGCTAGCAGCGAAGCAAGAAGAAGGCGAAACGGTCAAAACTTATGTCGAGCGGTTCCGAGAGCTTTCTGTTCGATGCACACATGGTATGACGCAGGACACGCTCGTGGAAACCTGCAGACACAACTTGTTGACCGATATCCTAGACAAGATGGGCTCGGTCGAATCCAAATCATAGAAAGATCTGCTTAAGCAGGGTGAACAGGCCGAAGAAATACTTCGACGCCTCGAAAAACAGCAGTCTGCAACCGGATGCAATACAAATGAACCTCCATTCCAGTTTTCCGTTCCAAAGGGAAAAATATAATGGCAATGGCAGTAGAAAGCATACCGAAGCAGAAACTATGGCCAACTATAAGCAACACAGCAAAGTCGCCCATGCTTCAAATGCAGTATTCGTTCAAGGATGAACATACTGCTACTATGTTCAATCTGCTCAGCAAACGCAAGATGCTCAAATTGCCGGAAAGCAAGAGGCCTGAAGAACTTAAGAAGACTAACGATTCGAATTACTACCTGTACCATCGGATTGTAGGTCACCCTACAAAGAATTGTTTTATCTTAAAAGACAAAATTCAAGCGTTGATTGACACTGGAGCAGTTCAGCTCAAAGTTGAACAAAAAAGGAGTTAGAGCTAACTCCGACACATTTAATATGTGTGGTTTAAAGGTACCACTTGGGCTCACAACAATTCCCAAAACGAGCTCAGGGTGGTTAATTTAAACCCCATAACCTGCAAAATTAAAAATAAAAATAAAAAAAATCAAAAAAAAATGATGAATCACCCAACGCCATCAAGGCAACGGGAAGAGAATAAATTTCTCGCCAACCCCACCATGCTGGGGGTAAAAAAGCATGAATTACCCAACGCCATTAAGGCAACGGGAAGAAAATAAATTTCTTGCCAACCCCACCATGCTGGGGGTAAAAGCATGAATTACCCAACGCCATCAAGGCAACGGGAAGAGAATAAATTTCTCGCCAACCCCACCATACTGGGGGTAAAAAGTATGAATTACCCAACGCCGTCAAGGCAACGGAAAGAGAATAAATTTCTCGCCAATCCCACCATGCTGGGGGTAAAAAAATATGAATTACTCAACGTAATCAAGGCAACGGGAAGAGAATAAATTTCTCGCCAACCCCACCATGCTGGGGGTAAAAGCATAAATTGCCCAACGCCATCAAGGTAACGGGAAGAGAATAAATTTCTCTCCAACCCCACCATGCTGGGGTAAAAAGTATGAATTACCCAACGCCGTCAAGGCAACGGAAATAGAATAAATTTCTCGCCAATCCTACTATTCTGGGGGTAAAAAAGCATGAATTACCCAACGCCATCAAGGTAACGGGAAGAGAATAAATTTCTCGCCAACCCCACCATGCTGGGGGTAAAAAGTATGAATTACCCAATACCGTCAAGGTAACGAGAAGAGAATAAATTTCTCGCCAATCCCACCATGCTTGGGGTAAAAAAGAATGAATTACCCAACGTCATCAAGGCAACGAGAAGAGAATAAATTTCTCGCCAACCCCATCATGCTGGAGGTAAAAAGTATGAACTACCCAACGCCGACAAGGCTACGGGAAGAGAATGAATTTCTCGCCAACCCCATCATACGGGGGGTAAAAAGTATGAATTGCCCAACGCCGCTAAGGCTACGGGAAGAGAATAAATTTCTCGCCAACCCCATCATACTGGGGATAAAAGTATGAATTGCCCAACGCCGCTAAGGCAAAGGGAAGAGGAAAGTTTGGCATTTAAGGCCAAACAAAATTCTAGACAACTCTCCATGCTGAGGGGAAGAGCATGGCTAGCCCAACCCAAACGGTAGTTGGTAAAGACTAATCAAATCCGTTAATAGTTGGGGGTTTGCTAAAAATCCCATGACGAACCTGTCACAACAGTATCCTTATTCGAATATAATGATACGTCGCTGCTCTATGCTGCTAAGGCAAAGGGAAGAGAAAAAGTTTGGCATTTAAGCCCAAACAAAATTCTCGACAACTCACCATGCTGAGGGGAATAGCATGGCTAGCCCGACTCAAACGGTAGTTGGTAAAGACTAATCAAATCCGTTGATAGCTGGGGATTTGCTAAAAATCCTAATTAGATAAATCTCTTGTCACGTTAAGATTTCACCTCTGACAGCAAAACTTTTCTCGTTATTTTTTCTCCAGCAGAGTAAATGACACTCCAAAATATTTGTCAAGTTAAAATCATACCTCTGACATCATAATTTGAAATCAAATGAAATAAAATCCGATTAAATCTTTATTAAGTTAAAATTTTACCTCTGACAGAAAAGAAAACTCACACTTCATCAAGTCCAATATTACAGCTTCTGATAAATTTGTTTTTGATATCGTTAAGTTAAAAATTACCTCTGACGAAAATCATCTCCCTATCAAGTTAACAGTTACCTCTAATAGTCCGATTCCAAAGCTAAATACGTTAACCGTCACCTTTGTTTAGTCAGCTTGTCCCTATCACGACCAGATCCTCTGAATATGTTAAGCTCCAAGACACGTTTAATGTTACCTCTGTCTTTCCCTGATCCATCATACTAGATGTCACTGAACGGTTAGGATTAAAATAAGCACGTTAACATTATACCTCTGCTTGACCTAAAATAAGCATGTTAACATCATACCTCTGCTTGTCATCTAATGAGCACGTTAAAATCATACCTCTGCTTGTTATTGAAAAAAATTAAATAGCCAAAATCAAATAATCCAAAGTATTTCGAAATTCTGTACGGCTCAATACAGAACTTCGAAAATTTTGGAGGGGTTTATGTAGATACTAAAAAAAATGCAAAAAAAAATATACACATATATAATAATAATAATAATAATAATTAAAAACAAATTACTGCGGGCCCCGCGGGTGCAACCCGCGGGAGAACTTCGTGGTTGCACCCGCGGGAGGCTCCCGCCAGTTGCAACCGCGGGAGAATTCCCACGGTTGCAACCCGCGGGAGACTCCCGCGGGTTGCACCTGCGGGAGAGCTCCCGCGGGTTGACACCCGCGGGAACGATCCCGCAAGTGCCAACCCGCGGGTTGTTTTCCGCCTGTTTCCATTGTTTATTTCGCTGATATCTCGTGATCCGATTTTTCAGGGAGGAATCGAGGGGGATTTCGAGCAGATTCGGTTTATAAAAGAAAGGAATTGAGTCCGGAGAAAGGACTTTTGATAAATTTGCGATGATTTTGGGCGAGCTCGTGAAATCAAGGAGCGAAGCAGAGCCTTTCTCTTCCCGGTCAGACGGTCAACGGAGTGCACCAGCGAGGCCTCATCGCCACCCGAACCCACATAAAAAAAGGGAATAAATTAATATTCCCGTTCTTGTAATTCCTCAGATTTTTATAAATCTCAATATTTCATTGTAATCAAACAATTTTACAATGGAAGGAGAAATCCAATTTTTGAGCAAACAGCGTCCCTAATACAGAGACGTGTTCCTTCCGAAGATAGTCCGCGACCCTAATACAGAGTCGTTTTCTACTCAAAGACGGAAAGCTCGCGTTCCTTCCGAAAATAGTCCGCGACCCTAATACAGAGTCGCCTTCTACTCAAAGATAAAGGATCACGACCCTAATACAGAGATGTGTTCCTTCCAAAATAGGAGTTCACGACCCTAATACAGAGTCGTCTCCTACTCAAAGATGAAGGCTTACGCCCCTAATACAAAGACGTGTTCCTTCCAAAACAAGAGTTCGCGACCCTAATACAGAGTCGTCTCCTACTCAAAGATGAAGAAGTCGCGCCCCTAATACAAAGACGTGTCCCTTCAAAAGCAAGAAGCAGTAGTGGCGCTAATACAGAGTCACAGACTTCAAACAAACGCAATGGAAGTTCTAATACAGAAAATTATATCCATAGTATTCCGAAACTCTTCAAAGAATCATGAGAGTTTTGGAAACTTTGGAGGGGGTTTTGTCGGCGAAAAATTCTTGAAAAGCAAAGCAGATCCACGAATTCAGAGACAGAAGCCCGCAACTCATCTGATCCGCGAATTTAAGAAACTAAGGTCCGCGATCCAGGCGACGGAACAGGTTCGCGAATCTAAAAGCTGAGATTCGCGACACTACCCATAGCTTTCGGGTGGGGGTTTAATACAAAGTCACCCGACCCGAACAGAGGAATTGCCACCTCGGATCATGGGAATAACTGCCAAACGAATGCGGCGGCATCACTTCGATCGTGGGAATAACTACCCAACGAATATGGCGGCACTTCTCGAGTAGTGGGAGCTAACAGTCGAGCAAAATATGGCTGGACGTTACTCCAAGCCCCCTATAAAAGGCGAGGAGTGAAAGAGATGAACACACACAGACAGAGAGACAGAGACGGACGTCTTCTCCCAGAAGTTACCCCTTGTAATCAAGAGTAAAAGAGCCCCTTTTTCTTTTCCTTTTAGCCAACTGAGAGAAATTGTACGGAGTGTCAACGGAGAGAAGGATCGTCCCCCATAGCTACCTAGAAACCCAGCCTTAAACAAAGAGGAAAAGCTATCTTCCTCATCTTTTGTAAATGGGAAACCATTCGATTGTAACCCTTTTTATTGAAAATACTTCGATATAAAGAGCGTGCAACTTTCATGGCGAATAACTGTAGCCTCGCATTCTGCTGCGAAGTTAGCCTCGCATTTAGCGCGGGCTTTGAGGGCCTTTCGCCTAGCTCTCCGATTTCTGTTTCGGAGTTGGATTCTGCTCAATCCAGTTCCTGGGCTTTCTTCAGTAGTAAAGAGGCCATCCTCGGCTAGGGTTTCCTACCCAAATAACGGCTCTATGGCCGCGGTCTCTAAGGGTCCCCGATTAACGGTGGATTTCCGATTACCCGATTCTCGAGTATTGGAGCGCACGCGACGATAGCGTCGCATTTTGGTCAGATTACCTGACTCAGAGGAGAGATACTCCTCGTATTTCTGCTGGTCGATCTCCACGACTAGCATGTTAACGTCGAATCCGATCCTGTCGACGTCAGATTGCGCCACGATCTCTTCTTTGGTGAAAGAGATTTCTTCCACTGTGGTTGCCAATTTGTTCGTCGCAAAATTATTGCTTATGTCCATTGAATACAACTTAGATTACAACGAAAGTGAATAAAAAAGAACAAACGAGAAGATTTATAATCCATCGCTCTCTTTTACAAAATATAAGTGGGTTCTCGTAGCGATGGGATCTATCGAAGTAGCTCCTTTGGACGATCTGACGTCGATGATCTTCTTGCTTGATGAAGATGACGGCCGACTTGATCTTCTCTAGTCTTGATTCGTTCAAGGCTCTCATGCGTAACCTGAACTCTCTTAATACTCGAAAAAGATCCCTAGGGCTTCCTCAAAGGGTATTTATAGCGTTGGGTAAATATGATAGTTTCTATTTAAAAAGAATTTGTATTCATCAAGGATTCTAATCAAATATCTTAGTTTTGATTTAAATCTCTTGATTTAGAATTCTGATTGGACTCAATTTGGGTATTTGAATAATCCCAAATCTCAATCTCAATCAATTTATGATTCTGGTTATCTGCTCACGCGGAGCTAATCGCGTCAAAATGCGGAGCTATCCATTAGCTCCGCGTTTTGTTCGACGCGGGGCTAAGAATAGCCAAACGCGGAGCTACAGAGTTAGCTCTGCATTCTGTTGTGGAAAACTTCATTTATCTAGAAATTTTCACTGCAAACATATATATATATATATATATATATATATATATATATATATATATATATATATATATATATATATATATATATATATATATATTCTAATTCAAATCTGAAAAATATAGACTGCTTTTATACAATTCATACTCTTTCTTTAATATTGTCTAACAATTGAAATATATTACAAATCTGTTAACTAATTATAGTAGTAATTCTGTCTTTATTAATCTAAAACAACCTAATTTAACCAACATTATTCACATCCCATGGGCATATTATATATCACCCACAGTTTCAGGGATGAATTCAACATGAACGAAATGGCAAAATCTTTAACAATTCTCTTCTACTACGCTACTGCTATATTAATTATATTATGCGATGGGTTTTAGTTTATGAACATGGTCCAACGATACAAGTTAGGTCAGAAAATTCTCGACCCAAACCATTAAAAAAACCTGCAGTCGAGCGAGTCCAAAATTGGGATTGGACTCAAACCAAAGTCGAAGTCAACCCAAGCCAAATTGCAGCCCTTTTCTTCTGCTCAAGATACTGCATCTGCGCCTAAAACTGAAGAATTTTGCAACTCAACTGTCTTCTCCTGACAAGTAACTAACACTAATTTAGATCCACCTCACCTAATTTAGTTAATCTTTTGTTTGATAATCCCAATGCTAATTGTGCTAGTTTGCAGGGTTTGATCAGTTCACAGCTGAATCTATCCAGCTACGCTTGCACTAATTTCAACTAACTACACTTAATAAAACTAGCTTATTCAATCAAAACATCTAATTAAGATCATATATAATTTTTATGCCCAAAGCAAAATTATTAACTGAAGTTTAATTAATTAAGAAACCTATTTAGCCGACACCCTTTAGTGTTTCTGAATTAAACATAGATAGAAGCAAACAAATGGCTTGATTATAGAGTTTATTAACTAACAAACAGATTAAATAAAATCCAAACATTAAGTTAAGTGTATGTAGATCCTCTACATGCACTTCAATTCTCTTAGAAGCCAATACGTATGAGTTGACTAGAATGAAGTTACAAGAAAATTTTGATATATAGCAAAGAGTTAGTCAGTCAAAGAGAGATCGTATTCATGCCAACTTTGTACCGTATGCATCATGCAATAAGTGTAATTCTTGTTCAAATTGATTTCATTTTATTCCTGCCTAAAAAAAGTTTGGCAAAAAGCCATTATACGTATCTTAATCTTATCTGTGGAGTATATATAGTATTAGAAATTTATATCTCTTCTAATTATAAGTTGCAACTCAAATGTGCATGCATGCATGCAAAATATTTCAGCATAAATATCAAAGATCTTGTGATTGTAGCTTGGCCTCCATCGTTGATTGATTCTTTTAACGGAAAGGCGTGCAGCTATCTTGGTGGTGAGGAGCTAGATCTGTAATTATTTCTTAGCAATCTTGTTATTTTTATTGTTAAGACACTTTTAAATGGAAAAATTGGTGATTGATTGATTGATTCTCTTAATTTGAGCTTGGGTTTGGTTGGGCCATGTGAAATTGGTTTCTTGGGAATTGGTTTTTGACAAATTAAAGCCATGAGATTTCTGAGATTGTTGCTTGCTTTTAAAGGATATATGCACCGTTGTTCAGTTTTGACTCTATTTATAAGGAGTATTAATTAGTTAAAACATTTTATGAATTTCTTTTGTAATTCTTTAAACTTAATATATCACTAGTTTTAATAGATTTTGGTGCATTTTCCAAATAATATCGTTTAAACTTTCTGGCTACAATGTAAAAATACAATTAGATGTTTGTTTATCGAGTTTATATATATATATATATAGAGAGAGAGTAAACGGGAAATACACGTGGCACCACTCAAAAGGCGATTAAGGAAATTCATTTATTTATTACCTTGAATGGCGCTATGTGTAATAATTTTATTGGGCCACCTAAGCGGCGGTGAAGGAACTCCCTTCACCGCCTGTGTATTTCCCCTTTACTCTATATATATATATATATATATATATATATATATATATATATATATATATATATATATATATATATATATATATATTCCTTGCCTTGCAATTCAAAATACCTTCATGTCTGAAACAAGAAACGTTTGATATCTTCTCTCAGCCCATTTTCTCTCGTCTAAAAAAGGCTTTTTTTTTTTGGTGTTGGAGGTGAGGAGAAGCATGAGAATGCATGCAACGCACCCTAATGTCTTTAGCATCATATGTATCTCATGTACGAAGTTAGCTCTCTAAGCCTCTCTCTCTCTCTCTCTCTCTCTCTCTCTCTCTCTCTCTCTCCTTCACCATTACTTAAGGATTGATTGATTGAGCTCATTCACCATGTGAGATCCCTCACACCTTTGATTACACTCCTTGGACTTCCACATTCTTCTCCATTAATTATCTCATTTTTTTAGTACTTTAATATTCATAGGATGTGTCTATCAATGTGTCTATTTAAGTGCAAAGCTTATTAGTCCTTGGCACAAGATCCACTGCCCCATCCCTCAAACCTCACAATCTCTCTCTCTCTCAATTTTGCCCAAGTCCAAATTCAAGGGGAATTTAGACTTAGCCTCCCATTGCTCCATCTATTGGAGTTCTCTCCAAGAGAGAGAGAGACCTGCATTTTTCTCTGACTCAAAGGTGATCAAAGTAAGTTGACTTCAGCCAATTTCTAGATTTATTACAGTTACTAAAAGCTTGTGACTTCTCTTTAATTTGCTCATGTTCATTAATACAAGAATTCTCTTTCTTCTGATTGAAACCCACATTTATTTATTTATTTTAACTTGCATTCCAGTGATTTTCCCTCACATTGTTTAAATATCAACTATATCTTCAGGTATATATATATATATATATATATATATATATATATATATATATATATATATATATATAGTGTAGATTTGCTAGTTATTCCTTTGTTATATTCTTGTTCTCAGCTTAAAATATGTAATCAGGTCAAGTTAGATTCTGATAAATACAGCTCTATACTCAAATTAATTTTAGTTGATTAATTATTATTATTATTAGTTTTAAAATATATGCTGATGTATATTTTTTTTTCTTCTCTCTGTTATAGTTCAAATTTTCATGTGATATGGGTCTAGTTCGGAGTCCTGCAGTGAGTTCTACCGATTACTTGGAAGGCATAATCAACGATTATGTCGCTGCCGGAAAAGTAAACAACAACAACATCAACAACAAAGTGATCAGGATGCCCAAGATCTCGCCGACGCCGTCTCGCCTCGTCGCAGGCCTCACCCTCCTCCAGTTCGCCTTCGCCATCTACGCCACCTTCCTCCTCTACTACATGAGCCCAGCCGTCGACCTCCGAACCAAGCCAGACTTCTCATGGGCCACCCGTGTCGCCCAGCACTGGAAGCACTTCATCGTGCTGCAGCAGCCTCCTCAGATGTTCGCCACTCTCGATCACAACACTAGTTCCGTCGTCCTGTCCCCGACTGAGGTCTGCGAGCACGAGCAGATCGACTTCCAGCAGAAGAAGTCCGCCGATGCTCTCATGATCAAGTTCAAGAGGGAGCTCTACGACGAAGTGCTCGAGTTTCAGAAGAAGAGCTTCGGAACCGAGACACTGGCTGAGCTCCTGACGATGAAGTCCAAGTGGAGACTCAACGGCCCCAACGTCCCCAAAGTTACCGTTATACTGAACCATTTCAAACGAAAGACACTCTGTTCCCAGCTCGACTCGCTGCTGCACCAGACGCTGCCCTTCCACCACGTCTGGGTGCTCTCCTTCGGCAGCCCAAACGAGCTCTCGCTGAAGCGAATCGTCGACAGCTACAACAACTCGAGAATCAGCTTCATCAGCTCGAGCTACGATTTCAAGTACTACGGCCGATTTCAGATGGCTCTGCAGACGGAGTCAGACTTCGTTTACATCCTGGACGACGATATGATTCCCGGGAGGCGAATGCTCGAGATCCTGTGCCATGTCGGAGGGACGGAGAAGTACCAGAACTCTGTTCTGGGGAGCATAGGAAGGATACTTCCCTTCCGACAGAAGGACTTCACGTTCCCGAGCTACAGGAAGTTCCGATCGAAGGAGGCGGGACTGTATCTGCCTGACCCTGCATACGACATCACCGTCGACAGGATTGTGCAGGTGGATTTCCTGTCGAGCTCTTGGTTTCTGTCTGCAGATCTCGTTAAGACGCTGTTCGTGGAGAAACCATTCACTTTCACGACAGGCGAAGATCTGCATCTCAGGTATGTTAACTAACTAACTAGAATATTGTCCTCCTCATCATCATATCATATCTCTCTTCTTGTCGACGTACGTGTGATCGATGAGACGGCTTTGCTGCGTGCAGCTATCAACTGCAGAAGTACAGGAATGCAGGATCCTATGTTATCCCAGTCGATCCGAAAGACAGAGAGACATGGGGAGACAGCGAGCACAGGCTTGCATACGTGTCGGAGACCACTGTAATCTTCAAAGACATCGTCCAGGTTCGGGACGATCAATGGTGGAGGGCTCTCTCCACGGGCTACATCACTCAGTGGGCTGCAATGCACCCTCAGAAGATCGACGCTCTCTTCTACGCGCACTCTCTCCAGGACGTGAAGGCACTGGCTCCTCTGCTTGAGAGATTCCGAGCGACGGTTGGCAAGAAGGCCTACATTGCCGTCTCTGGGGGAAGCTTCTGCCCTTGCGAAGAAGCTGCTGCTGCTCTCAAGTGGCCTATGACGGTCTGCAAGGAGAGACGATTCAAGATCTTCGATCTGGAGGTCGGAGCCATCCTAGGAGTGTCCAATTCAGAGGTTCCTGTCCTGCAAGCAGTGTACTCTAGCATGAAGGGGCTTCTCAAGATTCACAATCCAAGTTTGCTCATAACCGTTGCTGATGTCGATGCCAATGTGAAGAATGCTCTGAAGATGGCTGCAGGGGCCGGTAGTCAGAATAAAACAGCATTAGTTCTTCTGCCAAGAGCCTCGATTCCTCGGGTTCTATGGATGGCCGATCTCAGACCAACCGCGCTACCAAGTATGTAAAAAAGCAGCTTCGATCGCCTTCTCATCAAAATTTATTCATTTAACGCAAACAGTTGTTGTTTATGTAGAGCTCAAGCAATTCTTTTTTTTTTTTTTTTTTTTCGATCCGTTTATTGCAGACTGGAACAAAATGAGGATCTCGGTGAACATCATCACTCAGAACCGCGCCACTTCCCTCCAGAGGCTCCTCCGGTCCCTTGAGAATGCCTTCTACCTTGGCGACGAGGTCCCTCTCAGCTTCAACATGGACAGCAAGGTCGACGAGGCGACTCTGAAGGTGGTCGGATCCTTCAACTGGACGCACGGCCCCAAAGTGATAAGGAGGAGGATCATCCAAGGTGGGCTGATCCGAGCAGTCAGCGAGAGCTGGTACCCTGCCTCAGACGACGATTTCGGCCTCCTGTTAGAAGATGACATCGAGGTGTCTCCATACTACTACCTATGGATCAAGTACGCGCTCATGGCGTACCACTACGACCCCCAAGTCTCCCTTCCCGAGCTCTCCTCCATCTCCCTGTACACCCCACGACTCGTCGAGGTGGTGAAGGAGAGGCCCAAATGGAATGCCACCGAGTTCTTCAAGCACATCCACCCCAACACTCCATACCTCCACCAGCTCCCATGCAGCTGGGGAGCAGTCTTCTTCCCCAAGCACTGGAGGGAGTTCTACGCGTACATGGGGTCGAGGTTCACCGAGGACGCCAAGCAGAACCCCGTCCAGATTCCCCGGTCGAGGACCAACGGCTGGCAGGCGTCGTGGAAGAAGTTCCTCATCGACCTCATGTACCTCAGAGGGTACGTCAGCCTGTACCCCAACTTCCCCAACCAGATGAGCTTCTCCACGAACCACATGGAGCCCGGAGCGCACATCAGCGCCAAGGACAACGGGCTCAAGCACAACAAGGTGGACTTTGAGGTGCCGCTGATGAAGGAAGATTTCAGCACGATGTTGCCCGTTGGCAAGTTGCCTCCGGCGTCCAAGTTGCCGGTGCTCAACCTCTTCAACCAGCCTACCGGTCTCAAGGGGTTGAAGGCGGCAGGGGCTAAGCTTGGGCAGGATGTGATCAAGTGCAGCACTGACAGAGAGATTGTGGTGGTCGATCACAGCACAGGCTTACCTCAGACTTGCTCGCAGTTTTAATTTGTCAAGCAAAATGTGGGTAAAAGTTGTGAGATTCGTTTTTTTATTTTATTTTTTTTTATTTTTATTTTTTTGTTGTTGTAATTGTGGGGAAGAACATGATTGATTTTTGTTGGTTGCCCTAACTAAATGAATGAAGGGTGAATTTCTACATTAATGCAGCCATAAATGGCTTCTTAATTAACATCCCAACACTATTATGAGTGGATTAATTAGGGTCAAGCACTCCACTTGTGACCATAATTATTCGCAAAACTCCGTTTTGTCCAATAACGTCGTTTAGTCTGCAACACAAGCTAAGCAAACAAAAAGACTTTTAAAGCCAAGAGATCCCTCTTCAACAATTTGTACCAAGTTCATTTGAAGTAATAAAATCAATTTTCTCTCGTCTCTACATCAATACTTAAACTATTGTTTTCATAATATTTATGAGTAATTCGGACAAGTTATACTATGCTCAGCATGACTCATTCTCAAATATTTCCAAGTCACAATAAATTTTGGCATCAAGTATAAAAAAGATTAAAGTAATACACTTGTCGGGTACAACAATTGAGTAGGATCCGTCGATGATCAAAAGAGCACATTAGAATATATTTTCACCTTGGGATCAAAAGTGATATCATGGTCATATAAGAAACAACAACCACTGCATTATCATCAATGGAATCCGAGTATATATCAGTTACAAGCACCGTATGGGAAGTAATTTGACTCTTAAGAATGTTATCAGATCTAAAAAAAAGCAAGATGCTCCTATAATAATAATTTGCGACAACATGCCAATAATCGCCATGATAAAGAATCCGGTATTTCAAGAATGCTAAAACCTAGCACATCAAGTTTCGGCATCATTTCATCATAGAGCTCGTCAAATATATTAAGAGATATTCAAGCTTGAGTAATTTCTAGAAAAGAAGTGTAAAAAGGTAAATAAAATGGAGGCTACATGAAAAAAATGTAAAATGGGAAAAAGAGAAGTAAAAAAGAATAGACTAATTACTAAGAGAGTTGCTAAACTAGGTTGAAGTAAAGATTAATACATGACTCATAAGTTTAGGATAGGTATAATAGTATGGATTACGATCTATAAGTAGAGGCTTTGACAGTATACTTTTTTTTAGGTTGAAAAGGTGAGCAAACTGTCCCCCGCGTTCTGTTAATGAGAAATATTAGAACAACCATTTAACATCAAAACAACAGAAAACTAAAGCAAGCCGAGAAACCTACGAGTTCTACTAGTTCGGCCGTACAATACCATACATGCATAAAAGACAAAGTGCAAAACATAGAAATAAAAAACTCCCACTCAGAGTGGAGTATAGGGACCAAAAAGGCTGAGTTCTTATCTGTGTCCTGCTTTTTCGATAGGCACAATCACTCTTTTTCTGTCACGCCCTGCTCCCGATATACGGTATACGAGCACGTGTAGTATGTACCGGCAACATATTCAGTTTGAATATGTTAAACCCTCAATAAATTTACCACAATAATACTCAGTAATTACGATAGAAAAATTCAACAAAAGTTTGACTTTTTATTTATTAGAACGAAGTTTAGATACAACTGAAATAAAATATAATAAAATTAAACAAAAAGAAGCAGGGAATCTCTAATCCGCTTTTGAGTTTCAATCTGATCTTTAAAGTACACCAGATCCTGCACCACACCCAGGTCGTCAGATTGCGACTAAAATAAAATACGCAGAAAGAATGTGAAATATAACGGTTATGTCCAAATATAATAATAATACAAGTTTTAGAAAATATGTAATACAATATTTGTAATAATGATGTCAATTGATTTAGGTTATCTTAATATCATTTTAGTAAAGTCAACTCTATAACAGAAATATTTTTGTCTAGGATGTCATGTAATTGGAAAAACTAACTGATGGGATACAACTGTTTCGATTGTTTCCTATACAGGCCCAGGAAATGGTCACAGAATTGTCCGGTGCTGAATCGGACCTGCCGTCAGGCAAACAGGAATTATAATCAGGTTTGATCCAGCAAATCATCACGCACTCATGGTGTGCGAAATATTCAGTTGTATAACTTAACAAGTTTACAGCCGAAACTGAGTATATTTTCATTATTCAGTTTCTCCCACAACGCAGTGTCACTTAGGTATAGTACAGTATATTGATTATATCAGGTACAATATTTCCATTGGATTTTTCTTAATTTGTTAACAACATGATTTATAGAGTTCATTCAGTTAATGCTTTATTCAATAAATCACAATTAGCTATATCTAAGAGTCACTGATTTGAGACATCATACAGATATCGGCCAGGCAATTATATAGATGCTGGAGGTTTTCCGTGCATTGCACGTTCCTTAATTAAAGAACCAGCATACAAGATAATTTTTCTAGACACCGACACAAAATGATATCACAAACAATATTTTTCCGTGAATATAACTTTTATGTGATTTATCAAATTTGTATATATAATTATTCTAAAATCTAACTATATTATGTAATTTAAATTTAATGACAATTGACAATAGATTTTTGATGACAAGAAACATAATAAGTAATTGATAAAGTCCTACAAAATAACAAATCAATTTACACAAAATAAATAATATGATTGAAACAACAGGTATATAAAATAGCATGATTAGTGAGTCCAAAAATGAACTCACCTGGATTTTGTTTCCCAATGTCGCTCAATAGAGTAATCTACATATTAAAAATATTTTAAGAATATTAAAAACATATTAATATGAATTTAGATAATTTTTAGGGATTTTTCTAATATTTATAACATTTTCAAAATTGATTTTAGTATTAAGTGGGTCTGAAATTAGAAAATAAGTTTGGCTCCATTTTATTGGACTTATAAGATGATGGATGTTCTTTTTAAGTTATTAGAATTATTGAGTTGTAAAGGAGTTAACCTAAGATTTATTAAAATAATTTAATCTAAGAAGAAAAAGAAAGATAATCTCTTACCTCTTCGTTAAAAGGTGAGAAGTCAAAAATATGAAGAAAAGGAAGAAGATGCTCTTCATCGGCGAAGTAGTGGCGGCTCCGATGGTGTCTCCTATAGTGGCTCCGGCGACTCCGAATGTGGCTTCGGCGTGACGAGAGGAAGAGAGAAATTTTAGAAAATGAGTATAGATTGAGTTTAGAAAAGAGGTTAGGTTTATATAGTGTTGGATTTAGGAGTTATAGAATGTGAAGGGTTTTGGGAGTTGTAAAATTTAAAGGGTTTGACGTGTTATGGAATTTCAAGAGTTTGAGGGGTTATGAAATTTGAAAGGTCTTAAATTAATTTGGAGGGTTTAGAATATGAAAGGTTTTAGTTTAATTAGAAAGTTTAATTTTGAGAATATGAAGAGTTTGGAGGTTGGAGAATATGAAAGGTTTAGGAGGTTAAAAAAATGAAAGATGTAAGAGTTAAAAAAAATAAAATATTATATTTATTATTTATTTTTTTATTTATTTATAGCTATAAAAAATGAAGGATTATTACATTTTCTGATAAAAGACCTGTCCATGAGAATATATCAAGGTACGTAAGATAAAAACAAATATCAGCTGGATGAGTAATATGTCTAAAAATTATATTATTTCTTTCTCTCCCCACATTTCAACATATAGCTGCTGTCATTATGGGATGTTTATGGGCACCGTAGTTTGTGGATATACTAAAACCTGCTCTACTCTAAATATCGGATGTTTGGGCCATCTAAATTGTTATGTTCAAGCATGCAGTGCACTTTACCCAAATTCTTACAGTATAGGCATGTTAGGAAGATATGTGAACTAGACTCTGCTTCTGACTGACGTAGAGTACAAACACCTGGCCCTTTCCACCCCCTCCTTTATAGATTACCCCAAGTCAGAATTGCTCCCTTTGCAATTAGCCACAGAAAATCCCTAACTTTAAGGAGGCATCTGTATAGCGTGCTTGCCATAGCCTATAGCCGCCATCAATACAGTGTCTTTATGCAGAACTGACTGTGAAGATCCGGTATTTTTCTCATCTCTAAATGACTTCATCACTATCATTAACATTTGGGAGATGCCTCTGTATAAGATTCTTGAGCTCAATGGCCTGCAGATGAACTGTAGCATCCACATGTTCATTAATTCCCAGATCCCACTTATTTCGATGCCACATTCGCCCTGTAGAGGCATTTTTGTCGCTTGCTAGTTCAAAGACTTTCGGGAAGAGTATCCATAGTGAAATAACTGTGCACTATCGATCATTCTAGAAAGATACCCTTCCTTTCCTGTTCAGCCTAAAAGTTATGCTTGAGCGGAAGATATCTTTCGCCTTTAACACCCCTTTCTAAAAACTCGATACATTAGATGCATTATGGGTCTCACCCCACCATTCGTCTCTTCTCGGGCCATACTTAAGCCGTAATAGCTTCTGCAACTGCCCTTCTGAATTTGCTAACATACCCCACCACTATTTAGTCAAGAGAGTGAGATTGAAAGTCTCTAGATCAAAAATCCCCAAACCGCCCTCCTTTCTTGGTATGCATACCTGGCTCCAGGCTAGTAGACTATATTTTGACTGGTTTTGTGACGCTTCACTTCACATGAATCTTCTTCTTATTATGTTTATCATTTTCCTAACCCATATTGGCAAGATGGGAATGGACATGAGACAGAGGGGAATGGATGACAGAACCGAGTTTATAAGTATGATCTGGCCTCCCAGAGAGAGGTATCTAGTCTTCTATCCTTCAAGCCTTCTGTCAATCCTTTCTATTACTGGACACCAGTTCCTTTTGAGCAGCTTTTCCTTTCTGATCGGTACGCCTAAATATTTGATAGGAAATTTGTCTAGTTTGCACCCCGGAATGCTCTGAATTGTCATAGCAAGAGGACCAGAGGGGCCTAGCACTACCATAGAACTCTTTTGGAAGTTAATTCTTAGACCTGACCAAGTTTCAAAGTAACAGAGAACCCACTTAAGGATTACGGCCTCTTTAATCTTGTTTTCACATAATATCAGCGTGTCATCCGCATATTGGAGGTTGGTGAGAACAAAGTTCCTTTTTCCTAGTAGTCTTCTCACGAGTCTTGTACTCGACGCTTTCCTGATCATTCTGTTCAGTCCATCAACGAGTACAAAGGAGGGGGGATAAGGGGTCTCCCTGACGCAAATCCCTTTTGCAGATAATCTCCCTGTCAATCTCTTTATTCACGATCGTCTGCATTTTCGCATAACCCAACCACATTTGTATCTATTGAATCCAAAGCTCCCCAAAACCTCTTTTCTTGATAACCTCCAGTAGATAGTCTCAACTAACCTTAGCATATGCCTTTTCAAAGTCGAGCTTGAGAAGGAAGCCCTCTTTTTTGTCCTTTTGCAATAGTGAATTACTTCTTTTGCTAGGACGATTCCGTCTAGGATACGTTTTCCTTGTATGAAACCTGACTGTGTTTCGTCAACTAGTTCTGGGAGGACTATTGCGAGTCGGTTAGCTAAAAGTTTTGATACAATCTTGAAACAACTATTCAATAAGGCTATAGGTCGATAGTCACCAATTGCTTCAGATGATTCCTTCTTTGGAACGAGCACTATGAAAGAGTAATTGACTCTTTCAATATTCGCTTTTCCTTTTGCGAAATCGGAAATAAGCGCTTCAATGTCCCGTTTCATTTCCTCCCATAATTTTCTATAAAAGAATAGGGAAAATCCATCTAGGCCTTGTGTCTTATCGGGCCCGAGGTCCCAAACTACCTTCTATAGATATCAAAAGTAGAAAGAAGATTAAAAATAAATAAATAAATAAACGTGAGTGTCCCGCGGGTCCCACCCTCCCGAGCGCTCCCGCAGGAGCGCACCCGCGAGAACGCTCCCGCTGGAGCACACAAGCGGGAGCGCTCCACCCGCGGGATGCCTTCCGCAGATCAGTTCCGTGCTTCGGTTGCGTGGTTTGATCTGAATTTTTAAGGATCAATTACGAATATTTAACCCGGATTCGAGAGAAGAATTTAAGCCGGATTGGAAGCACTCCTCAATCTATAAAATCGGGAGCGGCGTTCAGAACGAGGAGATTTTTTTTGGGGAGGAGGATTTTTCCAGAGATGGGAGTCCAAGAAGGAGAGATTTACGTCTTTTCCAGAGTCCAGAAAAAGAGTTCCAGAGATCAATCTTCATCCCAATTCACATCGGATTGTCAACGACGTTGGCAGTGAAAATTTCTAAGTAAATAGGATTTTCCACAATGGAACGCGGAGCTAACTCTGTAGCTCCGCGTCTGGCTATTTTAGCCTCGCGTTTGAGTAAAACGCGAAGCTATTCAATAACTCCGCGTTCTGCTTCTTTAGCTCCGCGTTTTAGCGAGATTATCTCCGCATGAGCAGATAACCAGAATCTCAAAATTGATTGAGATTATGATTTGGGCTTATCTAAATACCCAAATTAAGTCCGATCAGAACTCTAAATCAAGAGATTTAAATTAAAATTAAGATATTTGATTGGAATCCTTGATGAGTACAAATTCTATTTACATAGAAACTCTCATATCATTCTAAGGCTATAAATACCCTCTTGAGGAAGCCTTAGAGAATTTTTTTCGGAGAATCAGATTTTTCGAGCATCTTGGAGAATTCAAGTTACGCATAGAGCCTTGAATTCGTGAAGAGCAGAGAAGAAAAGATCCAAAAGTCGGCCGCCATCTTCAAAAGAAGAGTTCGTCATCAGATCGTCAAAAGGAACTACTAGTTAGATCCCATCGCCACACAGATCCCACATCATATTGTAAAAGAGAGCGATATACATATAAATCCTCTCGTTTGTTCTCTTTTTCTTTTGTTCACTTTCGTTGTAAATCAAGTTATTTCAATGGAAGGAAGGTAAGGAATTTCTACTGCGAACAAACTGGCGACCACAGTGGGAGACGTCTCTTTCACTAGAGAAGAGATTGTGGCGCAATCTGACGTCGAGAGGATCGGATCCGACGTAGATATACTGGTCGTTGAAATCGACCAGCAGAAGTACGAGGAGTACCTCTCCTCTGAATCAGCTAACCTGAACGAAACACGACACTATCGTCGCGTGCGCTCCAATACTCGAGCAACGGGTAAAAAGGTATCCACTGATGAACGGGGATCTTTAGAGACCGCGGCCATAGAGCCGGTGTTTGGACAGGAAATCCTAGCAGAAGATGGCCTCTCTATTGCTGAATAAGGCATGGGAACTGATTGACCAGAACCCAACTCCGAAATAGAAATCAGAGAGCGAGGCGAAAGGCCCTCAAAGCCCGCATTGAATGCGAGGTTATGATCCCTTGCAAATTGGCTCGCGTTAATCGCAAGACCAGTCAGTATCGCGTTAAACGCGAAGCTACAACTTGCGTTAATCGCAAGGATAAACCAGCGTGTGATTCTCCACGCGAGGCTATTACTGGGCTTAGCGATAAACGTGAAGCCAGTAAGATTTGCGTTAATCGCAAAATTTTTGACACTCGCGATAAACGCGAGGATAAAATTTTCTTAAAGCTAGCATGCGATTCTCCATGCGAGGCTATTACTGGGCTTAGCGATAAATGCGAAGCCAGTTCAACTTGCGATAAACGCAAGATTTTTGACACTCACGATAAATGCGAGGATAAAATTTCCTTAAAACCAGCGTATGATTCTCCACGCGAGGTTATTACTGGGCATAGCGATGAACGCAATGCCAGCATAACTTGCGATAAACGCAAAATTTTTGACACTCGCGATAAACGCGAGGATCAAATTTTCTTACAGCCAACGTGTGATTCTCTACGCGAGCCTAATACTGAGCTTAGCGATAAACGCGAAGCCAGTAGTACTTGCGATAAGCGCAAGATTCCTCAGCTCCGCATAAATCGCGAAGATGCTTGGCAAATTGTCGTTAATCGCAAAAATCGCGCTAAACGCGAAGTTATGACTTGCGTTAATCGCAAGAATAAGCCAGCGTGCAAGAATTTTCTTCCACGCGGGGCTAATATTCCACAAGATAAAATTCTGCAAAAACATTAAGCCAGTGTAAAACGCGAGGCTAGCATTTCAAAACGCGAAGCTATAGCCCAGCTTAGCGTAAAACGTGAAGCTATAAATGCTTCAAAACGCGAAGCTAACATACAGCTCCACGTAAAATAGCCTGAATATAGAATCAAGGCTGATAATCGGGTTATTGGACAACATGTCGACACCAATGACCCTGAAAAGCTTCAGCAGACCCCTGGACCCTCTCAACAACCAGGTGACCCTCACGATTCTTCGTCATCTAAGATTACCGATCTCAGAAATTACTTGACAAAAATGAGAAATATGACTCAAACTCAGCCACACTTAACATGTCATTGTGAGCAGCTCATAACAGCCATATCTGCTGTATTGGATAATTGCTGTTGTACTAAGAAGAGAGTGTCTGTATTTAACAAAATAACTGAGTCTCGTCAAGATACTCCAAAGAGGAGAAAGAATGATCTGAGATACAAAATTAAAGAAAAAGAATTAAATGCAGTGACCTCAAATATGGTCGGCAAAGGCAAAAAGATTATGGAGAAAGAATATGAGTCAGATGCAGACGATGAAGAACCTCATCATTTCACCCGGCTCAAATCAGGCATTGTCGCTTCTCCAAATTATAAGAAACTTGCAAAAGGTTTTTATGATAATGACAGCGACAATTCGGCCATAGCTTCCATACAATCTTGTGCATCCTCCCGATCACTGAAATCACACTCGCACGCAGTGGACAGGTCCGATGATACTGACCAGAGGATAGAAGCCCAAGAGCAGATGATTCGAGGTCAGCAAAAGGCCATTAATGACCTCAAACTAATACTTCTAAAAGTGGTCGAAAATACCCAGAAGATAGCCGATAATAAGGCTAAAACTTCTTCGGAACCGCCACCTAAGACAAATGAAGAAACTAAAGAAGAAAAGATTTATTCGACACATGAGAATGATGACAAATACTCTTTCCATGATCCTCATGGAGAAAAGATCGAGAAATTGCAAAGCCAACTGGATGCCCTAATGCACAAGAAAGAATTGAAAGAATCGGGGGTTTCAAGACCATACCCGCCTGAATGGGATTTGGCACCGTATCCCGAAAAGTATAAACGCTCAAGTTGGAGTCATATGACGGGAAAGGATCTCCCAGTCAGCACATCTATTACTTCTTATCACAAGCAGGTCATCTGATGGGAAATGATCCCATAATGACCAAGATATTTGCAAGCACCCTGCGAGGGCCTGCCTTCACATGGTTTATGCAGTTACCCCCTAGAACCATAAATACTTGGTATGATGTCGAGAAACAGTTCTTGGCACGTTTCTTTGAGGATGATACCAAGATATCGGTTCATTCTCTCCTTGCGACAAAACAAGGAGAAGAAGAAACAGTTAAGAGTTTCATTGAACGCTTCAGGGAAAAATCCGTACAATGTCGACACGGTATGATCCAAGAAACTCTGGTGGAAATCTGCAAGCATAATTTCAGGATCGGCGTGCTGATAAGAATGGGAGCTGTAGAGTCCAAAACTTGGAAAGATCTGCTGAAGCAGGGAGAGCAGGCGGAAGATATAATTCGCCGGATTGAGCAATCTCGTAGCACGAGAAACTCTATAAATAACAGGCCATATTCACATAATCCTAAAAATAAAGGGAAGGCTGTTATGGCGTCGTTGCAGATCCGAAACCAAGACCTCAGAATCCGAGAGGTGTAGGTCAAAATAAGCCCCGACAAGATAAAACTTATACATTCAAGACTGAGTAGACCGGTACTCTATTCCATCTCCTCTTCAGAAAGGGCTTGCTAAAACTTCAAGAAAATAGAAAACCGAAAGACGTTGGTAAAACTAACGACCCTAACTATTGCATGTACCATCGGAATGTCGAGCACCCAACTAAGGATTGCTATCCTCTTAAGAACCGAATTCAAGCATTGATAGAAGTCGGAGTTCTCACACTTAAAGAGGATCAAAAGAAAGTTTCTGCAAATATGGCAAATTTGGTAGTTGGAACCAATAAGTTCCCTACCAGAGCGATCCCTGTACCAGTAGGAAAGCCAATATCGACACCAAGTACGGGCAACCCGCACTTGCAAGTTAGCCCTTGGGTATGCTCTGAACCACAGCTGTGATCGAATCGTCCTCATTGGTTAACAGCCGGATTTGGCTGGGGGTGCCAAAAATATTGACGATGATAAATATCATGCTTCTGCTATTCTCAATAGCCTTTGGAATGGCTAATTGAGTGCTAAAAAAAAAATTGCCCAATGTTGTTAAAGCGGCGGGAAGAGAAGATCAAATTCCTCACCAACCCTATCATGCTGGGGGTAAAAGTATGAAATTAACGACCCAATGCTGATTAAAGGCAAAGGGGAGAGGAAATCAATTTCTCAATAACTCATCATGCTGAGGGGAATAACATGGCTAGCCCAACTCAAATGATAGTTGGTAAAAACTAATCAAATCCGTTGATAGTTAGGGGTTTGCTAAAAATCTCATAAATTCTGTCGTGTTAAGTTCCTACTTCTGACAGTGAGATGTAATTCAAATTACGCGCGAGAGCCTTGAACCGTCTCTACCAGACTCTAGGCATGTGCAATAATGCGCCTCTGCCAAAATCTGATCATGACCCGATCATCTTGGCGTGTGCAGTTCAAGTTATGCATGAGAGTCTTGAACAACCGAATTTCAAGCATGTGCGATTAGACACCTCTACCGAATTTCTTGATCTTAATCTGATCACCTGAGCTCTGGAGTTCTTGAAAATTCTTGAAAGAGTGAGGAAGAAGAAGAAGAGACTCCATTTAAATGAAAAAACCCACCTCTTGGTATTCGGCGCAAGAATCGGAGCGATTACTGATCAGTTGCTCTCCAAAATGCGAAGCTATTAGCTTCTCGTGGTGATGGGAAACGCGAAGCTATTAGCTCCGCGCAACTATGCAAAACGCGAAGATAACTTGGTAGTTTAGCTACGCATTTCTATGAGAAGCTTGGGCTTGGCATGCGTGAGCAGACGCCTCTGCCAAAATCTGATGATTATGACAACGATCATCTTGGCATGTGCAAATCAAATTACGCATAAGAGCCTTAAACTGCCTCCATCGAACTAAGGCATTTGCAATTAGGCGCCTCTGTCTAAGTTAAATGATCCTTATCCGATTATTTCAGATACTAACAGTCTAAGTTACGCAAATGAACCTTGAATTGTTTTACCGAAACTATGAACCATCTATTGGTTGAGCAAGCAAAATTCTTGAAACCAACATATAAAGAGAAAAGGAATTGTCTTTATTCATAAAACAAAAGGATTACAAAAGAAGAGGGAGTTATTGTAGATACAAAAAAAAAAAAAAAATCCAAATTTGCTAAGTGGGCACACCCGCGGGTGCACCCGCGGGAACCCCCGCGGGAAGCAACCCGCGGGAGCCCCCGCGGGATGCAACCCGCGGGGGCGATCCCGCGGGTTGCCACCCACGGGTTGTTTTCCGTTCTTTATTTTCCGTTGATTTGTTTCCTTGGACTGATAATCCGTGATCCGCTTTTTCAAGAGAGAATTGAGCCGGATTTCTAGCTTCTTCGGTTTATAAAATACAGGAATTTAACGGGAGAGGGGACTTTTGACTTTTGGACTTTTGGATTGGGGGGAGATCCTTTCGGGAAGAGTCCAATTTTCCAGAGTCCAAATATCCAGAGAGGAGTTCCTCAATTCAGAGAGATCGGATCGTCAACGGACTACAGAAACAAAGCTCCACCGCTGCCAGACCCACAAAAATAAAGGGGAATCGAAATCAATCGATCCCCATTCTTGTAATCTCAATTTTCTATTTTGTAATTTTTCTTTTATTGCTGTAATTCAAAATTAAATTGGCATATAAAGGAAGATTCAATTTTTCGGGCAAACAAGAATTGGCGACCACAGTGGGAGTTTGGGCGGCGCAATCCAATTTTTAAATTTTTTTTTTTCGGAGCCTAGGCGTCATCGCCGGGTAACGATAAATAAATGTGAGGCGTCATCGCCCACCAAAATTGACAAGACGTCATCGTCTGTCAAAAAAAAAAAAATATGAGGCGTCATCGCCCATAAAAAAAAAAATTGAGGCGTCATCGCCCAAAAAAAAAAATGACAAGACGTCATCGTCTGTCAAAAAAAAAAATTTTTGAGGCGTCATCGCCCAAAAAAATATGACAAGACGTCATCGTCTGTCAAAAAAAAAAAAAAAAATTTTGAGGCGTTATCGCCCAAAAATAAAAAAATTGATAAGACTGGATACAACTCCAGAATGCAACCCGCAGATGGAATCTTGGGACCCGCGGGACACAACCCGCATATGGAAGCACGGGATGCAACCCGCAGATGGAATCTTGGGACCCGCGTGGACGCAACCCGCATATGGAAGCGCGGGATGCAACCCGCAGATGGAATCTTGGGACCCGCGTGGACACAACCCGCATATGGAAGCGCGAGATGCAACCCGCAGATGGAATCTTGGGACCCACATGGACGCAACCCACATATGGAAGCGCGGGACACAACCCGCAGATGGAAGCGCGAGCGCGGGACGCAACCCACAGATGGGTGGGACCCATCTGGGTCACCCGCACTTTTCTCCCTCTCTCCCGCACAAAAAAAAAAATAAAGAATAAAAATAATATTAATAAAAAAAAAAAAGGAAAGGTTGTTATCGCCCACAAAAAATTGACAAAGTTAAAAAAATAATAAATATTAAAAAAAAAAAAGGAGAAAAAAAACATGCAGTATGAGTGCTCTACCCATGGGTTGTATCCAACGGATGCACCCGCGGATGCCAAAAAAATAAATAAATAAAATTAAAAAATTAATTAAAATAAAAAAATAAAAAAATATTAAAAAATATATAAAAATATAAACAAAAAAAAGTAAATAAATAAAAATAAACAAAAAAAATAATAAATAAAAATATATTTGCAAGGCCTCATCGCTTACCAAAATAAATAAATAAATAAATAATAAAAAATAAAATGCTAGGCGTCATCACCTAAAAAAAAAAGGACATCATTGCAAACAAAAAAAAAGAGAGATAAAGAAATAAAAATGTATATATAAAATAAAATAAAATAAAATAAAATGATGAGCCGCCCAACGCCGATAAGGCTACGGGAAGAGAATAAATTTCTCGCCAACCCTATCATACTGGGGGTAAAAAGTATGAATTACCCAACGCCGACGAGGCTACGGGGAGAGAATAAATTTCTCGCCAACCCCACCATGCTGGGGGTAAAAAGCATGAACCGCCCAACGCCGACAAGGCTACGGGAAGAGAATAAATTTCTCGCCAACCCCACCAAACTGGGGGTAAGCAGTATGAATTACCCAACACCGACAAGGCTACGGGGAGAGAATAAATTTCTCGCCAACCCCATCATACTGGGGGTAATAAGTATGAACCACCCAACGCCGCTAAAGCTACGGGAAGAGAATAGATTTCTCGCCAACCCCACCATACTGGGGGTAAAAAGTATGAATTGCCCAACGCCGCTAAAGCTACGGGAAGAGAATAAATTTCTCGCAAACCCCATCATACTGGGGGTAATAAGTACGAACCACCCAACGCCGATAAGGCTACGGGGAGAGAATAAATTTCTTGCCAACCCCATCATACTGGGGGTAATAAGTATGAACCACCCAACGCCGCTAAAGCTACGGGAAGAGAATAGATTTCTCGCCAACCCCACCATACTGGGGGTAAAAAGTATGAATTGCCCAATGCCGCTAAAGCTACGGGAAGAGAATAAATTTCTCACAAACCCCATCATACTGGGGGTAATAAGTACGAACCACCCAACGCCGATAAGGCTACGGGAAGAGAATAAAATTCTCGCCAACCCCACCATGCTGGGGGTAAAAGGCATGAATCACCCTAAGCTGCTAAGGCAAAGGGAAGAGGAAAAGTTTGGCATTTAAGCCCAAACGAAATTCTTGACAACTCACCATGCTGAGGGGAATAGCATGGCTAGCCCAACTCAAACGGTAGTTGGTAAAGGCAAAATCAAACCCGTTGATAGCTGGGGGTTTGCTAAAAATCCCACGACAAATCTGTCACAACAGTATTCTTATCCGAATATAAAAATACATCACTGCCCTAAGCTGCTAAGGCAAAGGGAAGAGGAAAAGTTTGGTATTTAAACCCAAACGAAATCCTTGACAACTCACCATGCTGAGGGGAATAGCATGGCTAGCCCAACTCAAACGGTAGTTGGTAAAGGCTAATCAAATCCGTTGATAGCTGGGGGTTTGCTAAAAATCCTAATCAGATAAATCTCCTGTCACGTTAAGATTTCACCTCTGACAGCAAAACTTTTCTTGTCATTTTGCTCCAACAGAGCAAGCGACACTCCAAAATATTAGTCAAGTTAAAATCATAGCTCTGACATCATAATTCAAAATCAAATGAGATAAGATCCGATTAAATCCCCTGTCACGTTAAGATTTCACCTCTGACAGAAAAGAAAATTCACACTTCATCAAGTCCAACATTACAACCTCTGATGAACGTACTTTTGATATCGTTAAGTTGAAAATTACCTCTGACGAAAATCATCTCCCTATCAAGTTAACAGTTACCTCTGATAGTCCGATTCCAAAACTAAATACGTTAACCGTCACCTCTGTTTAGTCAGCTTGTCCCTATCACGACCAGATCCTCTGAATAGGTTAAGCTCCAAGACACGTTTAATGTCACCTCTGTCTTTTCCCGATTCGTCATACTAGATGTCACTGAACGGTTATGATTAAAATAAGCACGTTAATATTATACCTCTGCTTGACCTAAAATAAGCACGTTAACATTATACCTCTGCTTGTCCTCTAATGAGTACGTTAAAATCATACCTCTGCTTGTTATGGAATAAATAAATATATTAATAGTTATCTCTATCGACCAAATCTTTTAAAAGGTCTATAACCAAAATTAAAAAATCCAAAGTATTTCGAAATTCAGTACGGTTCAATACAGAACTTCAAAAACTTTGGAGGGGGTTATGTAGATACCAAAAAAAAAAATCCAAATTTGCTAAGTAGGCACACCCGCGGGTGCACCCGCGGGTTGAACCCCCGCGGGAAGCAACCCGCGGGAGCACCCGCGGGTTGCAACCCGCGGGAGCCCCCGCGGGAAGCAACCCGCGGGAACACCCGCGGGTTGCATCCCGCGGGGCACCCGCGGGTTGCAACCCGCGGGAGCCCCCGCGGGATGCAACCCGCGGGACCTTCCGCGGGTTGCAACCCGCGGGAGCCCCCGCGGGTTGCCACTTGCGGGAGGATTCCCGCGGGTGGCAACCCGCGTGGGCGATCCCGCGGGTTGCCACCCGCGGGTTGTTTTCCGTTCTTTATTTTTCGTTGATTTGTTTCCTTGGACTGATAATCCGTGATCCGCTTTTTCAAGAGAGAATTGAGCCGGATTTCTAGCTTCTTCGGTTTATAAAATACAGGAATTTAACGGGAGAGGGGACTTTTGACTTTTGGACTTTTGGATTGGGAGGAGATCCTTTCGGGAAGAGTCCAATTTTTCAGAGTCCAAATATCCAGAGAGGAGTTCCTCAATTCAGAGAGATCGGATCGTCAACGGAGTACAGAAACAAAGCTCCACCGCTGCCAGACCCACAAAAATAAAGGGGAATCGAAATCAATCGATCTCCATTCTTGTAATCTCAATTTTCTATTTTGTAATTTTTCTTTTATTACTGTAATTCAAAATTAAATTGGCATATAAAGGAAGATTCAATTTTTCGGGCAAACAGTTATAACTCTCCCAAAAGCTTCAACCTATTCGTCGACTCATCAATAACCCGATGACGAGTCTCCTCCACGGAGTGTTGAGCTTGCCGGCGCAAGTCATCGCCATTTAATGCGAATTGTTGGGCCAATCGCTGATGAGATTTTTTTAATCCAAAATTCCCTGGTTCACATGCAAAAGATCTCCTCTGCAAATGTCAATTATAATCTGTTTGAAGTTCTTAGTGGATCATCTGAAGATACTGTTACAAGAATCCTAATGAAGATGCACAAGTTGAATTCAACATGCTACAATCCCTTAGATGGTCATCTCTATCGCTTTGAAAAGCGACAGAGATTGTCATCTAACAAAAATAGTCCTCACGAAAACTTAACGAGCTGCTGCAGAATTCTTGTAACTCCTTCAAAAGTTTACCTTTTGGAGCCAGAGCTTGAAACCTGCAACTATATTGTAAAGCATATGATTCTGGCTTCCTTAGAGTTACTTTTGCTGATCGGTGCATGGCTAGCCTTTGAAGATATATCAGGGGATAGCTACGCTCCATGCTGGGTAGAAACATCAGCAGGTTGCCAGATTGGTAGAGCCACATGCACTCCTCTTCAAAAAGGATCTGGTCCGAATACCCCACTGCAAAAGAAGAATCAAGAGTTAGAAAAAGTTTTACAAAACTCGAAAAATCTTCTGAGTATAAAAACGCGGAGCTAAAAAATAACTTCCCGCACAGCTGAGGAGATAGCTTCACATTTCACTCGCGAAGCTAAAATTCATAGCCTCGCGTTGAAACGCGACAGCTAGTCAAAATAGCCCCGCGATTCAAACGCGAGGATGACGCGATAGCTTCGCGTAATAAAGGAACAGAGGTCTTCTCCGTCTTCTCTTTCTTCTCCAAGCCTTACGGTCAGAAAACGGCAATCTCGCCGGTACAAAAATGGTTGGTCGGTTAAAACCAAGCCAAAACAATCCAGAATTGTTCTAAGGAGTCTAAAAGTTAAGATTTTTACCTCCAATGGGCGCGGTATGAACTGGTTCACCGCTGTATTCGCTCCCTCGGCCGCTGCCGCCGCTGCTAACGCCGACCGCCGGTGGTGAGGAGGCGCGCGACGCCGTACTCTTCTTAAGTGACATTCTAATAATGAAAATCTATGGAAAATCGAAAGAAGTCCGGTCGAAGATCGCTCATTCACATGAGTCGCTCGGTGCCTGAACTCTGGATTCCTGGATTCTTCGAATGAAGTAAGGAGGAAGAGTTAAAGACTCTATTTAAATGAGAACCCGCCTCTTGGTATTCAGCGCGGTAATCGGAGTAATTAATGAGCAGTTACTCACCAAAGAGCAAAGCTATTTAGCTCCGCGCAAGTGAACAAAACACGAAGATGACTTGGTATTCTAACTCCGCGTTTTCAGTTTAAGCATCCAAAATATTTCAAAATTTGCTAAGTTCTAAGCCATTTTGAAAACTTTGGAGGGGGTTCTGTTGGCAGTGAAAATTTCTAAGTAAATAGGATTTTCCACAACGGAACGCGGAGCTAACTCTGTAGCTCCGCGTCTGGCTATTTTAGCCTCGCGTTTGAGTAAAACAAGGAGCTATTCAATAACTCCGCATTCTGGTTCTTTAGCTCCGCGTTTTGGCGAGATTATCTCCATGTGAGCAGATAACCAGAATCTCAAAATTGATTGAGATTATGATTTGGGCTTATCCAAATACCCAAATTAAGTCCGATCAGAACTCTAAATCAAGAGATTTAAATCAAAATTAAAATATTTGATTGGAATCCTTAATGAGTACAAATTCTATTTACATAGAAACTCTCATATTATTCTAAGGCTATATCTTGAGGAAGCCTTAGAGAATCTTTTCCGGAGAATCAGATTTTTCGAACATCTTGGAGAATTCAAGCTACGCATAGAGCCTTGAATTCGTGAAGAGCAGAAAAGAAAAGATCCAAAAGTCGGCCGCCATCTTCAAGAGAAGAGTTCGTCGTCAGATCGTCAAAAGGAACTACTAGTTAGATTCTATCGCCACACGGATCTCACATCATATTGTAAAAGAGAGCGATAAACATATAAATCCTCTCGTTTGTTCTCTTTTTCTTTTGTTCACTTTCGTTGTATATCAAGTTATTTCAATGGAAGGAATGCAAGGAATTTCTGCTGCGAACAAACGGAGTGCAGAATCAAGACTTCACCACTACCAGAACCCATGAAAATAAAGGGGAATTGAAATCAATCGATCCTCATTCTTGTAATCTCGATTTTCTATTTGTAATTTTTCTTTTATTGCTGTAATTCCAAAGTAAATTGACAATATAAAGAAAGATTCAATTTTTCGGGCATACACCTTCCTTATTTCTTCCTCTGTAAAATCTTTCTCAAGGTACCCGAGATCAACGGCGGGGTACCACTATCCTTGAATTATTTTGCTTTGATAGTATACTTGGAAACACAAGTTAAGCAAGTAAAAGGCCTCTGGAGACAATCTTCCGCAATTTGTATCAAGTTCATTTAAAGTAATAAAATTAATAATTTTATTCTTGTCACTCTAATCTTTATTTCAGTTCTAAAATTACTCATTGATAAAACTATGAACTAAGAGATTCAATAATAGCATTGTATTCTGAGGTGTATATAAACAGTACAATGGCCATGTGAAAGAGGCAAAGGTAAGGTAAAAAAAAAATATATATATAATTTGATCATAATTACATATAATTCTCAATCAACACAATCAGCCTATTAGGAATATTTGATAAATATACTAATTTAGCAAGATATCTTGAGATATACTAATAAATTAGAGAATTTGTTAAATATCGTAATTTAGGAAGATGTTTTAAATTAATGAGATATTCTAATACCCATGACACTTTAGTCTGCTATAATAGTAGTGGCGGCAAGGAGCGACAAAGAGATCATACTTTTTTTTTTTTTCTAAAGCAGGATATGTCTCCCCCTTGCATGCGTTCCATTAAAGATATTTAACTGAGCATATATGTCTTGCACTATTGTGCAATACATGTCCATTACATAATATTACATAAATGCAAAATACAAAATTACATGGCTAACCGCCTAAACCTGAAAGGCGGCCTTCATCCATGCAAGTGCTGTGGCCAAATGAGCAACTCTGTCTTCAATTTCAAATCCTCAAATTGTTTGGTAATGATTCAAACTTTCTATTTGAACCTACCACTCTTTTTTTATTCTTTTCAATGTGAGATTAATACTCACACATGAGTCTGCAGCAACACAAGCAAGACAACAGGGCCCTTCGCGTTCCATTAATAAGACACTAGCTAAGAGGGGATCTTGCAGCTTGGTTTTTGTTCTGGGATAATATAAGAGGAATTTAATTCATTGCTTTGTAATAAAGTCATAATAATGAGATGAATGCAAAAGATGAGTGACTAAAGTTGGTGAACAGCAAGTCTCACCAAACGGCACACATCCATTGCTTGCTTATTAGTTGTATATAGTAGCTTTGCTTGCATTCTCAGCCATTTTATTTCACGCACACCAAACAAGCCACCCCATCCCAATCCCTCCCTCGCCCTCCAAAACTTGAATGGAAAGTAAGAAACACTTGAGAAAAGGATATTGCATCTCCACTCATACCTTCAACCCGAAGCCAGCACAGCGGAAGAATCAGGGGCTGAGAAGCACACAGAGTGAGGTCTTGGCACAAACTGATCATAGGAGTCCTTCACATTCTCCGGGCGATTCTATTACTATGACTATGTGCATGGCTCTCTCTGAAGGAGAATTTGATCACTTATGTGTTATTATTATTATATGTAGACTTTGTTTAATTAGCTCCTAATTAATAGAATACGAAGATATATACATACACCATTTATGCTAAAACGAAAAAGAAAAGAACTAATTATAATTAGAGTTAATTACAGTTAGACCCCTTATACTATACATAGGAGTGGTATAACATATTATCTCTTAAATTTAAAACTACTCTTGATGTCGCTCCACTCTCACTCCTCTTTAATTTAAACTGCACATTCTTATAAAATCTCCAAATTACCCTCTTCTAAACATGTTTTTAGTGAGTGAGAGGAGAATAATTTGAAAATTTCATAAAAAATGTACAGTTTAAGTTAAACAGCGGTGATTAGAAATTTAGAGACTAAACTGAGAGTTTTAGACTTAATAAGTAATAAGCTACGCTTTCTCTATAGTACAGGGGTCTCACTGCAATTAACATTTATAATTATTGTTGTTTTTTTTTCTTTCAAGTAATCCTGATTGCTCCTTTTAGGTAGAAGCTATATACTTTACAATATCAATTGATTGCGCCTAACGAATCATTTTAGTTTGCAGTTCAAAATCATCAGTGGCTATATAAACAAATGAAAAATCTTTGGTTAAGGTTGGATGGGCACTTTCAAGAAGGTGAACAGAGAAGGTGTTCAAAAAAGGAAACGCGGGGGACAATACGTCACCGTCTCGATTTCAAAAAAGAAGGTGAATGGAGTTGAGTGTTCAAGGCAGGAAACAGAAGAAGCAAATGGAGAGATGCTGAATCGTTAAAGAAATGAGTTTCCTTCCTTTGCATAACCTTTAAAGAAAAGAAGGGGAAGAAAATTAAATAAATAAACTCTTATCATATGATGCATGCTTTGTTGTAATCATTTTTTCCATTTAATTTATTTATTTTTTTCCCTTAAATGCGGCATTTTTTCTTCTTCTAAAAATTATGTCGGCTAACGTAAAAACTGTTCAGTGTCTTTGTCCATATCTTCGCACGTTACATGTAGAGGATGAAAATCAAACTCAAAATCAATTATTTAAAGCCAAACATCTGTAAAAAAAAAAAAAATTAGAACAAACAGTAAGCTAACAGTCATCTTATTTTATTATTTTATTAATTAGTCATCATATTTAACATAGCATATTAATATTAGTAAGAGGACCGTCTCTCTCTCTATATTGTATGTATTCGATGAGGGGTAAATGAACTTCGAAATTTATGAAATTTAATCCGAAAAAAATTAAGGAGATAGAGATTGTAATTGAAGAAAAATCATTGGATCATTATAGTTTTGTCGCTAGCTCACGTAATTTTTCCTGAGCTGGCGGCTCACCTACAGTAATCCCTATATATATATATATATATATATATATATATATATATATATATATATATATATATATATATATATATATATATATATATATATATATATCCCTCATTTCTCTCTTCCTTCTCTCTTTCCCTCCAGTTGATCTCTCTCTTTCTTCATTCTTTTTTCTGAGAGGGAAGAGAGAGAGGAAAAAAATAGAGAGAGAAACCCAATAAGAAGAGGATGATTAGAGGAAGAGGAAAGGGAGGGAAATAACTGATATTTCCCTCCCTACCAGGGTATAACAGGAAGTTTGACCCAAAAATTATTCAAGGAACTAGAGTTAAAGTAACTTAAAAGATTTGGGAGACAAAAATTAAAATATGAAGATTTTAGAAACTAAAGTTTAATTTTTAAAGATGTAAGGAACCGATATGTGAAAACCCCATATATATATATATATATATATATATATATATATATATATATATATATATATATATATATATATATATATATGAGGAAACGGGAAATACACTGGCGGTGAATGGAGTTCCTTCACCGCCGCTTAAGTAGTCCAATAAAATTATTACACGTGACGTCATTCAAGGTAACAAATAAATGAATTCTCTTAACCGTCCTTTGAGTGGTACCACATGTAATAATTTTATTGGGCCATCTAAGCGGCGATGAAAGAAGTCAATTCACCGCCGGTGTATTTTCCGTTTAATATATATATATATATATATATATATATATATATATATATATATATATATATATATATATATATGGGATTACTATAGGTGAGCAACCAGCTCAGGAAAAGTTACTTGAGCTAGCAGCAAAATTATAATAATCCAATAATTTTTCTTCAATTTTTCTTTATAATTACTATCCCTACCTGCTTAATTTCTTTCAGATTAAATTTCATAAATTTTGGAGTTCATTTACTATTTCATCAAGTGCATATAAAATATTGTATTTATTGAAAATCGTTAATTTTGTATTAACTTGATGAGGGACCAAATCAAAACTAAAATCCAAGAAATTGGGAATGAGTGAACCCTAAGGGGTCGAGATCATAATCCAAATTTTTTTTAAAAAAAAGATTATTGGAGATAGTGAAAATGAACTGTAACTCAGATAGTTTGCGTGCGCTGTCAGCTCATTTTCATATATATATATATATATATATATATAACAAATAAAAATAGTGTGTTGATTGACAGGTCGCGGTCCAATTTCGCGTTGAGACTCGGTTTTCAGGTTGGGCCGCACTTCCCCAATCGGTCGTCGCTGTTACTTTCCAATACAAATTGAATACTTCTTTAATAGAATCACAAAATCCACGTGATCCCCGTCTACGTACGACGCGCCCCGCATATAATTTCTCTACGTGACGAGATCAGGCAGCCTGCACTTTATACCTAAGGTGCCCTTACAGTAAAGTTGTCCACAGAGGAATCCTAAATTTTAGTTAGTATGAAGTATTTATATGAACGATCCGAATCCGAATCGTTAGTTATAATTTTCGTAATCTAAATATATAATATATAGAAAATCATATACTTTAGACACTCTTTTTATAATAATCGATTAAGAGGTTTTATTTGTTTTTTTTTGAAAAATCATTTATTTTGTACATATCTAATATATAGTCAAAATATATCTAAAATGCATAATTTTTTATGATATTAGTTTTTGAATATAAATATCACAATTAATGGTAAGGATCGTACACAAACACTTCTCATATTGAAATATATATGTGCTTTCATAGATAACTTTCTTACGTACATTTTTTTTCACACATACGCGTGCGTACACACACACACTCCCACCAAATCTCTATCCAGGTATGCCACTTAAATAAGATTTTGAGCATTACTCACTTTTGAATTTATGTTTTGGAAAATGCACTGATATAGGCTCATAAAATATGTTTTATTGTGAATAAAAGTATCATCATTAATGTGTGAAAAGATGATTTTCAACTTGAAAATTTTAAGTCATTCTTTTATTATATTAACCATAGTTTTTTTTTATACAGATTTCACATATAATATATTGACATGAACTACTATTAAAACCAATATTTTCCATAGACAATTATCTAAAATCCTTGTGCTTATACATCTTTCTCGTTCTCTTATACATAGTCTTTTCTTATACTAAAAACGAGCAACTTTTATATAAAAATAAATTATAAAAAAAAGGATTAGTTATGTCATATGAGTTAGAGCTTGGTTAGTTTTCTTTCAAATAGTTAGTATCTTCGAGCTTGAATATATTATTTTGCATGCTGTAACAAATAAACAAAATAGCTAAAATTAATATTTCCGATGAGCAGTAGTTTAGTGATCTGACTACTGTGCTTGTATTTCATACATAAATATCAAAATAAAATTAATAATTCTACTAGATCTAGACTCTCTATATTAACTCTAGTAAAGAAAATAAAAAAGGCAAAAAACAATATACAATCTGATTTCTAAATTTAAAGCTAAATTGGATAGTATTGAAGAGTTTATGATCAATCTGCTTGATCTAGCCAAAGTATGACCTTTCATAAGACTCCTCTTCCATCCCAAAAAAAAAAAAATCAAATTTTTTTTAGTATAATTAGTAATTCTTATAGATTTTTTTTTTTTTTTTTTTTTTTTTGCACTAGTAGAATTCTTCCTCTAGCTAATTGTGCCTGTATAAGATTTTTATGCGGAGCGACTGACACAGAAACCACCAATAAAGCAGCATTCTGCACTGGGATCCAGGTGGAGAGGGAGGATACATAATTACGGTAAAAGACCAAGGGCAATAATGTCTTTTGAACTTGATAACGACTGAGTGAGGTGCCGGGAAATTCTAAATGAGCCCACAGTCAAACGGTGGGCTCATTTATTAGAATTTCCCTGAGGTGCCTGATGCTGCAGCTGGTGTCTCTGTTTGCTTGGGTTCGCCGTTATCGTACAATTCGGGTTCCTCACCAAACTTTTAACGGCGGGTTTAACGGAGTCAAGAAAACTCTCTACCTTGTCCCGATTCCAACTCGAACATAAGAAGGGCGCAATCACTTGTCAAGCAAGAGCCAGCCACTCCCACAGAGACCAACTCCAAATCATCTCCCTACTTTCTCTCTCCTCGACCCCTTCTCTCTCATCGCAACGCCGGCCGATCTCAGCCGCCGCTTGGCTTCCGAGATCGCAGGAGAGAGAATCAGTTTGAATTCGTCAAGGTGAGTCTTTTGTTTGATTTTTGTATTTGTTCGAACGAAATTACTTGACTGTTAGATTAAAAACCTTGCCTTCTAGTTCTAGGGGTGAAAATGGCGTTTATTTTGCCCTCTTGGACCTACTTAATTGCGAACTAAATGTAGATTTTTATCATCTTTATTAATGAATAACTATTTTGCCCCCGTTTTTTACTTGGTTTCCTTCATCTTTAGGTCCGCCCCGCCACCCCCCCCCCCCCCCCCCCCCCCCCCCCCCCCGCCGCGTTTATTATTATTAGCTCATCTTCTCTGTATTTAGAATTTGTAATTGATCTCTCACGTTTGTTGAAAAGTTGTGTTCTTTTGTTTGTTTATTTGAAGAAAAAAAAAAGTTGAAATTAAGTTCTATTGAATTAGATTATGTTTAATTTACTTTAATTATTTAAATTGGATCTCGCGTTGAATTAGATTCATTGCTTGGCAACTGTCGTAGGTTTGAGTCAATGATAGTTATAATCTTGAGATTTGATTGTTGTATGAATCAAATTGTTTTTGGTTGTGTAAAGTAGTAGTAAAGGGCTTCTTCTGTGTTTACTTTTGCAGCTATTTGTTGAGTTGTGGCATCGAGGAGGAAGAAGAAGAGGATGTCGTCTGAGGGCTCAGGATGCCAGCTAGGTGTGATTGGTTCCTTGGCTCTGTCAGTGGCATCGTCCGTTGCCATTGTCATCTGTAACAAGGCTCTCATGAGCTCACTTGGCTTCCCTTTCGGTTTGTCTCTTATACCTCACTTTGTTAGAACATGGTACAATCTACAAATTATGGACCAATCTAATTGAATGTTTGAACTCGACCAGGAAGTAAAACATAACCAAATCAAACCACATTAAATTTATTATGAAATAATCATAATCAACCAATTTATTTTATTATGAGTCAAGAGATACGTATATTTATAGGTGTCTTAACAGCATATAAACAATCCAATCCAACAGGTGATGTGGGACTAAATTTAAATTAAACCCAAATATAAGATAGTTTTCTAATGTAACACTCCCCCTCAAGTTGGAATCTAAATATTAATTATATCCAACTTATTATACAGACTAAAAAATACGGCCACCCTCTTCAATAGTATAGATTAACTTGAAGTGGATAAGCAGCAATAACAGTAGCAGCAATAATAGTCGGTGAATCACTTGAATTATCAGAGCACATCCATCACTACCATGCTAGGCCTTTATCCTATTATCGAAAGTTCATGGGTAGCAGATAAACTGCTTTCTTAAAAGCAGTAGTAGATAGTAGATAAGTTTATTTCTTACAAGTAATAGTAGACAGCAGATAATATTCTTTATTAGAAGCAGTAGTAGGTAGAAAATAAATTTCTTTCTTAAAAACAGTAGTAAGCAATAAATAAACTTTTTTTCGAAGCACTAGCGGACAGCAGATAATTTTTTTCTTAGAAGCAGTAATAGGCAGCAAATAAACTTCCTTTTTTAAAGCAGTAGTAGGTAAAGAAAAGAGTAAAGGGTTGTATCAAGACTGGATTACATTCTTATAGTCGAGGAGGGACTAGTTAGAGTCCCTGCAGTCACAAAGCAGAGAAGAAATAAAAAATAAAGTAAATGTGGAATCGAATTGGCGATGTGATTGCGAAGTCAGAATCAAAGTTGGCATCAAAATCGGAGTCGGAATCGGAGTTGGCCATTAATTAGGATGGTTGAGATTGACGACTGATATTTATTTTATAACGTGCTCTGATACCATGTTATGAAATAATTATAACCAACCAATCTATTTTATTATGTGTTAAGAGATACATATATTTATAGGTGTCTCAACATTATACTAACAATCCAACTGACAATGTGGGACTAACCTAAACTCGACCCAAATACAAAATAGTCTTTTTAATCTAACAAAACTTATAAAGCTAAAAGCATTAAGATTATATCCTGCTCATCCTTGGTCTTAGTAGCCTGTTGCATGACCCTTAAAGCATCACTGGATCGAGCAAGTGCATAGAAATAACTTGGTCTGATGGGAAGTATATTTATATGATTGGTAATGCTGATGGTAATGTCGTAGGATGAACCTATGGTTTTTTGATATTATGAAGTTTATTTAACTTGGTTCCTGTCCTGGGTATTGTGTTTGCATATTCTGTGACCTAGGAGCATACAATACCAAGTGTGAAACATAAAATTTGTATCTTAATGGGCCCAAGCATTGTGGGCAAATGCTAAAATTGCCACTAAGCTATTTCCTCTTGTGTTTTTTCCCACACTGAAACAGCAACGACACTAACAAGCTGGCATCTGATGGTGACCTTTTGCACCCTCTATGTGGCCCAGCGGCTGCGATTTTTTGAACCCAAGTCGATCGATGGGAAGACAGTGATGCTATTCGGCGTGCTCAATGGCACTTCAATTGGACTCCTCAATCTCAGTCTTGGCTTCAACTCCATTGGATTTTACCAGGTTGGTTTGCATCTTGTATTTTCATCTTTGGTTCGTCATTTCTCGGTTGTATTTATACTAAACTTTACTCTCTTCGCAGATGACAAAGCTTGCTATCATACCCTTTACCGTAATGCTGGAAACCATCTTCCTGAAAAAGAAATTCAGGTGAAATTTACATCAAACTATGTTTTGTTAGTACAGCTAAATGTAGAAAGTTGCCAGATAGTTAAATGAAATATCGTAATACAAAATTACTGCATGCAGCCAGAGCATAAAGCTCTCTCTTCTGGTATTGCTTGTTGGCGTTGGCATTGCATCTGTTACGGATCTGAAGCTCAATCTTGTTGGCTCCATCCTCTCTCTCCTTGCAATTGCTACCACATGTGTTGGGCAAATTGTATCCTTCTTGTTCTCTTTCATGGTTGTATCTACTTGTAACTGGAACTGTCTATCTGCCTTCATTTGGCTGGCCATTATAATTAAATTTAGTTAGTAGTACCTACTTGACTAACAACACAGGACTGATGAATGGTCTGTTAAACTATTGATAAAAATTATTGTCTTTTAATTTGTGGAGGTGTAAGAATAAATTTGTATTGTAGCATATGACCTTGACCTTTAAAACAATAGATGACAAACACAATACAGAAGAGGTTGAAGGTATCGTCTACACAACTTCTGTATCAATCTTCGCCATACCAAGCAGCTATACTATTTATCACTGGCCCTTTCGTTGATAAGTGCCTCACAAAGCGAAGCGTCTTTGCCCACTCCTACTCCCCTCTTGTTCTGGTACGTTACCACCTTACACCTTTACCTATTGATACATTTTTATGCTTGTATTCATAGGAACATGCATATACTTAGACGATCAAGTCAATATGGTCAAGAATGCACAATTGTTTTAAGAAAAAGATATATGGGCATATGCGATGCTCAAGAGAAATTCCTGATTAGAGAATAAGCAGTTATAAGGTTTGACTTTACTGCTCTTCTTTAATTTAATAAAAAAAACTATTGCATTAAAATATATGAATGATCATTTACAAAAATTGCTTGCTAAATTTCAGTTTTGGTTTTCTGAATTGATAAGAGTATTTCTTTCACTTTCACCATTTCCGGTTTTAGCTGATGTAACTAAAGGGACCTAAAACTGCTCAACAGTATTTTATCTGGAGAAAACACCTGTACCGCAAAAGAAAGGGAAAAATGTTTTTGCATTGTTTTGTCTAAAAGAAATCCCACTTTATTATCTGAAAATCATTTATTCATAAAAATATATGAGTGCTTCCTCAATTAGATTTTGTTTATAGAAGCAACAAATATTTGAAACATTGATGAACATGTATCCATGTGTAGGCATTCATTGTTCTGTCCTGCTTGATTGCGGTGTCTGTAAACTTCAGCACATTCCTGGTGATCGGAACAACATCACCAGTGACATACCAGGTTCTCGGCCACCTTAAGACATGCCTTGTCCTTTCCTTTGGATATACCCTTCTGCATGATCCTTTCACTGCCAGGAACATCATCGGCATCCTTGTAGCTATCTTTGGGATGGGACTGTACTCTCACTTCAGTGTGAAGGAGAGCAAGAAGAAACTGGCTGGTGATGCGTTGCCTGTCTCACAGGTTCGGCTCTTGCTTCTTTGGTTCTCTTATGCCAAAACTTTGATTCAGGAATTTAGGGCTTTAGTTAGTATTCCTCATGTTCTTTTTAATCTAGTGTTTGCTTCTTTACAAGGCCTGCAACTTGCCTTTTATATTTTCTCCATTATTTTTAGACTTATTCAGATAATTTTAATATTTGTCCTTTCCTAATTGAAGTAAAGCTTGTCTTGAATATTAAATTTTTTTTTTTTTATTTATCCATATGATCTAAACACCTGGAACATTTACCATGTGCATCGTTAGATTGAACTCCGAGGATATATGAGGCTACCGTAGTACCTCCCCTGCTAACTCCTGTTTTGCTAAATGAATTACATCAATTACAATAAACATATCTAAACCCAAAAAAAAAAAAGAGAAACAAATAAACTAGAACTGTTAAATCTTTGTTATTTTGTCAATTTACCCCCTAAATCTTTGCATTTATCAATTAACCCTTCAAATCAATTAGATATAATGGTTATGCCCTTCAACTCAACTGTTAAAGGATAACTAAGGAATATTCTATTAAATGAGAGAATATTTCGAATATGACCACTCTCTCCCTGCCCCTAAACTGATTTTTTTCTAATTACCCTTCTTGAGTTCTTTCTTTCTTCTTATAGACTTACCTCATTCAAACATTTCCAATGCACTCTATGCTCAACCATGTCTCTGCTGCTAAATGGTCACCGAAAGCTACTTACAGCAATCAAAAGAACACTGAAAAAATGGCCTTTTATGCAAAATCCCTCGCAGCAAAATATCTTTAACATCATCTTCTCGAAGTTCCGCACCATCCTCTCAAAATTCTAAATGGTAATCTTTCCTTGAGAGATCACAGCACGTTTCAATCTTAAACTCGTTAAGGATGAATTGACATTAATTGACGAGGACGGCTGGAAGGAACTTTAGGATTTGGATTAGGCAAGTGATGGCAAGGAGTTTTGGGGAAAGGTCTGAAATGGAGTCTCAAGACTAGGTGTTGATGGACAGAATTTCTTTTCTTCAATTTTATTTTTTGTTTATTGGATTGGATTTAATTGAATAGGGTTTGGTTGGGGAAGAAACTTTGCGAACTGTTTGGTTGAGAAGAAAGAAAGAACAAAAAGGGGATTTCACATATTATCTGTCAAAAGTTTAACTGGAACTAATGTGGGGGTATAATAAGTATACTTCAATTATTTGGAGGGTAAATTGACAAATATAAATGATTTTTTTTTTTTCTTTTTGGGGGGTGTGGGGGGTGGTGGAATTCTAATTACAAAAGATTTTGGAGGCTATCTATTTAGAAAACCCAAACTAGAAATATATTTGATCTGGTCGTGAATTGGTTTTCATTGTACTATCAAATTTAGGCCATTTTCAGTGTGCTTCTCTATTTTGTTTAGTCTTATCAAGGTGGTGAGTGTTCTCTTGATTAAGATCACCTTTTAACATAAAAATTGCAATAACAAGATAAAAGATCTTGATTGCAATTGTCCTATCAGGGTGGGGGGGGGGGGGTTTTTTTTTTTTTTTTTTTCTTTGATTAGAACCAACATAAAAAAACACAATTACAATTAAAAGATTTTTTTTTTTTTTTTAACACTGTTTCTAATTATACTGAGTTTGGCACTCGGAATGAACCTGTGAGCAAGTTGGTAGAACATATTAAATATTGCTATCTGGAGGACATTGGTAAGCTGAAAATCTTTTTCCACTTTAAGGTACACATTCTCAAGATCGAATTAACTTGGAATCTTTCTGAAGCTGCTTATAATCGTCTTTCGAGTTTTTTTTTTTTTTTTTTTCCTCCCTTCTCAAATGTTTTTCCAACACCATGTTATCAACAATTGTCAAGTGCTGGAGTCAATGACCTAAAAACATAAATGATACAGCTATTGTGTGTTTGATTTGGTCAGAAAGTTTAATAATATTTTCCAGAACTCAAGAAATCTAATAATTGGTTTATTGAACTCAAATGGGTTTTTATTCTTTTTGCAGATGAAGGATACAGAAGATGCACCCCTTTTGGCTACTACCAAGGGCAATGGACATTACCAAGATAAAGAGAGCAGTGATACCAAGAAAGCTAATGGGGTTCTTATTGCCACAAGGAATACTCTTGCTTAAGAGCAATTAGTTTGTTATTTCTTGTAGATGTAGGGATGTCTAGACATCCTTGTTTTATATCATTATTGATTAATTGATTTCGAGTGTATATGGTTTTGATTCTTTGAATGTTGAAACAATGGAAGAGTTCCAAGCAGAAAATATTATCTTGGATTATGGAAAACAAAATTTCTTACAGGAATTATTTTGCAAATGATAGAGGATAAGGATGTTTTGTGTGTGTGACATGATATTTTTCTGGAAAATGATAGATGCGACAGTTACTTTATTCTTTTATAGATATTTAGTACATAACTATTTTTCTTCTTCTTTTTTTTTATAAGCAGATACATAATATTATCAATTCTGGGGGTAGGTGATCTGGATAATAAAGACCAGACAAGGGTTCTTATTCGATTTACATGATAAAAGCCAGATCTAATTAGAAATCTTATTCGATTTGGGCTTTATTGTTGAATATTATTTTAGATTTTATTTAGGTTTTATCTTTCGAGATTTGATTTAGATATTATTGTTTAAATGTATTCTTAGATTTGATTTTATTGTTAGAGATTTTACTAGATTTTAGTTGCTTGTTATTACTAAAGCTTATAAATAGAATTTTCAAGGGGAGAAAACAACCATAAACAGTCATATAGATGCAATCTCTTGACTCTTTGAACATGCACAATCTCTCATCTCTTGACTCTTTGAACATGCACAATCTCTCTTCTTCGCTTGCGCTTGAGCTTTAGCTTAGCTTAGCAATATACAATCAGATTGCAGCTATGGAAGCAATCAGGCATCAAGATACATTGAACATGTCCAAATAATCAACAACAGTCCTTTTCTCCCTGGCCCTAAAGCACACGAGTTAACCAACACGGACATTAAAAAAAAAGATTCAACTGGTGCCATCTAAAATGGTGAAAAAGCTTCAGCTCCTCTACTCACAGGAATCTGCAGTTGCATGATTCTCCCCATTCTTTTGCAGGCTGATAACAATCAGAAACAGTACTTAGTAGTCACAAGAAACACATCCCAATCATAAAACGCAACACAACCTGCAGTGTTGGTTACCGCAAGAAAGGCCACACTTCACCATGTTAGATATCATAGATGAAGAAACCCAGATTACTATAAAAGACAAAACCAAAAAAACTTAGATAATTCTGTCGCATGTAGCCTTAAAAAGCAGGACTAATGATGTAGGCTTTCCAAGTCACCAACTGGCCATCAAGGTTGCTTGCAACTTCTATGCAAATTTTGCCTTCAACAATAATTCGGTGACAAAAAAGCCGACATCAAGACCAGCTTAAAGATGTCGTGCCCTAGGAATTTGACCAATCCTTTTTCACATAACCTTCTCTAGACAGAATTCTGAAAGATAGTTAACTTGCAGGTCCTGACTAGATGCCATGCCCAAAATTGAACTTTCTACTGTTTTACATTCTCAAGTTAGATATAGCAACGAGTATAAGATTTATTTCATGTGAGCTGGGCACACTCTTAACTATCAAAAGATTCTACACTAAGCAGGTCCTCCCTCATCCATGGAACTAAGTACTTCCAAGGCCATATACCAAATGTACTACATCCATGATACTTGGAGAGTATTCGAACAGACAATTGTGTCATTGAAGTTAAATTTGGATGCACAAGAGACCTAGCCAGCTGCAACTTCCACAGAAAACTCATACAAAAATCAAATCAAGTTAATAATATGTCAGCATACTGAAACCAAAGTTCAGAGCTAATGATTGAAACCCTATTAAAGGCCTAGAAACATTTCCCCTCATCGACACCAGAAGTTAAAATTTTAAAAAATAAAAGAAGCAAAAAAAAAAAAAAAAAAAAAAATGCTTAAGTTGATGAATTTAGAAGAGACTCTGCATTGAAATGGAGTCAATTAGATGGTGGATCCATCAAAAAACTTTAGCTCTAAAATATGTAAAAATTAAGATCTCACTGTCTATAAACAAGTTAAAAAGCCAGTCACGTATTATATGAAAAGAAAATTAAGACAAAAACATGAAAAAAGAAGTTCAGAAGTGTAATCATGTTACACAAGTCGTGTATGCATGCCAAAGAGGAAACACTTGAGGTTTTGAAAAAAAAACAAAGATAGTGCAAAACGAAGAGGAAAATAAAATCCTGTAACACACTTTGCATATGCATGCCCTAACAGAAAGGTTCGAGCTTTACATAGAGGAGAACTGTTGAAAAATTAAACTTGGACTTATCCAAGCTTGAGTTTATCTAGAGTTATTAATTTTAAATGCATGAATGATATATTTAGCCATACTTGAATCTTGTAATGCATGTATGTAATTATTATGTGTACATATTTCTAATTAATTGTGATGTATCTAGAGTAGTATAAATAGGCATGCTATCTAGCCAAATGATAGAATGAAAAGCCAAGAAAATCATTCTCAAGCAATACAAGTTGTCTTCCAAAATTTCTCTACTCTCTTTTACTTGTAACTTTTGTGTCCATCACCTTCCAACAAAATGGTATCAGAGCCAGGATGGCATCAAACTCAGCCACTCTTTCTTTCCAATATCCTCGACTCACCAAACTCAACTATGAGAATTGGGCACTTAGAATGAAAGCCATATATACTCGGTTCTCAAGGGGTATGGGAAATTATTGAGAAAAATCTTGCGATTTCAGAGAATGAGAAAGCTCCTACTCCAAATGAGGAGACGGCCTTGGAGAAGGAACGGAAGAAGGATCAATGTGCTCTCACTATCATCCATCAAGGCTTGGATGATGATATGTTTGAGAAGATTGCAAATGAGACGACATCCAAGGAAGCATGGGAGAAGCTTCAAAAATCCGTCATAGGAGTTGAGAAAGTGAAGAAAGTTAGACTTCAAACTCTAAGGGCTGAGTTTGAATCACCTCTCATGAAGGAAAGTGAATCGATTCAAGACTACTTTACGAGAGTCTTGACGGTGGTGAATTAAATGAAGCGGCTTGGAGAAGTTTTACCGGATGTTCGTGTGATAGAAAAAATTCTTCGTTCCCTCAACACAAAGTTCAACCATGTGGTGGTAGCAATTGAAGAATCTAAAGATTTGGAGACCATGTCTATTGATGAATTAAACGGTTCGTTGCGTGCTCTTGAGGAGAGAATGAATCGTGGCAAGCAAGAGCAAACGGAGCAAGTTTTGCAAGCAAAGATGACTTTCAAAGGTGAATTCTCCGGTAGAGGTCGTGGGCAAGGACAAAGTAGAGGTCGAGGACGTGGAAGAAGCCGTGGTCAAGGAAGAGGACAAGAAGAGCAATCTTCACCATTTGAGAAAATAGGACAATCTTCTGCAAGAGGCCGAGGAAGAGGAAGAGGACGTGGACGTGGCAACCATGATAAATCCCAAGTCGAATGTTACTCTTGTAACAAATTTGGTCATTATTCTTGGGAGTGTAAATCGAAGAAGATTGATGAGGAGCCAATCTTGCCGAATTCAAGGAAGACAATTCAGAGGAATCCTTACTTCTAGCTTTAAAGGATGACTCCATGGATGAAACAAGTGTTTGGTATCTTGATAATGGTGCTAGCAACCATAAGACCGGTGATAGAAGCAAATTTGTGAGGCTTGATATAAGCAAAAAAGGCTTTGTGAGTTTTGGTGATAACACAAAGGTGGAGATTGAAGGCAAAGGCAATGTGTTGCTTGAGACAAAAGATGGAGGCCATAAAAATCTTTGTGATGTTTATTACATTCCAAAGTTGACTAGTAACATTTTAAGTATTGGTCAACTTTTGGAAAGAGCTTACAAAATTCATATAGAGGATCGTATGCTTTGGCTCAGAGATCAAGATTCCAACCTTATTATCAAGGTGCCTATGACAAAAAATCGAATGTTCTTGTTGAATTTGAAGAATGGTGGTGCTATGTACTTGAAGACTTGTGACAATAATCCTTCATAGATTTGGCATATGAGGTTTGGATATTTGCATTTTGGAGGACTTAAAGCCTTGGGAGAAAAGAAGATGGTGAAAGGAATTCCATTAATTGATCATCCCAATCAATTGTGTGAAGCATGTTTACTTGGCAAACATTCAAGAAAGAGCTTCCCGAAGCAATCCATCTCAAGGGCCACCAAGCCACTCCAACTCGTTTATGCCGATGTTTGTGGTCCCATCAAGCCTCAATCGCTTAGTAAAAGCTCTTACTTTGTGCTTTTCATTGATGATTATAATAAAAAAACATGGGCTTATTTTTTGAAACAAAAATATGAGATTTTTGATGCATTCAAAAAATTTAAAACTTTTGTTGAAAAAGAAAATGGGTATGAGATTAAAGCCTTAAGGACAGATCGTGGTGGTGAATTTACATCTAATGAGTTTACAAGTTTTTGTGAGTTGCATGGCATTAGGCGTCCTTTGACAGCTCCGAGATCACCCCAACAAAATGGGATAGCTGAAAGGAAGAACCGAACAATTCTCAATATGGCAAGGAGCATGTTGAAGTCAAAAGGCATGCCAAAGGAGTTCTGGACTGAAGCCGTTGCATGTGCGGTTTATCTTTCAAACCGTAGTCCAACCAAGAGTTTGAAGAATGTGACGCCACAAGAAGCATGGAGTGGAATGAAACCAAGTGTTGCACATTTGAGAGTTTTTGGATCCATAGCCTATGCTCATGTTCCTGAACAAGAGAGATCCAAGCTTGATGATCGTAGTAGGAAGCTTATTCTCATTGGTTATGATGAGAATACAAAAGGGTACAAGTTGTTCAATCCGAAGAATGAGAAGATTGTGATAAGTAGAGACGTGGAGTTTGATGAACATGCTTCATGGGATTGGAGTTCTAAAAAGGAAGGAACCTATGATTTTCTTCCATACTTTGAAGATAAAGAAGCCAATCAAGAAATTCAAGTAGAAGCTACTCCACGAACCACACCCCTTCCAAACTTGCTTTGTTTGTTTGTTGATATTGAACCTTTGAATTTTGAAGAAGCCAAGAAGGACAAGAAGTGGATTCAAGCCATGAATGAGGAAATTCGAGCAATTGAAAGGAATGATACATGGGAATTGGTTTCTTCCTCAAATAATCATCAAGTTATTGGCGTCAAATGGGTGTACAAGACCAAGAAGAATGCCAAAGGAGAAGTAGAGAGATACAAAGCAAGGCTCGTTGCGAAAGGCTACAAACAAAAGCAAGGCATTGACTATGAAGAAGTGTTTGCTCCGGTTGCTCGCTTGGAAACAATTCGATTATTGATTTCTCTTGCTGCTCAAAGCCATTGGAAGATTCATCAATTAGACGTCAAATCTGCATTTCTTAATGGCTACCTTGATGAGGATGTGTTTATTGAGCAACCAACTGGATATGTCGTGAAAGGCCATGAAGACAAAGTGTTGAAATTGAAAAAGGCACTATATGGGCTCAAACAAGCACTTAGAGCTTGGAATAGTCGCCTTGACAAGTACTTGCAAGAAAATGGCTTTTCAAGATGCCAACATGAATATGCTCTATATGGAAAAGTTGAAAATGGGCATGTCTTATTTGTTTGTGTTTATGTAGATGATCTTATTTTTACGGGAAGTAATCCAAAGATGTTTGATGATTTCAAGAAAGCTATGGCTCAAGAGTTTGAGATGAGTGACATGGGGCTTATGTCTTATTACTTGGGAATCCAAGTGAATCAAATGGAGGAAGGCATTTTCATCTCACAAGAAGGCTATGCAAAGGAGTTACTCAAGAAGTTCAACATGCTTGATTGTAAGCCGGTGAACACTCCAATGGACTATAGAGCAAAGTTATCTAAGGTCATGGGAGATGAAGAAAATGTTGATTCCACCATGTTCAAAAGCCTTGTTGGAAGTTTAAAATACTTAACTTGCACAAGGCCTGATATGCTATTTGCGGTTGAAATTGTGAGTCGTTTCATGGAGACTCCTAGTGAAACATACTTGATGGTAGCCAAGAGAATACTCCGTTATATTAAAGGTACTCTTGACTTTGGAATATTTTATTCATCTTCTAATGATTTCAAGTTGATGGCTTATTGTGATAGTGACTATGCGGGAGATATTGATGATAGAAAATGCACCACCGGTTTTGTGTTTTTTATGGGAAGCAATGCAATTTCTTGGAGTTCAAAAAAGCAACAAATTGTTACACTCTCTTCTTGTGAATCGGAATATGTTGCAGCCACATCTTGCACTTGCCATACTATATGGCTAAGGAGATTGTTGAAGAAACTTTATTTAGAGCAAAAGGATGCTACCAAGATCATAATTGATAACAAGTCAGCCCAAGCTCTAGCCAAGAACCCTGTGTTCCATGATCGAAGCAAACATATTGACACCTGATATCACTTTATTCGGGAATGCATTGAGAAGAAAGAAGTGGAGCTTGAATATGTAAAGACCATGAACCAAGTTGCCGATATTTTTACAAAGCCCTTGAAGTATGACAGTTTTCGAAGATTAAGGTTTCTACTTGGACTTCAGAAAGTTCAAGTTTAAAGGGGAGTGTTGAAAAATTAAACTTGGACTTATCCAAACTTGAGTTTATCTAGAGTTATTAATTTCAAATGCATGAATGATGTATTTAGCCATACACGAATCTTATAATGCATGTATGTAATTATTATGTGTACATGTTTCTAATTAATTGTGATGTATCTAGAGTAGTATAAATAGGCATGCTATCTAGCCAAATGATAGAATGAAAAGCCAAGAAAACCATTCTCAAGCAATACAAGTTGTCTTTCAAAATTTCTCTACTCTCTTTTACTTGTAAATTTTGTGTCCACCACCTTCCAACAAGAACAACCTTGGATCAAACAGCAATTTATCATATGACCGAGGGCATTCCTGATCACTTGCGTACAGCTTCCTCAAAAAACTGTGGGTAACAAAACTAATTAGTGAAATTGATGAAAAGTTGTAGTATCATGGCAAGAGATATGGCGACTTGCTGTTTGAACATTTGCAATTGCAAATATGTACCAATGGAAGTATGTACGCGGCCCTCCTCGGCTGTCCTGGGGATATGTAAGAAGAATAGCAAATTCTTTAAGGTAAATTTGTCTTCTTTGATTCCATTGTCGCTCAAGTCTTCTGCCCATTTCTTGACCGTGCTCTCACAGTGAATGAAATCACCAGAAGACACAACTGCTGATTTGGATACTAGAAACAGGAAACCCAACCATAATCAGTCTGATTATTTTTAAGTGTAGCCCACAATGGCTTTGTTTTCCAAAAAAACAGGTGATCTTTCTATTGCCATTCAACAGAGAAAAATTACGAACAAAATTTCTCTTTTTTGTTTAATTACAATAAAAAAAAATTTAAAAGAAAAAAAACAGACATAAAGAACTTATAGATTAATCATGGGATTCGAGATAGTTATGGGGATCGGTCATTTCCCCGTTAAGGTCACCCGAGACAGCTATGGAAATCAGTCATTTCCTCGTTGACATCACCCGTTGAGTGCTTTCCCAGTTGATGATTGGAGACGAACTCGTTTTTCATCTCTTCTGTTCTTCGAGGAAACACGAACTTCTTGTATGCGAGAGAGATTCGGCCAAAAGTCCTCTTTGAATTCTCTTGAGGGATATTTATAGGCCTCAGTTGGTTGAGAGAGTTTCTTTGTAGATAGAATTGAAATCTCTTTGTAATTTGGATGAAATATTCGAATCTTCTCTTGAGTTGATTTGCTCCAGATTCATTGAATCGGGTTCTGTTTGTTCACCCAATATCAATTGAACTCAAATTAGAATTTAATTAAAATTTGTAGAAATATCAAACTCAAATAAAACTAATTTAAAATTCTTCAACTAAAAATCAATTTGAGTTTGATTAGAATTTGTAGAATTAACAAACTCTAATGTAATTAATTTAAATCCAAAAATCAATTTTATTCTAATTAAAATTTGGATAGAATTAGAAATTGCAAAATAATTCAAGAGGAGATCGAATAAATTATGCACGAGACAGAATAATTTTTTAAATAATTAAATATTGAATAATAATTTAATTTTTGAGAGACTGTCGTAAATTCGTCTAACCCCTTATAAATTCTTTTCTAATTTATCTATTCATTTTCAATTTTATTTAAAATTTCTAAATTTAAAACTCTAATTTTAATTTTCAACGTCACATCAAAATCGATCAAATTATTTACCAAAATAATCACCTAATATGAAAGAAGAAGAGGATTTCTTCTTTCTATCAAATCACTGCGAAAACAAAGTTGGGATCTTTCCATCCAATCGAGCAGAAAGATGGGATTTTGACTGCCGGGTTCGCAAGACATATCCACGGGAAATTCTAAATGCGCACCAAATTTTACTTAGTGAGCACCACAACCTATAATAAAGTGGCGAGCGAGATCCGCGGAAATGGTGCTCACTATGAAAAGAGCGGTGCGCATTTAGAATTTTCCTATATCGACTTTCTCCACCGACAGAAGCGTCAAAAACCAAACTTTAATCCAAAAACAATATCTTGACCGAAAGAAAGCAAAAGGAAAAGGAAAGGGGGTCCGCACCGAAAAGGGGAATGCATTCGACGAGATTCAAAGAATCCTCGGGAGTTTATAAAGACGCACACCATTTTTACTGATGAGTATACTTTTCAACTGTTCCGAGAAAAATGAACTATTTAATGGGTTCACTAGAAAAATTAGTGTGCTACTTTGGAAACTCCCGAATCCTCCACTGCCACTGCTCATAAATAAAATAGATGCTAAAATATTAGGATTCTTGCAGGCAAGAAGCTCGTCAACTAAGGTAACAATGCAGTATGACATTCGAAGAACGTTCCAGGGTTCAGATTTGTTTTTCTCTACTCCTCCGTCCAAATTTTAACAGAAAAAATTAAAAAACATTTTTTTTATGTGTTATTAATTTTTGATAAATTGATTGATAGTGTGGTGTGGGTAGCCATTATGATTTGTGAAAAAGTTCTTGTAAAATGCCACCACCATCATAGAGTTTTTTTTTTTTTTTTTTTTTTTTTTTTTTTAACCGGAGAGTCTTTCGGAGTCAAATTGTTAAAAACAATTAAAGCGTCTCGGTTAATATGTGAAGGCAGAACCACCCAATCTAAATAAATTCAATATTATAATAATATGAATAAAATTTTGGGGTTTTTACATATCTGGCCCTTAGAAATTAGAATTTAGTATCCCAAATATTCATATTTATAATTTAGTCTCCCACATTTTTTAACTTACCTCACTTTAGTACCTAGTCATATTTTTTGTCCAAATTTTGCGTTACACTCCTGAGATATTTCACTTTAGTCATCCCTTTTCTCTTCCTCCTCTCTTCCTCTTCTTATTAGATATCTCTTTCCATTTTTTTCATCTCTTTCTTTCTTTCCAGTTAATCTCTAAAGTGAAGTGACTCAGAAAAAACCAATAAGAAGAGGAAAGAGAGAGAGAGAGGAGAGGAATGGAGAGAGCAACCTAATAAGAAGAGGAAGAAGAGGGAAGGAAAAAGTAAAGTGAAGTAATTCAAGGATATAACGGAAAATTTGAACCAAATATGGCTAGGACTAAATTATAAATATGACGATTTGCGAGACTAAATTCTAATTTTTAAAGATATAAGGGACAGATATGTAAAAATCCCTAAAATTTATCAATTGATTGAATAAAAATTTTCAAACGTGTGAGTTAGAAAAAATACAATACTGAAGGGCAAAAAAAATAGACTTTTGTCTTTACTCTTGAGACTTGAAATTTAATATATAAATTTTCTTCATTGCTGTATCAGTTAAATTTATATTTGTTTTAAGATATGCATTGTATGGAATTGAATTGTAAAAGGATGCAATCGAATTGTAAAAGTTGATGGAATTCAATTCTTAAAAACCTTTTCTTTCTTCATAATTAATAATAAATAAATAAAAAAAAACAGAAAACTTCTTCATGTATGTCAATACAAAATTTAATTGCAGTTCACTGTGTTTCCAGCTTCACGAATAACTAAAAAAAATGAAAATCTAAACGTTTGATAGAAGTTTTTTTTTTTTTTCTAGAAAAAGTGTCATGGCTTTATTTATTATTATATGTTAAATTTGTTATTTCGACCCCTATAATTAGGCCTTCTTTTGCATAGCAGCCATTTTACAAACGATGCAGGCCCGCCGGCCTGATATCATTTAGGCCCCCAAATACATTAATCAGAGACAACCATAGATGGGCCTTCACAGTAAGAAGTCAGGAAATCTAAGGGCACCCCCCAAATATCTAAGTCACACCGAAGCGTTCCTGTCTGCTTTGGTGTGTGCGTTTAAAATTTCCATAAGAACAGTCCGCGAAGCTCAATTACTCTTGCGTGCGGCCCAACATCTGTTCCCGGGCCTGGGCCCTGGACTAAGTAAAATAAATAGGAAAAGAGTTTAATTATTCGCTAATTACCGATGTGACAAGCCTCCCAGAAATGAATTAGACTTTCATCCATGCCATGCTAAAGTCTTGCCGAAGAAACACCAGCTCAGCTCATTGATGCATGCATTTCGTGAACTATCATCAATTGGGCCCAAGGTGTATAGAAATCTTAACTCAGTCCAATCAATTTGGGCCTTCTTTGGGCCCTTTTCAAAAATTACTATTTGACTAGCAAATCAAGCAAGCATGGATTTAATAGTAATTTATTTTTTAATTTTTTAATTTTTCAGAAGTCAACAAAAAGGAAGCACATAATTTTCAAATCCCAGTCAACGAACAAATTTTGCAAGCAATGGCTCTTTCCCTAAAACCAAATGGGCTCTCTTTGACTTCAGCCCACTCGCTCTGCTGTTTCTCTAATAATCTAATACTAAAAACATGCTCACATTTCTCACTTCATCAATGTTTAAGCTTAGTTTAATGTGGCTCTAATGTGAAGAAAAATAGAAGAACAAGGACAAGTGGGCTTTGTCAATTTGACTAGCTAACTTAGATTTGAGGAGCCCAAGATTAAATAAAGATTACTGAACTAATCACTTCTTAATTAAACTTTGGAACCGTGTCTTCTCAATTACAATTACTTCATCGCCCTCTCTTAAATAATTCTCTATTTCATTAGATTACGCCAAGTTTGGCGCCACAAAGGTAGGCTTTGTGCTCACAAAAATTATATTGATAATTAAATTTTGTATGGAGATCACAAAACCTTGGCCAAGAATGTGATTGAGTTTGAGATTAGCAGTAGTTGCTTCTGGAAATCCTTAATCTTATCACTCATAATTAATAAATAATTAATTTTGATATTAGTAGTAATATAGATAGATAGATAGATAATTAAGATTAAGAGAAATTAATTTTGGAACCAAAGCACATGGAATGGTGTTTTTGTGTGTGCGCGCGCGGGGGGGATTATTATTTGACAAGGATGGGCTTTTACTTTGATGTAGTGTTCCCACGTGAGTGTGTCTCATGATACAGTATGTATTTTTATTTTCCCTGATAATAATCCATTAACTATATTATTATGTGCCAAAATAATATTTCTCTCTTACTTTGTTTTGTAACTTCACCACACCCATCTTTAATATTACTCGTCATTATGCAGTCTTCTGAAAATTTAGCACTGTTCTTTTTCCCTAACTCTATAAAGCTTTGTCTTCTCCTCAATAAAATTTCATTTAGAAAAAATTGAATTTTTCTTTTTTTTTAGAATGATTTATATGTTTATGTTGTAATTGTCACAGCACGACCATTCGGATGAAAAATTCCGTGACGACGACGAGAGATGCCGTCTGCTCTTTCCGTTCCTTCTTTTTCGGAAAAAAAGTGACAGCTAAAGCAAATCGAAAGCATTTTTCTTTTTTCTTTGCCACCTATCGTTCTCACGTTGGCATTTATTTAATAAAATTATCCAATAGATTTTCAATTCCGGATGGATTTTCAATTCCGAAACAAAATCAGAGCGGGAGAGCCAAGTGACGTGCCAGCTCCCCTACGTCGACGTCGAGTGCCAACACGTAGCTGTGCTTTCAGCGACGTCCGTCTTCGATTCATTTAGCAAACTTCTACTACCTCTGAAACTTTGACGTCAAAGACTATATCGACATCAAATCCAGCAAGCGACGCAACTTTTCTGGAGTAGGGGCATTCGGGTTGGTTAAATACTATCAATGAAAATAATACTTCACTCTTCTTAACAATAGGTCCGGGAGATTTTCAGAAAGGAAGAATTTGCATCAGTATTTCAGTTTTCAATTCAAACATGGGTTTGATTCACACTCCATGTTCTTCTGAGAAATATTTGTGAAAAGAAGGTTCGGCTCCAAGTTGTTCAGGAATAGTAGTGTTAAGTTTCTCGACCATTTGCCTTAGGATTAGTTAGTTCTATTTCTTGACGAACATTGTCTTTAGTATCATCACTTTTTTCTAATTTTTAGAGGTTTCGAGTCTGACTTCAGTGGAAGCTAAATTTAGATTATGTTGCCGAAATTAAAAAAAAAAAAATCACATAATATAACAATCCTTTGGAAAAAAAAAAAAAAAAAAACTAGAGAAAAAAAAGGAAGAAAAAATGAGGGCCCACAGCCCACGTGAGAGTGTGAGCTGGGATGAGTCACGAGACCCGCCGAGGGGACCGCGGATCCAAACCGAGCGGACCGCCGAGTGCGGTTCGCTTGTTTGGGAGATGGGGTCCGGTTGCAGTGCCAACGGGTGCGGCGCATTCGCTTCGCGAGTTGGGCTGGCTCTTCACGTGCCATCCTGCTGTCACGTGGGATGCTATAATCCCATAAAAATAGCAAAAAAAAAAAAAAAAAAAACATTATTGGGAACAAATACTCCATTTACCCACCTCAATTATTTTTAATGGTAGAATGTTTCTTTATTGCTCTTTACATATTTCTATTTATCTATCTTTCATAATTTTATCATTTATCGATATTTAGTTTAATTAATCAATCTAATTAGTGAGAACTGTTGGAGTAATATACATATTTATGTTAATTAACTAAGCAAAGTAGTTGTTTCATCAATAGGCAAGCTACCTAGCTAGTATTTATATGTTTTATTTCATCTTTTATTATTATTATAATTATTATTATTATTATTTTCTCCTCTCTTTTTAAAGGAATTAATGGAAGCTAATATGTCATTTCAACAGATAATTAAGTTCCCTTGAAAAACCATTTGATTTTTTATGTTAGATTGTGTTGCCTCTATGCAAACCTAAAGTAAAGGGGGCATGGATATAGTACGAGCTAGGTTTGTCATCTTATTAGGCCTTTTTACTTTCGACTCAGGCCATGTAAAACAAACTATGCGACATCAATTTTCAAAACGAAAATGATAGGACACCTAATGTACTTTGGGCTTAAAGAAGCTTTTAGTCTCCTATAAATGAGACTTTTGTTCTATTATGCTAATTACCGACTAAATAGTTAATATTAGGATTAATAATCTTTATACTTTTATAAAAAAATTATAATTAAAAAAAAAAACTACGGGAACACTTTAAGATCATACGGTTGGACACGGGATCATCCATAAGCAATGGTATATTTTATCAGAATTCATATGAGTTTTTATTTTATATGAAGAGTCAAACTTAAATTTCATCTAGAAGAGAAGAAAAGAAAGAACAGGATAAGTAGTACTCTTGCAAAAAGCGTTCCGGCGGAACAAGGAAACCAAGATCCGTACAACAAAATTACCTTCTTACACCCCCCGCGCATCCAATCCAAGCGTGCAATTTTAGTTTTTTTTTTTTTTTTTTCCCCCTCTACGCGCGCGTGACGAGCCATCGGCCGCGACCTACCACGTGTCCGGAGAGGAAACTGACTACGTCGTCCTCGCTCGGCCACGCGTACGGCTGTCACCTCTTCACCAGTGTCGGGGGTGTCTATGAGAGAGATTGACGAGAAGAGGGTGGGCCCCAGAAGTCCCCCGGTAAAGGCGGAATTAGGAGAACCGCGGGTAAGCTTAACTCCTTCGGTGCATGTTAGCGAGCGGATCGCAGGAGGAGGAGGAAAGGGAGCGCACAATAGCAAAACAATATTATTTTATATAAAGAAGCTCAGAATTCAACTCGTGATATAGTCGTTTAGAATTATTTATATCTAAAGTTATGCTCTTAAAATATTCTCTCAATAATGTGCTTTTTGGTTTTTCAATATAATAATTAATTCCATGTTCATAATAATTCCTTTCTGAATAGACCTTAGCTAACTATATAAATGATAAGACATATGAAAAAAAAAATAGTAGTATTTTTGGAAATATAAAATCTCATCTCTTGTTTGGCCAAAACAATAGTGCTAAAATTGTTATTTTCAATACTGAGAGGAGACAATGATGTTAAGTTAATTTACAAAACAGTTTTTCTCAATGCTCATCACAGATTTCGGAGTTTTGGTGCAGTGGAAGGGATTTCAATATGGTATCAGGTGCTCATGTAATTGAGGATTTAAGAAAATAAAGTAACAAAAATGGGATTTCAACATGTGAAAGCATATAACTGTAACTTGAAGAAACTAAGAACACCAAAAATCTCCTACTTAAACAAGTCTAGTGCTCCTAACTATATTTTGAAACAGCATCATTTAAATGTCATACATAAGAATGTGATAAATGTCATGCTTCCAAATTCTTGCTACTGTGCATGCATGTATCCTGCATGTCTAGATTTGCTCCAAGATTATACATTTTCAATGCCTTCTACTATATCTTACTCTACACAGTAGTGGAAGAGATCTAAACGTACATATATGCAGTTGACAATCGAATAGATAGATGGATGTGTGACTATATATATATATTCATTTATATTTTAAATTCAAACAAAATGGAATGGTGAATCTCTACGTCCCATGCAAGTCTTGTGTGCGTTGGCTAGATTTGTATAAGAACTAGGGGCTTTGGTTTAATTGCTACAAGCCTAGCTAGCTAGTATTTCATGCATAACACCAAAGTGTACATGCAATGGCACGCAAGTTCCTTGGATTATCATCAATGACAAACAATATATATACATGTGCTCCAGTACTCCCTACACTATTCAATATATATGGTGTAGCCATGCATCTATTTCGGTATATATAATTAGAAAACTCTACTTTCACTAGTTTAGGTAAAAGTTCACTACTTGAAGAACTCGCTCTCTTAAACTCATTGAGCATCATTTTGGTATAAGAAAACATCTAATTGAATGATCGTACGTGGCAAGGCATGACAAACCAATGTTTATTATGTTTTGGTTACGTCATCTAAATCTTACCCAAACTCATGTTAAGTTATAGGAATTGAACCATCGATGTAAATATAGTTAGAGGTTCACACTTTTTTTCATTGCCATTGACTTTCAAGTTATAATTAATGTTTTTCAAGAGTACAATGACAAATAATAATAATAATAATAATAATATAAGATGACTTATACGATGTCTCTCTATTTTACGAGAGGTTGTGGATTCTTGATGTAGCGGTAGAGTCTAGCTCATGGACCCACCCGTTGACGATCCAATACTCAAAGATGTTGATGAAGAAGAAGAGGACAGTCGACCCTGGCTCTCTTTTGGTTGTGCTTGGATGTGCTCCATGCGCATAGCTTGATCCACTAAAGATCTCGAAAAGTTTCCTCTTGAAGCCTATTTATAGCCATGAATTAGGTATGGGAGTTTTCTTAGAGATAGAGATGGAAGATATTTGTATTTGACAATATTTCTAATCAAATATTTGATCATGATTCAAATCTTTAAATCTTGCATCCTGATATGATTCGATTTGGATATTAGATCATCTCAAATCTTGTTCGAAACCAATTACATATCTTGATCAGAATCTATTTCGGATCCAGTCAACACGAGACTATCAGCATCGCATTGCTTTTGAACACGAAGCTAGAGCCTAGCCTTGCGTTAGTTTCGCAAAGATTTGGTTGCGAGGCTAGCAAGCTAACCTCGCGCAGAGTCTGTTGCTCAGTATCTTGAATTTTTCTCCTTCAACAAAAGCTAGTCTAGGTTCCCAAAAAAAAACAAAAGAAAGAAAGCTTAGTTTTGATTTACCGACGGAGTTGGGGTGTGATTGTTGAGGGACAACACCAAGACATCCTTGGGTGGAAGTAGGGCCCTAACATGTGGTTAGGGCAACGGAGCAGGCAGAGGAGAGTGGAGATGCATGGGCCCAAAGGATCGCTTAGCCAACTTGCTCGATAAAGATTGTTACAGAGAGAAAAAAGCAGGGAATGAGAGAAAATACTACAGATTGGGACCATCATTGGAGTTGGTGGAGCGTGAGTGATTGATTGGGAGGAAGAAATCCAAATTATGCTTGTCGCGACTGACTCCTCATCAACATGCATGTCTTCCTCCTGTGCTATGATTGATACAAAGAAGTTACCACCATCTGTTAGCACTCAATTGGATAACATTAATTGAATTCTGAAGCTTCGTACTGATACTAACAAGTATTAGCTAGCTAGGATTGTGATCACTCCTAAGTACGTGGATTATATTGCGGCTTAGAATGCTCAACGACTGCGAGATCCAGTGAAAAAAGATGTCACGACCACTCGGTATGAGTGGTTATAGTCGGCAAGTACATGTCTTACAACAACAAAACAACAACTAAGAAAACATCAACTAAGCTTTTTATCCCAAGTATTTGGGGTAAACTACATGAACCAAAAAAAGAAATCATGCCGGATCGATCACTTTGATATTCCTTGTCCATTCATTTCTATCAAGTAATATCTCCTTATTTAAACCTCAAAACTCTATATCTTTCCGTATCACATCCACCCATATTTTCTTCGGTTTTCCCTTCATTTTTTTTAACTTGTCCTACATTAATAAACTCTCATCTTCGAACCGATGCACTTGTAGGCCTACGTTGCACATGACCAAACCATCGTAAGCGATTTTCTCGCATCTTCTCATCGATAGGAGCTACACCTATCTTAACCCAAATATTTTCATTTCTCACTTTATCTCTCCTAGTGTTGCCGCACATCCAACGAAGCATGCGCATCTCTGCTACACTTATTTTCTGTGAATGACGTTTCTTTATAGCCCAACATTCCGTGTCATATAATAAAACTGGTCTAATAGCAGTCCTATAAAATTTTCCTTTCAATTTTAACGGAATGTTACGGTCTCATAAAACGCCCGTTGCCCTCCTCCATTTCAACCAGCCAGCTTGTATGTTATGGTTAATATCATTATCGATCTTTCCATCATTCTGAATAATAGAGCCCAAATATCTAAACTGACTGCTCATTTGTATCTCTTGCCTATCCAGTTTTACAACATTATAGTTTATGGTCCGTCGTTTACTAAATTTACACTCCATATACTCTGTTTTAGACCTACTCAATTTAAAATCTCTAGATTCTAATGTATACCTTCATAACTCTAACTTGATATTTATCTCTGCTCTTGTCTCATCAATTAAGACAATATCATCAGCAAATATCATACACTAAGATATCTCATCCTGAATGGTTTTAGTAAGCTCATCCATCACTATAGCAAATAAGAATGGGCTCAATGTAGATCCTTAATGCAATCCAATTGTGATAGAAAAATCACTTGTTAAACCACCACATGTTCTGATATTGGTCACTACTCCATCATACATGTCCTTAATTATTTCGATATACTTGATGAAAACTCTTTTCTTTATCAGTATCCGCCAAAGTATCTCTTGTGGAACCTTATCATAGGCTTTCTCTAAGTCAATAAATACCACATGCAAATCTCTATTTCTCTCTCGGAATCGCTCTATAAGTTGACGAAGTAAATGAATAGTTTCTGTAATCGATCGTCCTGGCATAAATCCAAACTGGTTTTTCGATATTTTAACAGTTTATCACAATCTATATTCATACCCTTTCCCAAAGTTTCATTGTGTGATACATGAGTTTTATTACCCGATAATTAGAACAACTATGAGTGTCGCCCTTATTCTTATACAGGGATATTAGGGTACTCTTCCTCCATTCATTTGGTATTTTTTTAGTTTGCCAAATCTTGTTAAAAAGATCTGTTAGTCACCTCACACTAATCCCTCCTAAGTATCTCCATACATTTATAGGAATATCATCTGGACCAACAACTTTTCTTGATTTCATTCTCTTCAAAATCTCTTTTACTTCAGACTCTTTAATTCTGTGCATAAAACTTCGATTCATATCCTCACATTGAATAGTAAGATCTCCCAAATCTTGAGTAAAACTACCATTATATAATCTATCAAAATAATTTTTCTATCTTTCTTTAATCTCTTTGTCTCGAAATAGAACCATCTAATTCTCATATTTAATACACTTTACAGTACATAAGTATTTAGACTTTCTCTTTTTTATTCGAGCAATTATATATATATATATATATATATATATATATATATATATATATATATATATATATATATATATATATATATATATATATATATATATATATATATATATATATCATTTTCTATCTCTTTATTATCCAACTTTCCGTACACTTATTTATATAATTTAGTTTTTGCATCCCGAACAGTTTTCTTAGCCTTCTTCTTTACTAGTTTATACTTCTCAAAACTTATTCCATTATTATTATTATTATTATTATTATTATTATTATTATTATTATTATTATTATTATTATTATTCAAATATCTATAAAGGTCTCGCTTGATCTTAATAGCATTTTTTATCTCTTCATTCACCATGATGTATCCTTACATGGTGGAGCACCGCCCCTCGACTCACTGAATATATGTTTAGCTATCTTTTTAATGCAGCTAGCTATTTTGTTTTATGTTACATTAAAATCATTATGGTCCCTCCAATCTGCTTCTTGTACTGTAAAGTGTTCGGAATAGTAAGATAAAAATACCCTTCAATCTGCTAAGACATGTTCAAATCATGTCTTAGCACAAACAAAAAAATATGGACCATGTCCTAACGATAGGAGTTCTAGACTGGACCATATATGCATGTCTTCTACGATAATTTACTAACTTTTATATTATCTCTCCAGAACAAAACATATATATTTGCATGATTTGAACTTGGGATTAGCTCTGCCATGGAAGCAAATAACGTTTAACAATGATAATTATGGTATAGTGAGAATAATTTTATTGTAAGAAATTCTTTTTTAAAAAAGCAAAGTTTAATTTTCATACATTATAGATGTAAATTGTTGTTGTGTGATGTGAAAAGAACTCTGTGCGCCCTCGATCGATCCCTCGTGAGCAACTCTCACCATCAACGTTTGTGGACTGTACCGCACCAGGAGGTATTTTTGTCTTACAGAAACTCTGTACGTTTGTCTTATATTGCAGATATTTATGATTCAGTCCCTCAAGTCCTTTAAGTTACTACAATTTAGTCTCCTAATTTATATTTTGATCCGATTTTTCCGTTTTACCCCTAATTTCCTTTACCTAAGTTCCCTTCTCTCTTCCTCATCTCTTCTTAGTTCTTATTGAGTTCCCCTTTGTTCTTCTCTTCTCTCTCTATATATTTATTGTGTTCTCCCTCTCTATATTGAAACCAAATGTATTATTCTCCATTAAATATATTAAACCTTTAAGTCTCAATATAAATTTATTTATTGGATTCTCTCTCTGTATATTGGATAAATTTATTTCTAAATTTAATACATTTAGTGGGAAATAATACATTTGGTCTCAATATAGCGAGGGAGAACTAAATAAGTGAATAGAGAGAGAAAAGAAGAAGAAAGGAGGAACCCAATAAGAACTAAGAAGAGAGAGGAAAGAGAGAAAGAGGAATTAAGTGGAGGAAATTAGGGGTAAAACGGAAAAATCAGACTAAAATATAAACTAAGGGACTAAATTGTAGTAACTTAAAGGATTTGGGGGACTAAATTCTAAATATGAAGATTTAGAGGACTAAATTATAATTTATAAAGATGTAAGGGACATATCTGTAAATACCTCAAAAATTTATTAGCCGAAGATGAAAATAGATGACAATCAGGAGCAAGAACGTAAACATTAGGGATACGGAGAGCAATGAGGGGTAATTCTATTTTATCACACCTGTTCACTATGCCCACCTCCTAAGTTATATTGTCATTACAAAACCATATTTTCTGCTAGAATTAATTCTCCGACCGATATTAAACATATTCTAGAATTAATCACTTTGATGTGCCGGAATAGAATTTCCCATACTCCTTGGGTAAAGTCTATTTGAGCACACAACTTTGTTCAGTGAGCTCACCTCCTAGAGTTGTAAAAAAATACAAATTTGCCATTATTTTTTGTAATACTGTTTTTACACCGATCTGATATTAAACCCAGTAATACTGTTTTTACACCGATCATAGACTCGTTGTGGGCTCACAAAGTAGAGTGGTGTGCTCAAATGGAACTTCTCTATTCCTTGAAAAGTTTCCTTTTACTACAAATTTTTTTAATTTAAATTTATAATGTTCCTGCTTTTCCGTCCTCTTACTCTCTATTCTGTTTATCTTTAGATCTTTCTTAGAAGTCTAATAATTCCATCTAAACTTAAATAATTTCTTAAAATTTTTTTTTTAGAAAGATACAAATTTTTCTCAATCGATCCAACTGACATTCGAGAGATTCGGAAGAAAGGATCCCGTTATTATAGTAAAAATAGATAAATTTATTTTAAATAATAAAAACAATTTAAATTTTGCATGAAAATAAATTACAAGCATATGTACTTGAATGTCTTATCCACAAGGTGGCTAAGCGAAATTAATTGTTTCTTAAAAATGGCACGTGGCGTAATTCCAACCCATTCGCCATTCAGTTGTCAAATATAAGCTACATTTAATGAATAAAAGAATATTTTTAGTACTATTTATAGCATATAAAAAGCAAGAGATCCACAATTCTTGCTGAAAGTAAGTGATTTTTAGATCTAAAAATAAAAAAAATAAAAAAATTTCCATTTTCTTTGTAATCTCAGAAATATATAATGCAGGCATATGCCATTTTATGATTTCTCTTCCTAACTATATAAAAAAAAAAAAATCTATTAACTGAAATTTTAATTTCTTAGAAATGGAAAAAAAAATAAACTCCTAATTAATTGATATTAACTATATTTGGATGATTAACTGGCTATCTTTTTATTAAAAAAATTGCATCATATTTAATAAGATTGTGGTATCAACTTTTGCTTCTCTTTGAGACAATCCATTTCCCTGTTACTATTTACAACTTATAAATTCAAAGATTTTTTTTTTTTTTTTTTTTTTTTGATGTAGGCAATATTTCAATAAAATAAAAAAAGAAAATAAATAGAAATACTCAAAAAAAACCCATCCAGATGTATTTGATGTTGCGTGTGCTAACAGGAACAGCTTGTTTCAGTCCTACTTTTGGGAACACAGCGCCACAAGTGAGAGCAAAGAAACAGAACCCTCACATGAATTTTATTTATTTATTAATAATTATTTATAAAATAATTATAATTATCGGATTAATCTTACTTTTCTTAAATTTTTTGTTTTGGTATATTTTCTCTTGGGCCAGCCAAAAAAGAGAGGATGGTTAGAGAGAGAAGAGAGTCATGAGTTAAGTTGTCAGGAAAGAGAGAGAGAGAGAGAGCTCAGCCTCTGCTCTTTTAATAAGATCCAGAGAGAGAGAGAGTGAAGAAGAAGATTCAGCTGTTTCTTTCTCCTAGTTACCCTTTTTCTCTCTTTGAAGAGAGGATCCTCTCGCCTTCCTTCTTCTTCCTCTTCTTCTCTGCTGAATTTTGCTGAAAAAGGAGAGAGCTTTACTGCAATTTGGATAGAAATGGCGGTCTTTTGCTAGAAAAGCTGAGATTTTTAGTGCGAATTTGGTCGAAAAAGAGGAGCTTTTCCAAGGATCTGGGTCATTTTTGGGCTTCTCTTGAGTTAATTGGAGGTTGAACAAGCTATTATGCGAGTTTTCTCTGCTTTCTTCACATCAAACGAGAGATTTCCAGTTTTCCTTCTGTGATAGTTTCTTTCCGTCAAAAAGGTACGAATTTTTTGACCCTCATTTAAAATTTCTTCCTTTTTCTAGGAATATTGCTTCATTTGCTTCCTGTTTGCCGTGCAAATCTCTCTTTTTCTGGCAGAATCTTTTCATGATTACTGCAAATTTTGTTCAACTACCAAATTTATGACTTGGGTTTTTGTTTTTGTTTTATTTTTTGTTTTCAATAACAGCTTTCATTCACTAGTTTCCCAAAAAGAAAGAAATTTTGCCCACAGCACCGAACAATGAATTTACTAGCTGATCAAAGGTAAGAGCTTTCATAATATTTCTCCATAATTTCCTTATTCCACTAAATTTTTGAGAATTTGGCTTATATTCTGAAACCACTATAGAATCTCTTTGCAGACACAACGTTCTCTGAAAGCAACAACGAATCACTTGCCTCAATCCATGCTAATGTTTGGAAAATCGACGAAAGAATCGTCATCGCCGGCGGCAACCATGAGGGTCGACACTGAAAAGTGCTTGGATTCGCAGCTGTGGCACGCTTGCGCCGGCGGAATGGTGCAGATGCCATCAGTCGGGTCCAGAGTTTACTACTTCCCCCAGGGACATGCCGAGCATGCGCAGTCTGCCGTCGATTTGTCCGGCCATTCGACGAGAATCCCGGCCTTCATCCTCTCCCGCGTCACGGCTGTCAAGTTCATGGCCGATCCGGAGACCGATGAAGTCTTTGCCAAGATCCGCCTCTTCCCCGTCCGGCCGAACGAGGTGGATTTCGGCGAGGACGAAGGAATTGGCTTGAGTTGCAATGGCTCCTCTGAATTGCAAGAAAAGCCTGCTTCTTTTGCAAAGACTTTAACTCAGTCTGATGCTAACAATGGCGGGGGGTTCTCAGTCCCTCGCTACTGCGCCGAGACCATCTTCCCGAGGCTGGATTACTCGGCTGACCCCCCGGTGCAGACTGTCCTTGCCAAGGATGTCCACGGCCAGATTTGGAAGTTTAGGCATATTTACAGAGGCACCCCTAGGAGGCACTTGCTCACCACCGGATGGAGCAGCTTTGTTAACCAGAAGAAGCTCGTAGCTGGAGATTCGATTGTGTTCCTGAGGACGGAGAACGGGGACTTGTGCGTGGGGATCCGACGGGCGAAGAGAGGGATCGGCGGTGGGCCTGAGCAGCCCTCGGGGTGGAACCCCCCGCCGTTGTTGTCAGCTGGTTACGGGGGGTTCTCGGTTTTCCTGAGGGAGGAGGAGAATAAGTTGATGAGGGGTAATGGCAGTGGAGGTGGGAGTACGAGGGGAAAGGGTAGATTGAGGGCTGAATCAGTGGTTGAGGCGGCGAGACTTGCCGCGAGTGGGCAGCCTTTTGAGGTTGTCTACTATCCAAGGGCCAGCACCCCGGAGTTCTGCGTGAAGGCAGCTGCGGTGAGGGCGGCGATGAGGGTGCAGTGGTGTCCAGGGATGAGGTTTAAGATGGCTTTCGAGACGGAGGACTCCTCAAGGATCAGTTGGTTCATGGGGACCATTTCATCTGTTCAGGCTGCAGATCCGGTTCGGTGGGCTAATTCTCCTTGGAGGCTCCTTCAGGTATATATCCATTCTTCTTTTTACTCAATGTCAGGCTTCAATTTCTTTTCTTGTGTTCATTCTTTATCTATTTCTTGCACCATTTGTCCATCTAAAAATTAAATGCTACCATAGCTAAAACCAATTTCATATCGGATCACAGGCAAACAAATTTGTGCATAATTTCTGTTTCTCCCAATGTTAATATATGCACAGGTTAATAAATCGATCAAACAAGAAATTAATCGAGGTTGTAATTTCTTATTTCAGCGTGTTCATCCAGATCAATAGACAAGTTTTGTTCATATATATATTATGAGTATTTTTTTTTTTGATTTGTTGATATGCATAATGTAGTCGTTACATCAAGTATGCTTGTGCCATTCCTCATTTCCTTTCACGTACTGGAAATTTAAATCACGGAAAACACAAGGTTGTATAACTATGATCTTCTTTTTTCTCCTACATCTATGTGGCCGGAGTTATTTGAGCACTTGAGAACTGAAAATGTATTTAGTCATCGCAGTTTCATTCTGAACGTCATTTGAAATGGCTTGCAGGTGACTTGGGACGAGCCAGACCTCCTCCAGAATGTAAAGCGTGTGAGCCCGTGGCTAGCGGAACTAGTCTCAAACACGCCCGCCGTCCATTTAGCCCCATTTTCACCTCCTAGGAAAAAGTTGCGCATCCCTCACCACCCTGACTTCCCACTAGACGCGCACCAACTCCCGCCCCCACCCTTCTCAAACCACCCCTACGGTAGCTCCTTGTGCTGCCTCCCCCAAGAGAGTACTCCTGCAGGCATACAGGGAACCAGGCATGCTCAAAACGGTATATCTCTTTCAGATCTCCACCTCAACAAACTGCAGTCGGGGCTGTTCCACACGGGGTTCCACCATCGCTTTGATCGCACCACCATCTCCCCACCGCCCAAATTCACCACCGGCCTCTTTGTCAGTACTCCTTCGGCCAACGATGACATCTCTTGCTTGCTAACCATTGGAAGCCCTGCCACAAGCAAGCCATGCAATGAAAAGAAGCCTCCTACTCAGTTGGTGCTCTTTGGGCAGCCGATACTGACGGAGCAGCAAATCTCTCTTAGTAGCTCTGGAAACAGCTCATCTGACGGGAACAATGAGAAGGGGGCAAATTTGTCATCGTCGGACGGTTCAGCCTTGGGGAGTCAGCATCAGAACGGAGGAGACAATTCTCCGGCCTGGTTTAGGGATCACCGAGCCGCACTTGAGCTCGAGACCAGACACTGTAAGGTGTTCATGGAGTCTGAGGATGTCGGCCGCAGTCTCGATCTCACTGTCTTTGGGTCGTATGAGGAGCTGTACAGGAGGCTAGCAGACATGTTTGGGATCGAGAAATCAGAGATAGTGAACCACTTGCCGTACTGTGATGCAGCCGGTGCTGTCAAACACACAGGAGATGCGCCATTCACGTGAGTATCATACTTGTTCTATTTGCACGTATATTTGGTAGAATTTGTCAATTTTATTCTGATTAATTGTATTTCCTGATGCCTAACGTCCATATGAAAATTTGGCGCAAAAAATTAAGTAAGTAAATTCCCTATGTAATTCAGATCAGGGGTATATATATATTATATATATATATGTATAGTTTGTTCTAAAAAACGCATGGTTTCAGGATTTGTTATTTGTGTATCAATTAAGGCTCAAGTATTGATGATTGGTTATATATATAACCAGTGATCAATATTATCTCTTTTCTTATTTTTACACTGCCCTTGTGGACTGATGGGGATCTTATTTGGTATTTGTTAATTGCAGTGAGTTCATGAGAACAGCGAGGAGGCTGACGATACTAATGGATTCAGGCAGCGACAACATAGGGAGCTAAGCTAAGCTAAGCTAAGCCAAGCCAGGCCAGGCCAGTAGGAAATTAAACACGGGCTTGTGTCAAATGTACAGTTGAAATGAGCTAGCTAGCTAGCTAGTCATTTTGTTATGAATCTAAACATCGATCATCCTTCCTAGGGGAGAAAAAAGTTTCTAGTTTTTTTTTTTAAATTTTTTTAATTGTTAATTTCTAGCATTTCTGCATGTCAAATTTCCTAAGATGGGTTGAATTTAGACTACTTATTCAATGCACCATCTTTTTCTTCCTCATCTCTGGTGTTTGTTTCTGTTGACTGACTGGCTTGGTTTCAATCAAATCTCCATCTCTCACTCGTAGCTACATGATTCATTCTCTTCTGCAGGCTAAAACTATAAGAGAACCTGCAACTTTTGTTCTTTCTGGGGAGATTAATTGAACTGTATATATTAAATTATTCTCTTGTCTTGTAATAGTTTTTGAGTTTAGCTTCCTCGGGCAGCTGGCAGTCCTGTAGAGTGAGGGGGATACTATATATATATATATATATTTATGTCCTCTCTGGCTTTGACAAAGCTTGGAATTTGGAAGTGATTGTTTAGCTCCAAGTTTGAACTGATGATCATATCCCAAATACAATATTAAGCACTAATTAGCGCTAACTTGTCTTCTCTTGACTGTCATCTTGTTAGTTAAGAGAATCATGCAGTGTGTGTATATATATATATATATATATACTCTCGTAGGTTTGCCTTGATTGGCTGTTTGTGAATTGTGATATCTGGTTCCACCTGAATTGACCGTGTCCTATGAGAATGTAAACGTAATATATATAGTATTAATATAAAGTTTAAATCTTCACTTAAACAATTACCAATTAAGTTTATATGCAAGTGAGGACAAATTAAAAGGTTTCCGCTGTGATGAGATTGAGAGAGGGAGAGGGTTGCGGTTGACAGCCAATTACCTATATATTAAGAGACTTCGTCATATACTAAATATTTTGTGAAGAGATAGATTCTCATTGATCATTTCATTTAGCTACACAACACGACTCATGGTCTTCTTCAATCGAGCTGCCAATATTTAGCTAATGCATACATATAGAATCAATCTTTGTCACCACCCTCATTATATATTGTATATATATAGTGTCTGAATTTTTCCTATAAAAATCCAATTAATAAATACATAAATAAGAAATATATGTCATCCATCTCAAGAAAATCATGTAATTACTATCCTAAAATACATGCCGACCGACCTTATGTGATCAGCCAAGATAAGTAGTATATTTAATAGCAGTACAATCGAGTTCATTACAGTCCAATAAAAAAAATTAAGATGGATGCAAGAAATTTGTTTGAGTTATAAAAGATGAAGGGATGGTGGCTTTATATCTCTCTCTTCTCAACATAATTACGTTGGGCATATTTATATGACACGATTTAAGTAACTCCAAAGTATTACTTTATAATTAACGTAATTAGATTGTAATAAATAATAACTTACTAAAGTGATATTTGTGGATTTTCTGCGATGTGCCAACTCATGCTACTAGGATCTATACTCTTTGCTTGCTATTGATTCCTACCATGATATATAAATTAAACTATAGATATATATTGTGTTGGATATATTGGATTGTAAGTTGTTGTCAAGGTAGGTGAAGATGTATTAAATTAAGAATGTAGATTAGATTGTATTTTTAATATTGAGTGGAGACAAGGTTTGTACATTAGTATATTAATACAAGTGTAGAGGGGAATCTCCTTTAGTTTTGGGTTGATTAATTAACTTGAATGGAATTTAATTACTCCATATAATTTAATCAGAGAGCAACACATTCCCATACCCTGCGGCGCAAGCGTGGGGGTTTTAATATTTAACTAATCAATACAATTAGCATCGGGATTATTAATTAAGTAGTTAATGTGGACTCAAATGCTGAGATATATATTTAGATGAGCTAACTAATAGAGATGGTTGGACCAGTCAACGCGGGCAGCCTCGGGGAGTGCTGCCCGGCATCGGGTCCGGTTCGTGACTTGGTTCTGTTTGGTGAGATTAAAACAACAGCAGCACACCAAACATAGGAACATCTCAAAGTCAGAGAGAGCGACAACTAGCCTTTCATTAACTCAGAATTAAAAAAACATAGATGTTAGCAAGTGGTGGGATTTTTTTAAATAAAAATATTAGGTAGAGGGGTTATTTAAAAATAATACATGTAATCAATCCACATGCAAATAGCATATCCTATTGGTTCATCTAAACTTCATATGAGGGAGCTCTTTCTATTATATAGTTTTTTCGTTTCCTAATATATATATATATATATATATATATATATATATATATATATATATATATATATATATATATATATATATATATATATATATATATATATATATATATATATATATATATATATATATATATATATATATAATGAAACGGGAAATTCACCGGCAGTGAAGGGAATTCCTTTACTGTCACTTAGGTGGTCCAATAAAATTATTACATGTGGCACCACTCAAAGGACGGTTAAGAAAATTTATTTATTTTGTTAGCTCGAATGACGTCACGTGTAATAATTTTATTGGACTATTTAAGCGGCGTTGAAGGAACTCTCTTTATTGTCGGTGTATTTCCAGTTTCCTTTATATATATATATATATATATATATATATATATATATATATATATATATATATATATATATATATATATATGAGCAAACGGGAAATATACCGGCGGTGAAGGGAGTTCCTTCACCGCCGCCTAGATGTTCTAATAAAATTAATACACGTGGCGCCACTCAAAATGAGGTTAAGTGAGTTCTTTTATTTATTGGCTTAAGTGTCGCCACGTGTTGTAATTTTCTTGAGCCATCTAAGCGGCGGTGAAGGAACTCCCTTCACCGTCGGTGAATTTTTAGTTTTCTCTATATATATATATATATATATATATATATATGAGAAAACAGAAAATTCACCGACGATGAAAGAAGTTATTTCACCGTCTCTTAGTTGACCCAATAAATTATTACACGGGCTATCATTTAATATAACAAATAAAAGAATTTTCTTAACTGTCTTTTTAGTGGCGCAAAGTATAATAATTTTATTGGGTCAACTAAGCGGCAGTAAAAAAACTCTCTTCATCGTCGGTGAATTTCCCGTTTACCCTCTCTCTTTATATATATAGTTTGATAGTTTGCAAGGAAAGTTATTTGATATTTTTACTATCCTATATATTCTGCATGTTTTTCTTTTTTGGGAATAAATATTTCTCTTGAGAGATATTTCCAGCACTGTCTCAACATTGCCCATGGTCATTGTGGTATGAACAGTCAACTACAAGTGGATCGAGATGATGACGTACACCAAATGGGACTCCCAGCTGTAGACGGAGAAAGAGAGTGCTAATTACCAAAATGCCATGTACCTTCATTAATTTCAGCACCCCAGTCCTCGATAACAGTAGTATAAGTTTCTCAAATCGAAGAGATATAATTAATATAAAAAAAATGCGATTGCCAGCCAGAACGATGAATAGAATATTTTTCGGGCAGACAAATAGTACGATATATATAGAGAGACGAGTGTTGGCAAAGCCAGAAAGTGCGGTTGGGGGGGTTTGATTTGACTTGGATTTGCATGCACGGAGGGTTCGCTTCAAGGCGTGCATGCAGTAAAACCCGCCATCTCTTTCGCCGCAGCACCTCGTCCCATGTGAGCCATCGATCGATGTCATCTTGTTGCATCATTTATTATTTATTTTATTCGTATATAATTTTCTTCCCCAAAACGATGACCAATCTCACGGTCTCGAACCGCAGCTGAGACTTGCATACAGTGATAATTAATTTTTAATTTTTTCTATGTAATTTTTTAAATTAAAATTTTGATTTTTTATTCTAAATTTTAGATAGAAGGAAACATAAGCACTTCACATGCTGATCAAGAAGACAAAAGGAAGGAAGGATACTAACTTAAAAAGCATTTAGATTGAATTAAGCTTTCCGTGGATAGATTAAATCGGAGAAGAGAAAAGAAGGGAAGGATAGAGAGACAATAGAAGTGTTAATTAGTAGTAGGATAGACGTGTCCTTAATTTTCTTATTTAATATTTTTTTGTTTAATGAAGAGAGATCTATAGAGAGAGTCCAGAGAGGCTTTTAATTTCTCAACAGAAGAAGGAGCAGGAAAAAGGACAGACATTCGGTCGGAAATATATGTCTCCATGCACAGCACCAGCCCACCAGTGGGCCGGTGGTCCCCCTCACTCCCTTCTGCCGACGCCAACCTATGGGTCGGATGTCTGACGTGTGGACACTGTTAGAAAGTCTTGGACTTTAGCGGACAGGACAGCTACAATGTCATAGTTGGGCTTCTGCTCCCCCACACCGGCCTGTTGGGCTTGACTTGTGAGCTCCCTTTTTCTCGCTACATTATTACCTCTCTGTTGTACTACAGTAAGTACTTTTGATTGTTTCTTTATCCTGCTTGCACTTTTAATTTTAATTGGTAAAACTGAATCTCTTCCAAGTTATTCTTTTTTTTTTTTAAATAAAAAAAAAAAAAATTAAAATAAAATAAAAAATAAATAAAGATTCAAACAGGATCAACCGGCGTCTGTGCTCCTCACATTTGCTCTGCTCCTAAATCGTGACAAATTAGTCCAATAAAGTCTCATTAAAATGTGTCACAGGTAACCAACGCGACAGCATTTAGTCAGCTGGTGACTTGCAAATAAAACATGTTACATGCAGACTAGGGGCAGGATAACATTCTACACGCCAAACTTTCTAGTTTGACTTGCTAATAAAAGATGTTACATGCAGAGTAGGGGCAAGACAACATTTTACACGCCAAACTTTCTAGTTTGTCTGTTGCGGTTCGTTCATTGCATCTCTGAACTGAAGAACAAGCAAGCACAACTCATCCTCTGATGATTCAAATGCGATGAAAACAGTAGGTGGAGAATATTCATGAGATCACCAAAAGAGAATCACATTCATTTCCTTGCAATTTCTAGTGTTGTAGTTTGCTTGCTTATTCCTTCCGGTTCACCAACCACTATGAAGGGTCATAAGCAAGTTTCGTATCTGTTTGATGCTTTCCGCCATTGGCAATTGTCCTTGTTACTCACAAGCGAGAAAAGCTAGGCGTGCCAAAGCGAGCGCTTCAAGCTATTTTGCTTGCTTCTTTCCTATTGTGGCAGCTATTAAGGCACGACTGAAATGAACAAGATGGACGTTTTCTTTCTTTTTTTTTTTTAAAAATTTTTTCAAATCACTTGATAGGTGGATAGGAATTGAACAAGATGGACGTTTTCTTTCTTTTGTTTTTTTTTAAAATTTTTCAAATCACTTGATAGGTGGATAGGAATTTCCTAGAGGTGCTATTCAAAAGCAAAGGAAAACCTAGATCGTGCTGCAGTAAGGAGGGGAGGGAGGGCAAGTGTTTTTTGGAATTATAAGGACACATGGACGGTGAAATTGAAGATGATAGAATGATTCTCAGAGTGCCCTCAAATTTCTATTTGTAGCCACATCAAAGAATGTAATAGCAAAGTTTGCCACCATGTCTCCTTCCAATTCTACAAGTCAAGAATTCTTCGGAGGTCTCATTCCAATTCTACAAGTCAAGAATGAGTCTCAGGAACGGATATGAGAATAGATAAGAGATAATTAAGCCATTGGTCTTGGCTTTTTATTCAAGATTTTTTTTTTTCTCCAGAGTTTGGGGATACCAAAGAGGTTTAAAAGTGATTTGCTTATGAATATCAAAATTTAATACTATGATCATCGTTTTATAGTCCCGATGAAGAAGCCTTTGGAAAGAAAAAGAACCAAGACGATGATACAAGCTGCAGGTACTGAAAAAGAATCCACTTTGCAAGGGTACCACATTTGACTCGATAGCACTGGTGACTCCTCCAACACCATCAACCACAATGATTCGACAGCACTGGTGACATAATAAGGGAGTTTCCATAGGAGCACACCACTTTTCCTAATGAGCCCACTAGATACTTCTTTTTCGTTGGGGGCTTTCAGTAGGAATGTGGGCTCACTAGGAAAAATGGTGTAGTGAACCCACTAGATACTTCTTTTTCGTTGGGGGCTTTCAGTAGGAATGTGGGCTCACTAGGAAAACTGGTGTGCTCCTTTGGAAACTCCCCATAATAATACAATAGCACTGGTGATTCCTCCAACGCCATCAACCGCAGATACCATTAATGATTCTATGCCATTCTCATTCTCTTGTCCAATAACTACTGCTAGAATCAGCACTACCTCAACATCCCATGACTGACTCTAAGCATCCATACTTTTACAACGGTTCTTTTGTTAACCGGATATGAACCAAAAGAAAGAACTTTATCTTGGACAAGAATCCATTAATATCACTGCACTATCACTCTGGACAAATTTTTATAATGACCGGCTAATCTCCTACCACCCATCTTTCCAAAAACGTTTGATGACTGTCGTGCGTTGTTCCATACACAATCCCTTAATGTGCATCCATATGGTAAGATGCGGACACTAATGCTGCTTGCTCCATGTGGGGATTACTTATTCAACTTGTACGTAACATCCGGTAAGTAGTAACATTGCAGTAATAAAAGGGTGAAAAGATAAAACAGTGTTCAACTAATCAGTCAGATGCATGCTGAGTAGCATTAGTAATAGCACCAAAAAGCCACAGAACAAACCAATTTTGCGGACCACAAACAGACTAGAAATACAGACTCATGTCACACAGAAGTACAGTGCTTGCTTATATCCATATTAGTTGGCACTCCAATTATACACACAATGCAAATCCACATCCCACCGAATTATTATCCAAGCCAAAATAGTACTGACCTGTAGCAGGTAGGCTTAACTTTTCATAGTTACAATCTTAACGTAACTCCCTCAGTTCAACACATAGGGCAGCAACCGCAACCTGGAGGCATTAAACAGGGAAAATTGTAATCAGGAGGCATAAGTAACAATATAAATAGTGCACAGTTCATAAAGCTTGAATCAAAATATAAACTTTAGCTGGTTACTAAATCATGCAGGTCACTCCTGAAAATTAAGTTAATAAGATTAACTTCTCAGAACACTCGATGGAACTGAGTAAAAAATAAAACTCAAAATAAATTTCCTGGGCAACTAAAAAAATATGGTAACCATATAACAATGTTAATGTTTTATGAACTCAGTGCAAGCTTAAATATGACTACACTTTAGTCTGAAGCCTCGACAAATAACATGCCCATCAATTCAAGCTAATAGCTTGACATCTTACAATTGTCTTATGGCCTATGTATGGACCACAGCCCTCAATTACTGGTCCAACCATGAATGTAACTATATACTATGTTTCAGGAAGGCATCAATTTCTTCATACGATTTAACAAATAGACAGCAACCTGCATCATTGTGGACCACTATCACCCACATACTGGTGAATGTTTGATGTCAATACATATTGTAAAATATTTATAGGAAATGGTTTTTTTCCCACACCGACACTTAATATCTTACCTAATTCCCATAACACACTAAAAAAAGCTAAAATCTTCACATTTCATATCAACACTTCAAATTCAATGAGTCCAAACAAAAACCCCTTCCCTTTTTTGCCTTTGAAGAGGAACTGAAATACCCTTTCCAATGGTAAATTTCTGTACCTCAATGGCAGGAGGGTAGACAGACTAATTTGGACTCTATCCCTCCACTCATCTTCTCCACCTTTCCCTTTCTCCACTAAAACAAGCCCACTACAGAAAGTCCTGCAGGAACTTTCAAAACCACAACAGAACTGTTTCATGTGTACCTGCTTACTGCTAAGGTAAATGTTTTCAGGTAGTGCAACAGAGCAGTTAAGGCCCTGTATCTCTTAGAATCCATGGCAAGACAGCCTGACATCATCCACAAGACAAATTCATTGAACTATATGCATTAGTCCTTGAAGAATCATATTCAGGTGGACGACATGGCTACTGATTTAATGTAGAAGCAAATAGTGAGAAGAAAACCCAAATGCTTCTTACAATATTTAAATGCTGCCACTCGAGTTAGGTTTAAAGGAACGGTGTCTTTGGAATGTTGTAGGATAACGGGTTAAGAATGGGGATGCTATTTAGAAGACTTGGTGGTTAGATGGAACTTTGAGATGGCCTGTGATAATTGGCAGGTGGATTGATGCGTCACCTTCTACATATATCTTAAAACATAACACAGACAAAACACCATTAGTAGATTGTATTGAGATTTTTACCAGACATGCTAAGAAACTATGCCAAGCTGACAAGCTGACAACAGGTTGCAGTAAGTAATTGATAAGATGGGCAACACCTGTTAGTCCTCATTTCAAGCACCATTTCATGCAATGTACAACCAGTTGAAAAGCAACTATCCACTCAAAATCGAAAGAAAAATAACACCCTCCCTCCTGGACTGTAATTATAACAAATTAAATTCACCACACTTCTAGTAGTAAATTACAGTGACCTGTCCACATTTATCTGGGCTCAGCGAAGAAAAGCCACTTGAAATAAGATGTCAGCCACAGTACTTGCATGAATAAGCCTAGGAGCGGGAACAGGCTATAGACTCATAAGTCCAAGTCCGGACCAATTTATTTTTCTTGAGCCCAGGCCCAGGACTCATGGCATAATCAGGTATGTTCACCCTCTGCTACACAATAAATATAAAAATAATGATATTCACAATAAACCGTAATATTCTACAATAAATCGTGTTAAAAGTGACAAACAGGTAAAGTGTACAAGTTCGTATCAATATATGCTCCATAAAATATTATCACCCTGTATTTACTATAATTTTTTGATTCACAAAAGAGAAGGATGACAATTTTCTGTCACTGTAACCAATTCCATTATCATCATTATCCCAAAATTCTAATGGATATTAGGAAAAAAAAATATTACATACTATATTATATATCACTAACTCTTCTATTAGGGCCCATCAGGCCGGGAGCCTTAGGCTCAAAACTGGCCCTATTAATAATCAAACCTAAAACTGGGCCTAAAAAACACATCTGTTAGTGGGCAGACAAAGCTGGAACAGATCAGAATTGGCCCATTAAGCCAAGGTTAGGTAAAATTATTTTCGTCGTCTTTTATTAAGAGACAGTTTGAAACTACGATTCATATTGCAAAATCAAGAAACAAAACCTTGGTAAAATCATGGTGTTATTTTCAATTCGACAGAATGACCCAACAAATTGAATGCTCTACCAATCAAAGTTGTCCACAAGAACAAAACAAGATGAAATGTTAAATAGGAAGGATATAAGATATCAATAATATAAACACCTATATGAAGATAATAATGAAAACAGTTTTTTTTTTTTTCATGATGGCTAGAATAGTTTAATTTTGTTACAAACTCACAAGGTTCTAGCATAGATTATTTTTTCAAGATCTCCCTGATTCAATAATTAGTATGATTGTTATGATAGATCTAGGAGTAATTAAACCATGCTATCATGGCCAAAGTGTTATCACGCATTGTATTGCTTAATCCTTAAAAGTCTCTTATTACAGAATTTATCATACCAACAAATTTTAGTAACTTTGATTTTTTCATGTTACCTGTTTTACTTTACTGAGGCTGAAATGTTCATTGTGAATCAAAAACATTTAACATAATGCACACTCAACATCCATACTTAACAACAGATTTGGACATTTCCTTTCCATAAATTTTTTTGGATTTAGAAAAATCATAATTGGAGTCTCAGACCATTTGGGCCTACTTTGAAAACTGTTGTTCTATTCAAGTAGATATTGGCATTGTAATTCTTATCCCCTCTGTAGTCAATCATAATAGACTTGTGTGCAAACTGATGAGGAACTGCCCCTTTATAATGTACCGTGTATAAGTTTATCATTTGTTATTTCTTCCTTAATAAATTCAAACCATATGTGGAAACTCTCTGTTCATTTTCTTACACCGTCTTACCTTGGGAATATTCGTCCTGGATCTCATAGAAATTAAAGTATAGGAGCAAATTACTAACTCTGATATATGAAGTGAATGCCTCTAATGTATGAGATTGAAACTGATGTATAAATAGGACTGCTAATAGGCTAGAATTTGACTCACAGCACACTATATATACCGAATGTCTTTTCTAATATAAATCCTTGCAAAATACACTTACAAACTACTAGCTAAACCTAATTAGCTTATGATTGTCATGGAAATGCTCAGTCTTATATCTGCCTCATACTTCTGGTTATATCCCGTGATTTTGTATACAAACGAGTTATGCTCCGACATGGACACTGGGTGTTGGTCAGGGCACCCTTTTATATATACAGACAAAGAATCTGCTTAAATATAAATTAACGGGGTTATAAAGAAACTAGACAGATGACTTGTACAAATATTTTGGAAAACTTACAGTTGAAATTTAGGGACTTAACCTAAGAGGCCCTAGGATGATTACCGATGACCACGTGTTTATAGGGTTTTCGGCTTTGAGCTTTATGCTCAATGATATATCCTAGAGCAATACCAGGAATATGGAATTGTGATCCTAGCCCTATACATATGGGTGAGCATCGATCAGTTTTTGCCCTTTCGGCAAAACTGAACCAATTAGGGATGGAAACCGAAACCGAACAGAACTAATTCGGTTCGGTTAGGCACCAAATTTTGAATAGAACTAATTGAAAATTTATAATTTTAATCGTTTTAGTAAGCATATCTCTTCAATCGAGAATGTATATCTATATGTATATATTTATGTTATACATGTATGCTTATATGTATATATGTATATATGCATATTGTAACGATCCCAATTTAATAAATCCAAAACTTTGGAACCGAAAGTAATTCAAGACACCACATAGGTTTAGTCAAAATAATATAACAGCTGCCCTATGCCAATAATTATTACAAAGAATGGAAATTTTAGCCAAGGAAAAAATGTATCTCTAGAAGTTCCACCCATGAAAGGAATGACGTATAAATATGCAGAACATCAACATCATGACTACAACAACAATCTAGGGGAAAAAAGGGAAGAAGGGAAAATAAATTGGGGATTTTGAGTGTGGGATTTTGAACAAATAATTAACAAAGGGCAATTATGCTCTAATTTTTCCTCTCAAATTTTAATTGAATTAGTCCTTGTAATTTTATGAAAAACGATTAGTGAATTGGAAATTTTGTATGTTCAAACTCTTAGGAATCAAGTTTCCGAGTATAGGAATTTCAATTCGTATCAAAGGAATTGTGGAAAATCAAAACTTGATTGGTGAGTGAAGTCTTGCTCTTGCATTTCCTTTGGATTCCATGAATACACCAAAATTTTATATGATTTATTTCAAGACTTTGCTACACCAATTTGATCATTTATGTCAATTTTCCTATTATAGAAAACGTGTACATATTTTAGTATAAATTTAGTGGTATCAGAAATTTAGTATAAATTTAGTGGTCTCAGAAATATCATTACAAAGCATTAGAGGCAAATGGAGTGGTATCAGAAACTTTATATGATAAATATCAAAAATTGAATTAAACCCATGAACTAGACTCAATTATCTTTCCAATGGACTCGATTATAATTTCATATTCTTAACCTACTAACTTCAATTTTCAACTTCTGTGTTTGTGATTAATATATCTCGCATTTCATGTTGATATTTGTATATACTACTCCATTGGTCTCCATCGGTGTTTAAAATACCGGCGAGTATATCGGAAATTATGAAGAAACGAGACAGTATGGTGTTTTTTGCCATTTCTCGTTTTGGGCCGATATATTAGCCACGTGGCGATATATCGGCCGATAACGGTATTAAAAATACCGTACAGTATTAAGCAATATTGGTTTTTAAAGGAATAGGTTTTGATTACCGGTTAAACCCGTAAAAAACCCAACCCGATAAGAAATAAAAAAAGCCTTTAACAGGTCGAAAGGAGAGGAAAAACCCTAAAATTTGCGCTCGCTTGCTCTCGCTCTCTCTCTCTCTCCCCGCAATTGAGCGATTGTAAAATCAAGCCTTAGACATAACCCTAATTCCCAAATTCCACCTCAAATTCACTCGGCGATCACCTTCCGATCACTTTCTGATCCTCCTATCACTCTCTGACTCTGATTGCTCCTCGCCGATCATCATCCGGCTCAGGCGAAGACTAATTTGGTTTTCCCGAGGCATTTAGTTCATCCTGATGATCTTCCTCCACCAATCTCAATTTCGCCGACTGCTTTGATTAGTCAGCAAGTCCATTTTTTTTAATTTCATGTTAATTTTAATTAGGGTTACAATTTTCTTCAATCTCTTAAAATTGTGCATGTTAAATATGAAATTGATTGTTTTTTTTGATTAAATCTTAAGTTTTTTGTGCAATTTTGTATTAATTAAGCCGAAATGAAGACTTCGGCCTATTAAATCAGTGGGTCGAACACTGATTCAATTCACTGAATCAGTGTTCGACTCATTTATTCAATAAATCAGTGGGCCGGTCAGTGATTCAGTTCACTGAATTAGTGAACTGAATCATTGAGTCGGTGAATATAGTGTTGATGAGTTTGTAATGTTTGGCTATATTGGGATTTTAAAGTGTATTTGATTAAAAATTTATTGACTAATAAGTAATGAGAGTGTTTGAGCAATGTTGAAAATAACGAGTTATGAAACCCGTTATGTTACGTTATGAAACCTAATAGAAAGCCAACATTACTTAACAGTCGAAAATAACTCAATGCATCGTAACGGTGCATTTTTTATATTATTTTACGTTATATCACGTTATTTACAATAATTTTTAAATAGTTTTTATATTAATTTCGATCATTTATTTTGATTGTTAGCGAATTGCTGTAGTTTTTTCACTTGACGGCTTGTTGTTTGCTTATTTAATTGCTTGTGGCATTATTAGTTTGTACATCATTATTTACTTGTTATAATTTCTTTCCAATTACTGAATTTTTTTTTGTTATAATTCATTTCTAATTATTGAAATTTCTTACTTGCTAATTAAATTGAATTCTTAGCTAATCTAAAATAAACAATTAAAAATAATATAAATTGAGTATTACAAAATATAAATTACAATATTGATAATAATTGAAAATAAATTTGAAATCTTGTTTTCTTATTTAGATAATGATTGAAATTATGGGTGTGAATGCAATTTAATTTATGAAAATAAATATAAGAATTACTGTGAGACTTGTTAGAAATTTAAAATTAATACTGGGATATAATTTTTTATATTTTTTCAGAATTTTTAATTCAATTTCCAATTTATAAAATTTATTTTAAATAGTTTTATATTTATTTTTAATTAAATAAATATAAAATCACGTAACCTACGTTATGCATTATGCTATATGCTATATAACCTAACAGTGAAAAAAATCTTACGTTACCATTATTGTTATTTTAAACATTGTGTTTGAGGAGAGTGTTCAATGATTTGTTGACATATTAGCTATGTTCTATATTGTATACTTGTATGTCTCTAATTGAGTAATTGTCAATTGATACTAAAAATTTGTAGTTCTAAATTTTTAATTATAGGACATTGGCCGTACAGTTTAGGCCATGTAGTTTTAATTATAGGACATTTGTTGACATAATACATTGAATGAAATTCATGAGAATGGGGTTTTTATTTTGAATAGAATACATTGGATAATTAATTTCTTAAATTTGGTTTATGTAGTTTTAATGAAACAATTTTTTTAATCTAAAATTTAGTTTTCCTTACTCCTTAGTTATGTATATACATTGAATAATTAGTCTCTTAATTTTTTAAGTTTTCTTTATATAGTTTTTAATTTTTAATTAAATAATTTTTTAATCTAAACATTAGTTTTTCTTGTGTGTATAGACTATAGTACATTGGATAATTTTTGTTACTTTTAATTCAATAATTTCTAAACCTTAGTTTTCGTTGTGTATTTAGTACATTGCATAATTAATATCTTAAGTATACTTTGTTGATGTTGAAGGGTATAATAAGTAATTATGAATCTTTGTTAAATTTAATAAAAGCTTTTTTTTAAAAATTTTGAGGTCAGTAATAACTGGAAGGATCTTCTGCCGCTTCCAATGTCCAAGAGAAGTGGGGAGGTAAAAATCCAGCTTGGGATTAGAGAAAAAAATACCCAACAAGTCCAATAAAGTGGAGTGCAATTTTTGTAAGAACGAATATGGAGGAAGTATTACCCACTTAAAAGAACATCTAGGTCATGTCAGCGGGAATGTCGAAGATTATTCCCTAGTCCCTGATGACGTGAAGCAGAAAGTTCTGACTATGTTAAATAAAACTAGAGTAGTAAAGGAAGGGAAAATAACAGAACTTCAAAATTTATTAAATGAAGTTCTTATTGGAGAAGAAGAAAATGAAGAGACAACTCGAGAAGAAGAGTCATCTTCTCGAAAAACTACAGATCAATCTTCTCGAAAAGGACCGACGGATCAATTTACTATTCGTTCGGTCGAGGAGGCAGCGGAAATAGCCTAAAGACAGCCTACCGTATCATCCATCTAAAAAAAAGGATAGAGATGATGCAGTTCGATACATAGCCTAATTTTTTTTATGGAGGCTTACATTTAATCTTGCTACATTGCCATCTTTTATACAGATGGTCCAAATCATTGGCAAGTTTGGACCAAACTTACAGACTCCCTTGGACTAAACTTACAGACTCCCAGTTTGAATGAGCTCAGCAAGACTTTCCTCCAAAGAGAAGTCGACGAGACAAATGTAACTCTAGATGCATTCAAATGATGTTACCGAACAAATGGTTGTAGTCTTAATGACTGATGCATAGTCAGACCGAAAGGAGAGAAGTTAAATGAATATTGTTGTACATTGTCCAGCCATAACAACCTTCTTACTATCACAAGATGTTTCCTCTGACAGGCACGATAATAGTTATATCCACAATCTTGTGGAGAAGGGAATGAATGAGCTTAGCGTAGAAAATGTCGTACAAATTATGACAGATAATATTTCGAACAATATATTTGTTCGAAATATTATGACAGATAATATTTCGAACAATATATTTTGACACTGCACTTTTAGAGATTCATTTTTTATCGTCAACAATTGTGGTTATTCTTTTATATCTTAATAAGTGGATTTTATCAGATGTTTCTTATCTTCTTTTTTTTTTTTTACTTGTTAATCCTACCTATCAGAATAACAAGATAAGCCAATAAGTTAATATCCATTTTACATAGGAATTTTTTGGATTTGTATTTTTATGACTGATATTCATATATCTGTATCTTGAATTAAATTTTGAGAACAAACATCTTTTAAAAAGAGTAGATTGCAATGCCCATATCCTATACACCTCACAACACTTTTATTTTATTTATCTAATATTTATTTTACTTATGTATTTATTTTTCTACCTTAATAAATAATATTGTAGTTAACAATCGAGAAAACTACTACCTGAATATAAATTATTTTTAGGTTTATTTTAATTATCTTGATCTTAATAGAAATAAAAGATAAAATAAATATAGATTTTATTTGTTTTGAAATTGAAATCACAAAATCACAACAAACTCTATCTCAAGTAACCTATCTTATCCATTAACCCAACCTCCCTCCTTGTTTTCTTTCAAGTTAAAAACTTTTCACATTCAAAAAAGGAGAAGAAAGAGAGACTTCAATAATTTGCTTGATCTTCTCAATTGGCGTAGGAAATTCCATCTTTTCCATCATTAAAGTCTAACTTCCTTCTTATTTCATTTTCAGAAGTATTAATTTTTTTTAAAAGAATAAATGTAAGTGCAGCCCTTAAACTCCCCTCTTGTTTTAATTGCATTAGTTGTAAATAAAAATCTCATTTTTTTTCTCAACATGAAGAATTTTCAACGCGAAAGAGATTAAGGAGAGAGGATAGGTTAATGGATGATAATAGATTTGTTAAGATAGGGTCTTGTTGTCATTTGAATTTCAAAATAAAAACGCTATTTTATGTCTTATCTCTAATTTCCATCAAGATCAAAATATATTTTTTTTAAAAAACCCTAAAAATAAGATATATTCAACCAGTAGTTCTCTTTATTGTAACTATAATATTATTTATTGAGGATGAAAAAAAAAAAACATAAATGAATAAATAAAAAATATTTTAGGGCATATAGGTACCCAGTTGGCTTGTACACAAGCATCATTTTCCCTTACCCAGAACTTTGAGGACTAAATATATGATCAAATTGCTCATTCAATCAGTAAATGCAAGTGGTTGCCAGCAATGACCCACCATTCCTCCCTCAGAACTATTAACATTCAAAATCTGTCTAGTTTGCAGGAAATTGGAATGCATTCAGATCATATGACATAGGTTAGAAAAATGATCTAATATTTGAAACATATATTTTAAAGTATGCATATCATTGTGACCGTCATATCACCCAGTTCAATGGCCAAAACTATTTCTGAGTGTATTAGGAAAAGAAGAAAAAAGACTTCCAATTAATTCAATTTACACTAATGCAATAAGAGATGAACACTCCAACTTCTTCCAAATTAAAGAAAAATAACAAAAGTTACTAAATTCAATCCAAAATTCCATTTCTACAGTTTCAATACAACCTGTTTTATATTCTAGGGCTATAGTTAAAATTGAGAAGAAGGATAAGGTAATCACAACAAAAATAGTTAAAAAATCACATAAATAAAGAGAAAAAAGGTTAAAAATAACTAGGGTTTGCCTGTTTGTTTAGAGAGGAGAGGAAAGAGAATGAATGGATTAGTGTTACCTTTAGGATTTAGTTGTAGTAGAGCTCTAGCCCCATACCGTCGTGGATCTCGTAGTCCTTGAGGGTGATGTGGTCCTTGTAGATATTGTACCACTTCTGGATCTTGATCTTGTCCGCCCTCGTCCCCGTCTGCGCCGCCACCAGCTTCTTCAGATCGCCGATCGTGTCGTCCTCGTTGCACTTCACCCGGACCTTCTTCCCCAATCGATCGTTCAGCACAACCTCGATCATCTTCTCAGAATTCGAAAGAAACCCTAACCCTAGACTTGACTGGTTTTTCTTTTTTTTCTTCTTTTTCGCGGACGGAGATGGAGACAAATAAAGAGTCTACTTACATTTAGGGTGTTTCCAAAAGAGTGTGCTCCTTTAGAAAGTCCCATTTATGGTAACAAAGTTCTAGAACACCCGGTTACTTGAGAACCAAGTCTGGTGCCTCTGGCCCAGACTATTACACATTGAAGCCCATTCTTGTTCTAGGCCCACAATTTAACGATCCAAATTCCAAGCCCATACTTTGTTTAGATGCCTCATTCCGGTTGATTATTACGGTATTATTTTTGAAATTTTTTAAAGGTGAAAAATGGGAATAAAATGTTCACCTCAATAGTATAGGACTTACATTGTGCATTAGATTAGACAATATATATATCATGCGCCGTGATTGGCAAGGCTCTAAGTGCGACTTATGATAACAATTCAATTTGAGTAATGCTGTAAAAATATGTGCTTTGACTAAAGAAAAAGACACAAGCGAAGGACAAGTGATCTGACATTATTTATGAAAGACTTGGATATTAAATATTTCGGTCTCTATTTCTCAAAGACAAATTCAATTAGTAGAAAAAAGAAATAAAAGATAAGGAAGATCATAATTTTAGTTCGCTCGCGTCATAATTTCTCAAGCAGTAAACTGAAAACGGTACAAACAAATCAAAATTTCGAATGCCATGAGATGACTCAGTCTTCCGAAATAACGAAAAAATTGAGCTGATGTGCTTAATTAGATGGACACACGAGCCATTTCAGCAGGAAGACTAACAAAAATTTAGTAACACTACAACATTAAGAGACATCAAGGAATAGAAATCAAAGTAAAAGAAAAGAAAAACCAAGAAAAATATCCTTTATTGCGTGGAAGTACCAACATCAAGAGCTCTCCTCCTTCATATGCAACTTCAATACAATGTATGTAACCACCCCCACTTCTACAACCCCCACTTCTACAAGTAATATGTTTTCTTTGTACTATGTAACAAAAAGAAGAGAGGGGAAAAGAGCAAGACAAATCAAATACACATCCACTTGAATCAGGTAGGTTGCAAGTAATGCCGCAATTATTCTTTTATTCCTGTGGAGCATCGACTACTTAAATAAAAAAGTAAAGTTCAGATTACAAGTCGAACTTAGCCGATTCTGTTTCCATCCAAGCAGAAACAGGCTACTTAGAAGCGGACTGGAAGGCTGGTCAAGAAAGCAAATGTGAATGGCGAGTTGGACTTGCCAAAGAGCGAGCACCATATAGGAAGCTTCTCAAGAACCATTGCAACTGGAGGTGTCACTAGGTTCACATCTGTTCTTAGTTTTAACAAGGGTTTTGATGAGCCTTGTGCTTGCATATATCCTTGTCGTGAAGGATCTGTGGCATTACTCGTCCAAATGAGGTTCAAGTGAATCTTGGTCGGCGATTTCTTTCCACCCGCAAACTGAATGATGTGCCATCCGTCTACATGGGTCTTTCCACCGAGTGGAACCACTTCTACTGCATTTGCTGTTTTAACAGAAATCAACAGTTGAAGATGAGAAAACATGTTGGATGCTAAGCTTTCAAATGATAATTTGCGCAGAGCCCACAAGTTTATATATATATATATATATATATATATATATATATATATATATATATATATATTGTTTGAAAGCTCAAACCATGTTTTAAGACTGCACTAATGTCCAAAAGTGAGCATAACTAGTAGATCTGGTAAACATAGCAGTGTAACAAGTTACTAAGTAACTGAGCTTATAAACTATATTGTTCTGGGACACGTCTAAAAAGGACAATCTCTCTATACAAGTTGTTTGAGCATAACTTAGATCACAAGTTATAATCTAAGCCATGCTTCGAGTGTTTATGTTCAGGAATAACCATATTTAATAAATGACAGGGCAGTATCTTGGTTAGGCTTGATTGGAAATCCAACCAAAACATCCACTTGCTGGTTAAGTTTCTTCATAAGAACAGACTGGAGTGGGACATGGAAATCTCCATCAATTTCAAGGTCCCCATGTTGCAGCACAAAAATTTTAAATTGCAAATAAGTTAATAAATAAGCCTTTTCTATTTTTTTTTCATTTTTCTATCTAGTAATTATCTTCAACAAACATAATTTTATATTGACAAAATAATTCACTGTTTGTTTTATGCACTGGTGATAACTGCATAGAGTTCATTGCTTCTGTTCCTTGACCTTCAAGGGTTTGCTGTTGTTGATTCTTTCTTTCATTTTAGATTGCCATAATAATCAATTAAGAATATTACCACGGTATTAGTTACTAATAGGAACTATTGAGCTATGGGTTTTTGCAACCAACAATCAACTATTCTAATCAGGAGAAATTCTATAGAATGATAGGAATAATAAATAAGCATGCTTTTTACCTTCAAACGTGAAGTCACTGATTTCTTCAGTATTAATTGCAAGCGTCCACCGAGTAGAATGTTTAGTGTCGATAAGTACCCGTGTTTGTCTAACAGCTTCCACTGAATCACTTTCGACATGGATTGTGGGGATGTCAGACTTGCCCCACCCATAACCACTGTCCTTGGAACTTAAACAGCCGTATTTTACAGTAAAAGAAACAAAATCAACACTCTTATTCATTCCACATACAAATTCTTCATCCCTTAAACTTTCAACTTCCTTTGTCAATTTACCAGGAGTTGTAGAGAATAAAGAAATATATGATAACGGATCATGGTTTTCATCAAAATTTCCAGCTGTCTCCACTACATGCACAACCTGTAAAAAAAGTGTGCAGAAGAAAGCTTCTAAGGTTAATACTAATGACAAAGGTGCAATAAACGAATTCAATTAATTTTTTGACGTTGAAGTACCACAACAGGCGCCAGTTACACTAATAAGAAAATAAAAATGAATAGTCGGAATTTTGTTCAGATTGCAATTGTTAAGACGATAGGGTAGTTGGTCAAATAAAAAAACAGGAACCCATAATAACCACATAAAAAGAAAAGCAAAGAAAAGAAAAAAGAAAAGAAAATGAAAACCCGTGTACACGGCTCGTCCCATTGCAGATCTGGGAGGGCCAGATGTACACAAGGTCCACACTACACAGAGGCTGTTTTGTGCCTTAAGCAGGTGAAAAGTAGCAACTATGGCACCAGAGCTTGCCCTAATCTATTATTTAACATATACAATATGATTAATGATGATATGGATGGACTTTGAGATAATTTATATATAACTCAGATAATTATATTCCAAACTTTACTAACTAAACTCTTTAGTCTATCCCTGGCCCTAGAGGCTCTTCAATATTGCAGTCTTCGCCAAACCACGAAGCAAGGACAAAGGCATGGATTCGGACATGGATATAGATATAGACACACAGGATATAATATTTATGAAAAAAAATAAGGACATAGACACGGGAAAAAAATATAAGTATATATTCTTCTATTATTAATATAATATTTTTACTAAAATATCCAAATGAAAACACTGGTAATGTATGGGATCGTATCTCTTCATTCCTTTATAAAATACAAGTCTCTCTATTAATCATGCATCGCTCTCTCTCCTCTTGCTCTTTAGGCATAGAGATAGAAAGAAAAAGTGGTGATGATAGTGGGTTGTGGATCAGTATAGAGTGCAAATGCAAACAATCATTTCTTCCGACAAAGAAACTAAATAAGGCTCATATCCACAATAAAATATTAAAATATAATCCCATAAAACAAACTAGGTATAAATAGATGTTACCAATTTAACAATACTTATTTTCAATTTTCCTAGATCATTTAATTTTTTTTCTCAGACACAATCTATAAGAAATATGGATATGGCAATGACATGACATTTTCTCCTTAATTTTATTGGGCAAGCCGCATCGCGTGTGCGATATGGTTTTTAGGTGTGTGTGGCATGTTTGTGGTGGACGTGTGTCTAACACAAATACGACATCCCCAACGACATATCCATGCTTCTTATCCTGCATCTATTGCCAATGTATGTCCACATACATGCACAAAAAGGCTGTCAGCTTCAGTAGGAAAAGGTTCTGTCAGCTTCAGTAGGAAAAGGTTTCCCTTTTCGTTGTTCTTATGGATACCCACTACTTGTGGACAATATGCATCTTATGTAGTGATCTTCGTCCCTTAAATTATATATGGATGAAGACTATACACAATTTTGAAGTTTTTAAACTATGAATCTAATAGCCTTCTTTGTGCTATTTTTGAAAAATGTTCACTTGGCAACTGCTAGATGCATAAGTGAGAGGTATAACTGCATGTGCTTAGTAAGTATATTATTCAGCACACAAGGTCACCATTGTTACGGATCGTAGCTTTATGTGGTTGTTAAACTACCATAGCAGGAAATATATTAACTTCCTACAGTGTCTGACACCCTTTCTCCCTCTTGCTTCACATACATGAGTAACTAATAAATCGGATCCACATAGCTCTTGTAGATGGAATCCACCATAGACACATCCCAAGTTTCCAACCCTAGGATTTCCTTCTCAGTGGCAAGAGTATACAAACATCTGGGTGCATATGTTCATACAGTCTAGAATAAGATCAAATATTTCCGCATTCAAAGGCATTGTAGTTCCTGCACTCTATTCATAGATACACGAGTTCTGCATGTGCATAAAGAGCAACCACGTTGGTTCGTATCTATCTATTAATCTATTCATACTTTTGAGACGGTACTGCAACTGTTATCATCATTTTAGATAGAATGCACCATTGTTCGGTTGAAGTAGCACCTCATTAGCTGAATCAATACATTCCATTTAAACTATTATTCAACTACCTATGCATCTAAACATTGTATGTGTCATCACTATTCTAGATGGTAAATCCCATAGAAGGGTTGGCGCCATATCTGCTCCAGTGCAGGTTCCTTCTTTGCTTTCCTCGTATCAGAGCCTGTTTGCATGTATGTATATAATTATCAACTTTATTATTTAAAACCAAGCATATGCAACTACAAATATGTTAGTCAGAAAACTCAAGTCCATTCAAGATTGGGAAATGCAAAATCATGACAATCACAAAGTTTGCGCATGAGAGTTTACAAACTTATTTTCCATTTTCTGTGCAGAAGCAGCTGCAACCACTGTTTGCTAATTTTCAATGACAATTACAGTGCATCATCAGATAGGAAAAGCTGGTGACCAAAGGACTACAAGAAAAAGAGTAAAGGAACCTTCTTCACTGGGGCTCTTTAGTTGTTATAATTACCATACTTCTTAATTTTACAGCTTTAACTGAAAATGTATATTAGTGATGCCAACCTACTTAAATGCATGACATGCGACAAAATTGAATATTCCACTATGTTCTTAGTTTCTACCTAACATGCTATAAAACTTCTATAAAATGGAAATTCATGCATTTTGATGATCATTTGCCCATGCATGTAGTGGTTGCAACATGTATTGTTTTTCAACAATTAATGAAAGAGGGCTCAAGATTCACGAGTTAGATTACTCAAATGGACCATCCATCAAGTCTACAATCTACATGCCAAAAAAACATCCACAACTGTGACACGAACCTTGAGGACTTCTAACTAAAATGCTAATTTTATAAGCACTTGACAAATGGCTAAAAGGTCTTCAAAATGCACAATATTTCAGTTATAGAACTTCCAGAATATACAACAAATGGCGTGAAATTTCATATTTCATTAAACATCATGCACATTGATAAGTTGGCATAACCTTATTGATGAAAACTCCTACTTTATCTGGTGGTAGCTTCCCTTATGTAGTGGCTTTCGGAAGGTCGACTGCTTGTCTCTTGTTTGAATACTAGTAGACTGTTGGTTAAACACCTTCCACATTTACATAACAGTGCATAACTTGCCAAGAATTGTCATGATTAAGTTTTTGGCCCACAGAACATGTAGCAGTAAAATTATATTTGGCCATTATCATAACAAAAGCCAATGTTCATAGAAAACAAGCCAGCAAAATGAATGATAGCACCCTATTCAAGTGCACTGATGACTATACTTCTGATGTTCTCTTGAATACATAAATGGTTCAATTTTGTTACTCCTTTATGTGCTCCTCAATCTCCAAGTCTAAGCTGTGAAGCTTTTGTATGTCTTCATAAATACCTCAGTGGGACAATTTTCTTGTCTTTAACTAACAAGATAAAACTCAACATCTCCATGACTCAAATCATTTGAGACAATTTTCTTGTCTTTAACTAACAAGATAAAACTCAACATCTCCATGATTCAATCATTTGATACTTCAAAAAGAATTACCTACTTGTATAGACCATGAAACTATTTCCAATTCCAGACTCTAAATAGAAATTTAATTTAGTGCAATAGTGCATGGTTCTTTTTAAGTTATATGGCCTCAACATGTTCACCTGGATATGGTTTCACATTAAATAATATCCCTCTTCAGAATGATTATCAGGATGCTAGAAATTTGATAGACGAGCATGTTACAATGTCTTTGTTATCTAAAAGTACATTCTCTGGGATAAATCTGTTGTGTGTAGGAGGGAGCGCAAATAAGAGATATCCTTATTCCATTGTTCAAACAGTCCTGACAGGTTATCTCTATGAAGAGTTAGGACCATAGACCCATAAGACTGGGAGAGGGTAATAGCTTCAATACTCAGGGTAGACTGCACTTTATGGATCATACTGATCAAAAGAGTGTGCTCTGCAACAATCTTGGTGATATTCTTAAATTGTTACTATTTAACCTATATGGTTATCAGTAAGACACAATCCTGAGTTACCTCATCTTCCTGATAATCTGGCTTGTCTTTGGACTGGTTGGAGGGAGCAGAATGTTCAGATATATAAGAGACTGGAACGGGATATGACCGTACTAGCAATCATGTGGGTAGTGTGGAAGGAAAGAAATGATGGTGTTTAGACAAAAAAAAAAAAAAAAACAGAAATAGCACAGCTATCTTACACTTAAGTTATCCTTATGTTGCTTTCTGACTCTCTCAGTTGTCTACAAAAAAAGGAGTAAATTTGTTGCAGAAAGTTAAAGGAGTAGCTGGAGTACGGGCTTTGCAAATAAGGAGTATGAGGATACAAGAAGAATGCAGGGATCTTCAGAAGATTAATCAGCAGGAGGTTAAAGCGACCAGTGCAACACCAGTGGATTATTCTATTCAACATTTGATTACTGCATAAGTAGAGGTGATTGAAAAGGAGGAATGATGAGCTGGATGTAGTTCAGAAGGGATTATATATCCTACTATGGACTCCTGGGGTTTAGAGGAAGTGCAAATGAGACCAGGAGGTCGTTCATAGTGTTTTTTTCCTCCATGTCGATTCCTGGGGCATTGATGTTCTGAGATAGGAGTTGTACTTTGGTGGCTGTAGTTCTTTTGTCATAATTGTACATTGGCTGTAATATCTTCATTCATATGATGTGGAAGAGAGTAGATGTAATTACTGTGCTTCAATGATACATCAACGTACATAGAGTTTCGGCTGTGGCTTTTTGCCCCAATCCTTTTCTTCCAAAAAAGATAAATAAATGCACATATTAAAAAAGAAAGCCTTTAAAACATTGCTTTCGTATTTACTTGCCGGATATGATGAAAGATGACAATAGCAAGTAAAAAATAATTACTCAACAAGATTATCACTATACTTACATTAACTGAGCGACTGAAATCCTCTGTAAATGTTGGGATGATGCCAGTTGATACAGCAGCCAGTGAGAGACCAAGTAGGACACAAACTGAAATAATTATTGGTTTTTTTGCACCTACAGAATAATATTTTCGTTATTGAAGTAACTCTAGCAAATCAACTTCCATATGACGAAACTAACAGCAATTGCAACAAACACTAATATTTTCATTAAGAACAATAACAAGGATGCTAACTTCTCCAGTGCACACAACTATCATCACTATAATCATCAAATAACCAAGTTTTTTTTCCCACCAAAGTAGGTTCAACTAAGGAGAAGGATTCAAGCTTCTCGACAATTTTGACCATGCTTTCTGATGGCCAGAATTCCTGCCCACCTGAAACTGTAGAAGGGATATGAATGGCAATAAAATAGAGAAGACCAATTGGCTTATGCAGCCAGGGGGCAAGTCTTCAACTCACTAGAAGAGAGCAATGAAAAGAAAAGAGAGAAGACTTGCTACAGGTAATTTCATTTATTTCAAGCCAAAATATAAGCAAAAAAGGCTAATGGATCACATCAAGGCACTAGTGACTCCTTGAAGATGAGAAAAATGTTTTGAGTTTGCAAGCGACAAGCAGATGTGAAAATGCAGCTATTGATGCAAACAAAAGCTTGCAGATTTACATGCATCAGTTCTTGGATAATAAACATGACAATGAATCAATAGACAGTATTTACAAAAAGAAAAATGAAGGAGACTAGTTCTTTAGAATAAAAAAGAAGCAAACTAGCTCTAAGTAAATCATGGAAAAGAAAAAAAAATCTCCTCTATTTTCTTCTTTTTGGAACAAAGACTATAGGCTGAATTTGAACCTAAAACTTCCACAACCCAACCCCAACCAATTACCAGCTGAGCAAGGCCTCAGGGACCATGGAAAGAAAATATTTGCATAACCAAATCTTTTTCCATGTATATTAATGGTATGTTAGTAGATTACACTGAATCATTTAATGAAGCCAATTTTGAAATGCTACATGCCAAGATAACTAAAAAACGTGGTTTACTTGAGATAACAAATACCATCTAACTCAATTAAGCCCAATGTTCACAGAAGATGATCATATTATTGAAAAATTTTATGTAAGGAACCTCGATTATATAGATACCATATGCAAACTCTAACGAGAAAAAGAAGAAAACAAAAAATGAAATCCAAATGCTAGCATGAACATGCGCTCCCTCACACCATAACATTTCATTAAATCCTAAGCTGAATTTCAAACATAGGAACAGTTTCTTTTTAATATATACGAGACAGGATAAGAAGCTATTACCAGCTAGTGACCAAATCTAAACAGGTCGCTACCAAATTAATACAGAAAAAAGCACAAGCTCCCAACAAAAAATTTCAAGCCACAAGCCACCAGATTGCCATGAATCTATGCTAGCTTCATTTTTTTTATAATTTTAAACACGGTATGAAGATAAAGTAACAGTAAAATCAATTGAATACGATATGAATGGAACAAAAGCATAAACATTGTTCCCCGGGCTACTTTGCCCAGGGCATATGTGCTCGTTTAGGTGCCATATTGAAAAAAAAAGAGGCTAATTTAACTGTCTACGGTTGCCAGCACCTTCTCGGCCAACAGGAGCCTCCGGTCACTGACTGTTGCTGCCTCATTCCATGTTGCTGCAACAAGAAAGAAGAAAGAATGGAGACACCACCCCCCCCCCCCCCCCCCCCCCCCCCCCCCCCCCCCCCCCCTCCCTTCTCTTTCTGTCTTTCTCATTGCAGCTCATTCCATGTTGCTGCAGCAAGAAAGAAGAAAGAATGGAGATAGGCCTTCCCCCGCACCCCACCCCCCTCCCCCCCTGCTCTCTCTTTCTGTCTTTCTCATTGCAGCAGCGCGGAGGCGGAGCAAAGCAGCAGCAGTGACAGAGAGCACCGACAGATGTCCCTCACGGCCGTGACGCTTCAGTTGAGGCATCCTGGACAATTTACGACTCTTGATCAATTCTTCACTTTCTTCTGTAAATTCACTCTTTTCCATTAAAATTATTTTTTAAAAACTCCCTTCAACCTAGCACCATTTAAAACAAAGGTGATAAATAATAGGTAACGAAAGGGGATAAAGTGACAACCTGAAAGATGAATGTAGGAAAGTATGTAAACCAGCATAAGGGAGACGACTGCAGCAATAAATACAGCAATAATCAGATTCCCAAGCCACTCAGGTGTGCTACCCGGGTTCCTGTGTACCAACAAGAAGAAGGTTTAAGTATATCAAAAACATATTCTAAAAATTGACCTACACGACGGGGATGGCACGACAGGGCCTTCACAAGCAGTGCTACTAAGTCTACCAACTAGAGTTGACATTCAGCTAATCAGCTATTCATAATCTGGATAACACTGATATAACAGATAAAAAAAAATAAATTAGAAGGATGCATGTTTACCTATCAAATCGAACCAAAGTCCCAGTTATCGTCCCTACAAATTGAATAATTATACCAGAGGATACAAGAACTGGTATGGCTAAGCCAGCAATTAATGTTGCAGTTTTGAGCTGCTTCGGTAATCGTACTGGAGATAATGTTGCTTCCATGAGGCCATCTAGCAAATAAGATAAGAGGTCATAATCTGCCATTAATCTACTACAGAAGTTCGCACTCAAAATTGAGAGTATAAAGGAGGTGAACTTACAGGAAAAAGCAGGTGAAACCAGCCAAACAAGAGCTAAATATGAAGATCCAATCTTGTAAAAGTTTCCAACAATAAGAAGAATAAGCCATTGTATAAAGCCGCCTTTGAATAGCCATCTTTCAGCCTCCGACTTTATTACATTTTCTCGAATATTTTGAGGCAACACAGGAGCCCTTTTAGAATAAGTGTGACGCAAATGTTTCTGAAGAAATAGAAAGCCTATGTGCTGACCAGCTAATGCCCCAAGTAACGCAGGTGCACCAAACAAACCAACAACTAACCACAGGTTTGCAATATATGGTACAGGGGAGGAACAGATCAATGGTAAAATAAAGGCTACTAAAACTGACAAACTCAGGGAAAATATCCACATGAGAGTTATGCTCAAACATGACAATCCAAATGTAATTGCACCAGGATAACCACCCACAAGCAAAGATGCTGCCCATAGTAGAAGTGCTTGCATTATCACGGAATTGTAAAGCATGCTTGCAAGACGTTGAGAGTAAACAACCATGTACATTCCCTGTAATTTCCAAAAGTATAAATAGTAGGACAGAAAGGACAGCTGAAAATAAACTTTCCCAGTAAACAACTACTCTTAAAGTCATGCACCATATCTGAATCCATTTGGATAAGAAAAGCACACAAATGATGCAGATGATGACGAGTAAAACCAGAAAATCTCACAGGTCCTTCAAGAGCATAAAGCATCAGTGTATCACAAGATGGAAAAATGAAATGATGGAAAACAACTTTCAGACTTTGGATAAAACAACAACAACAACAACAACCACGCCTTTTATCCCAAGTACTTGGAATAGGCTACATGAACCAAAAGAGAATCACACCGGATCAATCACATTGATAATCCTTCTCCATTCCTATCAAGTAATATCTCCTCATTTAAACCTCTAAAATCCATATCTTTTCATATCACCTCCATCCATATTTTCTTCGGTCTATCTCCGTTCTTTTAACTTGTCCTACGTTGATAAGCTAGGATAACTTCAGAGAAAATACCAAATTAGCCAGACTCTCATCCCCCTATATGTCAGTCTTATTCTTCTAGGCCCTGCCTGGAAAAGGGCTAAAACAGTAAAGATAACCTCTCTACACAGGATAAGAGGAGTTGAGCCATCCAAAATGAGGGGTTCACTAATCAAATAACTCTTCCATATATAAGAAAGCAAGATTAACGTTCCTCTTCCCAAACACAAAATATGACATCATGATTAACGTAATTATTACTTTATGGGTTGACTAATTAAATCCTTCATACTCGAAATGGATTAACTAGTTTAAACCCTTTTCTTACTTCATCTTAATCCTCTGCCAAACAGGACCTTAATTAATTACAAGATTAAGGTTTGGTTTACCTATTAATTGGTTAGATATGAAGTTTTAACTTTTATTCTATCTTTTAGATAAGGATTAGGTTAGTCAAGATTTAGTTTGAGGCTAGTTTTATATTTGAACTGGAGTTGCTATTAAAAAAGAATGGCGTGATCATAACAATCCAACCTATTTAATGCAGGAATTAATGGATAAATTTGAATGAAATTGAATACAAGCGCAGTATTCATTTATTGTTGGACTGGTATAAGGAATGACAATCTTTGATAATCTCGTCCATTTTTGAGTTAGTCCATTCGAAGTATAACAATCTGCAGACTGATCGAACATCATAACTCCAATTTGGCTACATGACAATTTCAAACAGATTTTTGAGGTAGTTAAACTGTTGAAGCATCTTGATGCTGTTTAATGAAAATAGGAAGATTTATACTTTATAATCCCAATTTGCAGACAATGTCATCTTGGATCCATTCCATTTGAGCAAATTCTTTCTACATCACATAAATAGTACATCCTTTAAACATGATAACTAGAGACAAATTATTTACGAAAATGTCTATTTCAATATGGGCCACAAGTTAAAAATATCTAGACATTGACTCCATGATCATCCAATCAACAATTTTCTTGACCTTCCAGCATTCAGTAGGTGTCAGCCCCATACATGACCTTTGATTGCAAAAACCAATTTTCGGAAAACAATTCCTGGTCCTAGTCACAACTAACCCCCTTGTGAGGAATCACCCCTTTCCCTGAAGTTAAAGGGCTTCACTAAGTTCAAGAAAGAAAAATGTCATGAACCGAAGGTAATATGCATCTATCCACCTTTGTCAACCTCTGTCAGGTGGTCTCAGGAACAGCTAATATTTTGCTGAAGGCTGTTCAAGCTCTTCCTAGGAGTAGTGCAAGGGTTACTTCAGTCTATCTAGCACAGACACTTCTATCGTGAAGCCGAGTTGTGTCCGACACATGTTGAAAACTTGTGTTGTTTGTATCTTTAACAATGTAATGCATCTATATTGTGCCCATGTCACGTTGGCCGTGTTCGTGCAATTCATGAGCTTGGTGTTGTAGTGCTGAAGGGGACGAGGCATGACTTAGATAGATTAGTGGTTGTTTTATTTATTTAGGATTTCATGTCCTTTTTCCTTTTGTACCGTGCATGTAGATCAGTCTATTTATTACAACGACTTGTATCACTTGAATGTGGGAGGGAACTGATTAATGAAAATTGTTTCTGTGAGAAACCCTAAGCAAGTAATTTGCTATGGATCTCTTCACAAATGATTTGTATGAGTGGTCTTGCGATTAGCCTCAGTGCACAATCTGAAAGTTAACTTTGATTTTATCAAACGACTTCTTTCTCAAATTTGCGAACTCTTCCACCATAAATCCTAAAACGCTTTTGTATTGCTTCAAGTGCCCAGCACTCTCACATTAGCTTGGGGCATTTCCTTGATAACAACAACTAGGCCTTTTATCACATTAGCTCAAGGCATTTCCTTGACACTACTCTTTAAAAGCAAGATCACCTTGAATCCTCAAATTACAACCATCTTCCAAAACCTAGCCTTCTGTAATTTCAAACTCATTCAAGTTCAATCAATAATTTCATTCATTAAACACTGAATTGTTTTAATAAAACTAATCCCAACCAACCTAATCCTTATCCAAAACACAAGAATAAAATTTAAGAGCTAATAACAAATCCAACAACTAATAGGCTAACAAAATCTGAATCTAGTAGCTAATTAAAGGATAACTGCTAAAGATAGGCTCAGCTTGATTTGGTCTATTTCGAAATTCGTCCAGTCCAAACTGAAGTCAAGAACCCATTATCCATCATTGATGTATGACTACTTGATTACAGAGATCAAATTTAGAAAGTTAGAGAATTGGAAACATTTAAAGCATTCTTAGTGTGTCATGCATGATGTCCTCGTAGAATCACAAATTCACACCTGGCCAAGCTCCAACCCTTTAGAGAAAATTAACAATCATCAAGTTCCATAGAACCTTCATAATAATCATAAACTATTTGTGCTCAACAATGAAGAGATTCAGAGCAGAAGGAGCATTAAGAAAGTCATCTTCCTAAAGATGATCTATTTCAAGCCATAAGATTTCCAACGCTGAAAACTTCGTTAGTGTCTTCTCACTAAATGAATATTCTATTTATATTTGTGACAATTCTAGCAGCACAATACTAAGAACTTCAATCATAGCTTCACATGTAAAATATAACTAACACAAACTGTACATATCCTTATTAGACACAAGGCATGATGACGACAGCACCACCCACGAATTAACGAAGATAGGTTGAGTTTCTTAGAACTTTCTAAACTTCATATGGAACACCAGAAGTGAAAGAACTTGCAAAAGCGTATGTTTGTCATACCAGGACATCAAAGAAAATAGATTGAGTTTCGACAGTTGCTTCTGCTTCTGCCTGAAATTCTTTTTCAAGATGCGATGACACAGTAGCCTCGAGCAGAAATGCCAGCATATTGTCTCCAAGATGCTGTAAAGAACCAGGCTTAAGAAGCTTCAATTTGTCATTCTGCATTTGGAAAACAATTACACATTTAGCCACGAGATCAATGATCTAGCATCAGAGTAAACTACAATAATCTAGAATAAGCTTTATGAAACCATTTTAATTATTTGTTTCTACAATTAGATAAACTTCACAATGAGAAATCCATCAAATTCTTCACAAGAAGTTCTATCTAAGAAGAAACCAGTTCAAAGCTCAACAGGTAGTCATCCTCCCAGATTGAATCGAGGAAATATCCCCAACATTAAAAGTATATTAGGCTTTCTCAGATCAAACAGGTTGTGTTAGGTGGTCCAACGTAGCTGAATTTTTTTGTTTTGATATATATATATATATATATATATATATATATATATATATATATATATATATATATATATATATATATATATGAAAAGGATTCTATATAGTAAAATATAAATACATGCACATTGCACACATACATACGTATATACATACATAAATAATAACAACCAAACTTTCACAATATCTAAGCTTTAGATTTCATCAAAGAAATGCATTCAAAAGTCATTAACACCCTTGTCATTACTATCACTAGGATAGTAAAATACGAAACTAAAAAAATGATATACATTATCCTCTGGTAAGATGTAATGAATCCACTAGTTTCTCTACGGGCCAATAAATGTTTCATAAATTGTATTGCAATTTCTTGAGTCAGAAAAAAAAAAAAAAAAAAAAAAACAGTTTTAGTGCACAACCTTGGTGTGATAAACCGCACTATGATCTACATATGCAAAATCAAGCCCAGGAAGCCCAGCAACTTCTTTATAAACTTGAAAGTCTGTAGCTGATTTTATTGCTCCAGAATTAAAGATGTCCTGCAGATATATGAGCATGTGAAGTTAGATGCTGTATTTAATGATAAGAATGCCTTGTGTGACAAAAATTCAGAGAAAAACCTATTTCACATGGAACTTAACCTCTAGTTAATTAGGACTGTTCTTAGAGAAATATATTTGACTTTAATTGGAAACTCAAAATTAAAAATTTTATCTTGTATTTTGTGCAGGAAGTTTGATGCAATAAGCCATTTCCTTGTACAATGATTAGTGGCATCACTTGTGCTCTTGCAACTTGTTTTCAAATAGTTTCCGCTTCTCTTTTAATCTCCATGACCATGAACCTTCAGGAGTATTATACCAAATGAAAAATTCTACACCTTCAGCTAAAATTCCTGCTTGCAATTTTTAGAGAACTTGGTCATTCAGCTACCACCAGTCTTATCATAGCTTCAGCACAAATAGGAACTTCAAGCTATCATTTAAGATTTGGCCCATAAATGTAGTTATTTAAATTCAGAATTCAGACTATATGATTCCAATAATGGACTCATCTAAACCACTGAGAGATCACTGTGATAGTTTTTATGAGTTTAACAAGCACTTAAATCTAAAGCCTAGTTTCATGAGAAAATAGTCTGCTCAATTTTATACAAATTATTATCCAAACCAGGAGATCATGAAGATTGTGTGGCAATGGTTTTGAAACAAAAATATGTCTTAAATGTCTTGACAGAGCTAAGGGAGAAAAAAGGATTCATATCGCAGATTCCAAGATTTGGAGTACATGCCTTGCTGATGCCTAATATGCATTAAAATGGAAGGCAAAATGATGATATGAGTTGACAAAACAGAATTTGAAAACCATGAAAACAAGATACTAACCTGTGCAACTATTTGACCAGAGGGGTACTTCGCTGCCCTAGCAAAAATTTCAATACCCCATGGATCAGAACCGCTCTGTTCATTAATGCAGCTTCATTCAGTATAGTAAAAGATCAAGATGCATATCAGATCTGACAGAAGTCAGTAAAAGAGCGAAACAAATATATGAGATTGAATAGCTCAATTAAACAAACAGACAGCAGATGTTAAGAATTAAAGTTAAAAGCTAAAAGGATGACTATGTGAAAGAGAAGTAAGAGTTGCCAGATGATAAAATGATAAGAATGTCCAAAGAATTAGATTTTGATTTACAGTACCTGAAATATGGCAGACTTTCCACCAATCCCCATAGCCTCCAAATCAACCATATACCTAATTGTACCTCGCCATGGGTGCTGCATAAATATAAAAGAAGTATATAACTCAAAGATCAAGGCAACCTAGAGAATATAGCAGAGAGTTGGCAATTATTTGATCAAGAGAACAGCCTACTTTTAAGAGTGGCATGCAAATTACAACTACAGGCTATTAATCTTGTGAGTAAATAGATTTCAAAGAGGGGGTCCCAAGCAATATCAGAATCCAGCACATCTAACGTGACTGCAGGAAAGAAAAAGAGGTAAGAGTAGTGACTTTTTTGAATTACGCATGCCAGTGATCTATTGGTAAATGAATACATGTGACGAGTTGGAGAAGAAACATAGAGTACCTTCCACAATATGCAATACAGCAATATTAACATTAATAATTACGTAATTACTAATATTACTATTATTACCATTAACATCATCATGATTTTTTTATTATTGATCATGGACTGAGTCACTGAGGGCCTCATTCAGTTGTTGTTTACTTAATTGGGTGATTTAATAACTAAGCATTCAATAGGGGCTCCAAAAAGACGTTTAGTTTATTTACCAACCTCCTCCTTCATATCCAGGTGGTCCAATTAAGCTGTAATTCAACTTCGTTAAGTTATTTATAGTAATTTGAGATAATATAACAAGAACATAATCATGCTTTTTAACGCCAAGATGCATAACTAATTTACTATATTCATAATGATAAATAATTAAATATTCATATACTATGAATTTGCAAAGCAATATTTAATGAGATTTAATCTTCAACCATATTCTACAGGGAGCAATTTAACAGCAAGGACTAATTAGGATTTATTGTTCAGATTTTTGAGATTTTACTATTTATTTGTTTTATTTTTAGTTGCATATGTGATACACATATTTGGGCTATATAGAGATTCAAGAACTATAAGTAAATTAGAGAATTATTAAGGAAGAAATTTGCTTATTTACGAGCATGTTCCTCGTGGACAGGAAGCACACCAGCACCTTACGTTGTGTGATTCCAGAGTTCTTACACTTGACTGGGTGGACAGTTAACTGGATGAGAACTTCTATTCTCCATGCTAGTATGCGGGCAACGTGTTTACTTTGTGAACAACACTATAGAGTGAGTAGCTCTTCTAGTCGAGCAGTGGTGTGACAACACTCCAGAGATGATTTTTTTACTCCTATATTTTTTGTACGTGACGTAAGATTCACTAGGTGTGAGGCCCGAATCCTATTTTTGTTATTTTCTTTAAACTCCCTAACTTGTTCTTCCCCAAACCCACCAAATCCCCACCACAAACCCTAAATTGCATCAGTCCTGCGTCAAAGGTTCCCAAATATGTACAACTGAAATAGACCCTTCCTTCTCATGTAAAGTACGTGACAGAGCACAAGCAAAAATCTATGAGCATGATCATAATGAGCACAAGCAGACATCTATAAGCACGATTATCGAAGACACTGCAAAACATCATGTTTATAAGCACAACATATATTTATGAGAAAGTCAATAAAAGTATCTTCAATTCTTAATATTTAATTTGAAAAGGCTGCAAGCTTCTGCCTCTTCACCCTCTAGAAAATAATATATTGCTGCAGGTGGACCTCAAAGAAAAGCACAAAAGGACGGGAAAAAACAGTACATGGCGGTAGAACGAAGCTATTGAAGATGGCTTGCTACCCAACATGTGCTAGAATATTTTTGACATAGACCAATCCTAGTCATGAAAATTGCATGGCACTACAAAATAACTGTTAAATATATATAAAATCAAGATTAAATTTTTGTCAAATCAACAGTTGCTTTTAACAAGCATGCCTCCATATAAAATCAAGCATACTAACTGCCAATGTCTCACTCTACTGCTTTTGCATAAGTACTGTTCAAAAAAAGAAATTTCCATAAACATAAATTTTACATAAAGATATTGTTGCATGCTAGTTCATGTGCCTACAAAGCTATTACTGAAATTTTTGTTGCATGTTAGTTCATGTGCATACAAAGCTATTACTTGTTTAGTGATACAAAATGCTTTGCAACTACATGTCATAGCATAAGCCCTTTAGGTAAATGTGTGGGTTCACCCACATATCTAAGAAGTATCCCGTTAAGCCTCTCTATCTAGTAATCTTGTACAGTCATATCACATACCAAAACTTTAGTTTTGATAGGTATAAAAATGAAAGGAAACAAAAGGTTTATTCAGGGTGTTCACCAAAGGTAACTTGCTAAGGTTGGCATGTAAAGTAGCCTCAGACATCTAATGCTTTATAAAGAGTTTTTTAGACTGTAGAATTCCTTTCTCGTAGCAGGAAAAGAAAAATGGAGAGGAAACCTGAAGCATATCCTATAAACATCTATAACAATACTCCTCATCCCCTCACAAACTAGATTATTGATTTGGTGCCTATCTTCAGAATTGTTGTTTTATCCTCTATTATATTCTTTTCATTGTTTTCGAAGTTCATCATGGAAGCTAAGATAGTTATAACATTGAGATATTGTGCGACACAACATCCAGTCATAGCAAAGATCTAAACAACTGAGAAAAGTCGCGAAATTGAACATGAGCATTGAATAATGATGCAAGTGTAAGAAATGGATCAGAAACTGTAAAAACCACATGCCTAGTTCATGGACCCCTTTATATGGGACCCATAATATATTTATATGCTTATACGCAAATTAATTGGAGATTAGTCAAAGGTAGCACAAAACCTGAGTTATAAAACTGTGGGCACCATTAAGACCCTCCTCCTCTCCAGTATTAAACAAAAAGATAACACCACTTTTAAAGCCATGAGCCCATTGTGATATTCCTCGAGCAAGTTCTAGCATCACACCCACACACGAGCTGCAGTCACCGGCTCCTTCCCTGCAAAATGAAAACATTTCCTTCTTCCACTTATGACAAATGCCAGTTGCACTAAATTTAAAAATAATAAAAAGATGTAAATAAACCACCTATCTGCTATAGCATTAACTAAAATTCATACGCCAGAAAAACATTAATTCCACTATGTAGCATTTAGGCCACACTGGATAGAAAGAATGAATGAAATTTAGTTTATCTGTTTGCAGCAGTAAAGCTGCACTTATAATGTCCACATTCATGCAATTATACTGATAGTGCACATAACTTAGATTACTCATTTATCTAAATCAAGGAGGCTAGGAATTGAAATGAGGCTTTAAATATCGGCCAACACTACAACAACAACAACTAAGCCTTTTATCCCAAGTATTTGGGGTAGGCTAATCGCCAACACTAACATGTTTCATAAATATCATAATATAATATTGGTACTACTATTGGAAATACTGTTGGTATTTCGTCGATATGATACATCAGTTATTGCCAATTTCTAACACGATAAATTTGAAACCACGATTTGAAAACCATTTATTGCAAAAGAGGATAATGTAGTTACTACATGATGTGAGTCAAGAAAGAGTTTGAGAAAATTGTACTAGATTTTGGGCCAAGCAGTAAATGTGCAAATTAATAATTAATTATCATCTTTATCTTAAATCAAATTTGCTGCTCTTACCCTAATCCAGTCAATATCTTTTACCATATGAAGGAGTATAATTTAACATGTGGCTAGCTGTGCATCTTAGTGCAAAAAATTTATCATGAAGTGCCAGGGATTGAATGGACAGGTTTGTCCATTTTGAAAGTTGGATCCATCCATTCTCTTTCAATAACATCAAGTGCACGTGGCTGCAATTTCCTAATCGCATCACAGATATAAATAGGTCTCATGCAATCCTCCTTGGGGCTTCCTACTGTGAACTGCATATATCAAACTTCCCTCACAAACCCTGTAGCTGGCTTTACTAAATCACCTGCACATCATCCCTGCAGCTACAAATTATCCCAGGTGGTTAGAACTCCATTTACCTCAATCATTATCCATAGAAGATTGATCATCCACTGGAAACTAGGATGCACATCACCAGATCTACAGCCTATATTGCTGGTATTATGATTCTTCTTTTACCTTTTAGCTTTCACCTAACTATAAAAGCTCCATATAGGTTCCACATTTCTAGTTTCTTCACATGGAAGACAATGTATTTCCAAGATATGATGTTGTTGTGGCAGACTAGAGAACACAACAGATGGGGACACATCTGAAAAGCTTTCCTACAATAAACTCAGGAGACAAAGCAACAAGAGCATACATGCATATTGTGAGCAAATATTGTCCCAAGATATGAGATATCAATTTAGTTTTCAATTTACTCACTTTAACAAATCTTTCTCCTTTATGAAAATCATTTAATTTTCAGTTTATATTCATCATAGAAGCCATCCCAAGATATTATCAAGACAAATATCAAACAAGAAAAGAAGCATACGCTGAGAAAACTGTGTCAATGTGAGAAGAAACAAGAATCACATGTTCTGCTGCTTCCGGTAGATACTTTGGTAAGATTCTCAAAACCACGTGTTTTAAATCAGAATAAACAAGTGTTTTCCCTTTAAATAGACCACTGATGAGACGATTCGCACCAGTATCCGCATGAAAGAAGTCCACTTGAACATCAACCTCCCAGTGTGCTGTCCGCTTTATATTTTCAGCTGCCGCCAAAACATACTAACGTGAAAAAAGTCAAGGAAAAGCTTCATCAATAAATTAACTGATAATAAACTGCCAATGCAAAAGAAAAAGAAATAAATTTTGTAATATTTAATAAAAATAAGGGTATTGAACTATTGCTGAGATCCCCCAATCATGATGTACGCATACATGAATAAAGATGAGCAAACTAAGAAAGCAAACAAATAAGTCAACTGTCAACACATAAACAAGAATTGTCCTTACCATTGCAAAGGCAGGGATCATGACTAATATAACCTCTACATCAAGAAGGAAAGAATTATCATAAACTACAGGTTGTTACAACGTTTGTAATTTACAAACAAGCTTTCCAATTTTAGAATAAACATAGCCCATTGCAACAGGTAGCATGAAATCAAAATACCAATAATTTAATCTCATGTTCTTCAAGTTATGTTCTGAGATGTTAAAGATTAGAGGCTGTTGGCCACTTAGCATATTTAATGCTGGTTATTAAACATGAAACTTGCAGTATATAAGATATGAGTTTTAATGTCATATTTCAATAAAATGTTGCTATGATTGAGCAAATTATGAGACCTGGAATAAAATATATGCTTTTAAAGATTGTAAAGAATACTAAAAGAAAACCTTATAATATGGAAAGAAAGGAAAAACGTGCAACACTTGGGGTGTAGACACAAATCAATACAAAATTTTGTACGACTCGGCATAAACAGCATAGGAAAGTTTAGCTAAAGGCATAAGAGGCTTGCTTCGCATAATTGGTACTGAAGATGATGATAAGAGAAGCAAAATGAAGTAGAACTATTTCACTATAAGAATTAAAGCAAAGCATGTCGAAATGATGGTTAAAATTAACTATCAGACAATTGGTATATGAATGTGAAACCCTATTTTAAGAAATTAATTTTCAATAAGACATGAGTTGCACCCACCACCACTATCATGCCAAATAAATAAAAAATAACTAAATAAAGATAGTCAAAAGGGGGGAAATGAAAAGGAAGATGTTTTCAAGGTGCATGAGAACATATTTTGAAAATTAGCACACATTTCTGGCATACAAGAGACAATTCAAAATGGTATCTCAATTAAATTGACACCTTTCTGATAAATGTGACTTGTGAGAATAGACTTCTCCTCAAACAAGTTTGAAATGAATTAGAAAACAAATGGGATACCATTGTTGAGTATCCTTTTACATATGAAACTTTTAAAACACAGCTTAGAAAATGCATGGGGTACCAGTCAATTAGTAATAATTATAGAAAGGTAATTACATAAAAATGCATTTAGGTTTTTAAGATTGAACATGCATTTTTTTCATCCACTAAGATTTCTAATTGAAAACCCAGGCGAGTTGGAGATTTTCATCTAGTAACACAATGCTAGTCCTGATGGTGCAGCAAAATTAACACAAAGGAATTTAACAAAGAAGATTATCCTAATTAAATACATACTGGTTAAATTAAAGGCAGACACAAACCCAAAACAATTATAAACACCACAGGGACATATATCACAGTAAAAGTAACCTCTTTGAACAAGAGAACCTGGGAAGCAAAATCAAGAACACTGGAAAAGCCAAAAAAAATTGTACCTGCAGTGCACGGTCAAGTGCATCAGAACCGACAGGATGAGGACCCAATTCAGAGAGGTACTTGACGTGGGCCATGGCTGAAACTTCTGAGAAACCCCGCTTGCCTGCCTGCTCGGCATTTACAGGAAAAGGGAGACTCTCATACTGATAATGGTAAACTGCCCAGAAGCCATTTAGGAGGAGTGTGAACAATGTCAACCACAAATATGCCGACCTTTGGGCTCCAGTATCATTTTGTTCACCAATAGATTCTTTCTGATCAGCAGTTGATGCAGTTGTGACTGATGCTGATGCTGATGCTTTACTTCTTCTTGACATTTTACAAATACATTAGAAGACTAACTCACCTGAGTAAGGATGAGCACTGCACTACAACAAATGCCATAATTTCAATAAATCATCATGGAGACAACACAAAAGTACGTAGCAAAAAGTTTCTAAGCATAGTAACAAGAATTCTGAGGTTTTACAAATCCCAATTCTCCGTTGCACATACAAATTCTAATAAATAATTTTATGTAATTCCATTGCCTTTAGATGCAGACAGAAATCTTTAACGGTTCATAATTTAAAAAATAAAAAAACCTAAATTATCCTAAGAACTAGGTTTTATTGATGCGTAGCACTCAAAGATACCAAATTCAATTCCTCTCACATCCTCATTCTTTATTATATTACAAAGAGAGAAACTAAACTGTGAAAAAGTTGTCTTCTTTCTATTTCAGACTTGATAAAAATTGAAACTTTTTTCCAGAGAAACAGATAAAAGTACTTTATTACTCTAGATGTCAATCAATCAGATGAAACCATAGCAAGAAGTATCAAGAATTAGGGTTTAGAGAGGAGTATCTTGGTTTACCTGTTCGGAGATTTTTCGAAAATCGCAAGTCAAACAGACTGATTCCGTTTTTCTTTTCTTTTTTATGAGCGAAATAAATAATTTGTAGATCGTGTAGGTCTTATTGGCCAAAGAGGGGAGTTTCTAAAGGAGCACACCATTTTTCCTAGTGAGCCCACTTTAAAACTTCTATATATCTAGTTTGTCTCTAAGAAAAATGGACATTTTTGTCATCTCCTTCAACTTCACGTACCCTTTCTTCTTTGGAAAATTCTATTTGCGCACGGCATTTTACTCTTAGCGCCCTGTATACTCTTTACACCAAACTCCTATTTTAAAATACTATCATTTTACTCTCTACATTCAAATTTTTTTCTAAAAATACTCATTCTCCTATTCTCTAACTCCTCACCCGTCCGATCCCATTTTTATCCATTTTTGTTTTAGTCGGATGGTAGTTTAAGAGAAAAAAATATTTTGGTCGGGTATTAATACCCGACCAAGAATGTGCTGGTCGGGTATTAATATCCGACCAGCAAGCGAAGTCTCCCCCATAAAAGAAAGCTAATTAACGATAAATTTCAAATAAATATGCATAAAATCTAAAAAAAAAAATTCAAATCGTATCTTAGATTTGTTCTCTGACACCAATTGGATATTGGAATTTTTCATTTGTATAAGAAAACTCAAACTCAAATTCCAAATCCAAATTTCACTTGTTACGGTGAAATAAAAAAATTTAAAATTCTTCTAATCTTTTTTGAAACGTTAATGTAAAAAAATTTAAAAGGTCAAGAAATCAAATTAATGATTTTGTAGGAGATGTGTTTTTATTAAATACCAAAAAAAAATATTTAGAGTTTTAGAGAGAAAATAGAGGAAGAAGACGATGAGTCGTAATTCTAAATTTTAAGAAGTTTTAGTTTGGAATTTATAAGGGTAATTTAGTCCAAAAAAATAATGGCAAATTTGTAATTATTTATAAGTTTTAAAGCCGTGCGTCAAGAGTAAAATGTCGGGTGCAAATAGAATTTCCCCTCTTCTTTATATCAAGTTTGTCTCTAAGAAAAATGGACATTTTTGTCCTCTCCTTCAACTTCACGTACCCTCTCAATCTCCTGCGCAACATGTGAGTTTTTTTTTTTTAAGCATAAAATCTATCCATTTGACTTGATCTACTCATTCTTTATATCATTTGCTATTTTAAACCCAAATCATTACGTCATTTTCGTATATTATTTCATTAGAATTCCAAATAAAAAAGGAAATTTTGAGTTGTGTCGAAAGAGACGTAAATGAAGAATACAAATATGTTGTTGGTTCTATTCGACGATCAAAATCCTCTTCAGATATGATTCCATCATCCCCGTATAAATTATTCTAAATATAGCTTAGGATTTTGATTTAAATTGGATAGAATGATGTTAGGTTTTTTATTTGGGTTTTGAGTTCGCTTTTTTCCGGTGGAAAAACCCGTGGGAGGACGTCGCTATCCGGACTGTGCGTCTGGACAAAATTCCCTTGTCTGGACTGTTAGTCCGGACAGCGACGTCCTGTCCGGACTAACAGTCCGAACAAAGGCCTTTTGTCCGGACTGTTAGTCCGAACAAAGGCCTATTGTCCGGACTGTCTGTCCGGACAAAGCCATTATGTCCGAACTCATAGTCCGGACAGCGCCATTATGATGGGGTAGAGTCCAAACGTAGCGAAAAATTATTTTGAGTTATTTCTTATCAATTAATAAGTATTAATATGGTTAAAGTATTGGCACATAGGGTAATGTTTTAATACAAAGTAGCCTAGTCGAGAATTAATTAGTTGTTGATTGCAATTCAGACTTCACAACAAATCAGGTATGATAACATTGGAAAAGCTATACATATTAAAATCATAATATTTCCACTAAAATCCTAACTACTCTATTTTGACTTTAAATTTTTTCAAACCGAGACGAACTTACCCACCGGGTGGTAAGGCTCAACCACATGGTGTATCTTTAGGGTACCTGATGAGTGCCATATATTGCATATTTATAGTCTTCATATTAACTATTTTTGTATATAAATAATGTTACTCGGGTATTGTTAGTGTCTTTTTCAGATAATCTTATTCATACAAGGAGATGGCATGAAATTAGAGTTGGAGCAGGAAATCAAAGTCCGAAAAGCTTTCAAAGTGAGCAAAACTACGAGACTACGATGCTACAGAGAGTAAAAGTCGAATACAGTCAGGAAACTTAAACGTACAAGACAAGAGACTCGTGTGGAAGAAATTTCAACCGATTTTCACAAAATTTAGCTGCCAAATGGCTGTAATTTCAGCAAAATAGCTGCCCACTATGGGCCCCATGTGTTGAGTTTTTGTCGGTGAATTCGTCATAATTTTTTAGTTTTCCAGTTCTGTTAGAATTAGGGTTTGATTTTCGAAGCCTATATATTGGTCGTATCCTCGTATTCTAGGAGAATCATGAAGTTTTGTACTCGTTTTTAATTTAATAAAATTAGGATTTTGCTGAAGGGTGATGGCCACAATACCGTGCTCCAGACTTGCTTTTTAGAAAGAGTTAATTGCTTTCTAATTTAGGTTTTATTACTTTCTAGATTAGATTTATTTGTTTTCATGAATAAAAATAGGATTTTGCTTACTAGAATTATAAGTAGCTAATTAGTTTAGCTCTAGAATGTAGATGAACCTATAATCCCTCATGCAATTGCTCTCTAGTATTTTTCTTCCTAATTAAAATAAATAAAGATATGATTTTTCCATAAAAAGATTAAACTACAAAAACTCGTAGATTAATACTTTGATAGGTTACACTTGAGTTAGATTTCTTGATAGCCTATGCTTAGTTAGGGTTTGGAGTTGTTGATTTTCATCTTTATCATAGATTTATCTAATGATTTAGTTTATTTTTATGAAAAGTAGTATCTTTGATGAGTTATACTTACACACCACTTGATAACTCATACTTAGGGCACTTTAAATAAAAATTAAACTAAAAGATCACCTTTTTATGAAAGAAGAAGATAATAGAAGTAAATACATGGGTGGAAGCTAGTGGATTCTAGATCCTAGGCTAATTAGAACAACCAAACTTCAACCTAGAAACTCTTAGTTAATCCAGTAGAATTAAAGAAATAGTAAGAATCGCAAAACACCTGAGATCTCTGTGGGACGACCTTTGTAGCGCTACAACTGATACTGTATGCTTGCAGTAAAATATCACATCAAACTTTTGGCGCCGTTGCTGGGAATCGACGGTATTTTTCTTGCTTTTCTAAACTTTTACAGGTTAACAGTGTATGTTGAGTGTGCAGGAAATAGAACTTGCAGATACAGGAAGACAAAAAAGATCAGAAGAGCCTCTAGACTAAGCAACAGAAACCAGAGAGTCAAACTCTCTGGTTTAGCCGCTATTTAGCTGCCAAAACCGCTAATTGGTGGTAAGTAAAGGTAATTCTGAATACAAATTTCCTCCTGTTCTGTGATTTAGTTCCCTGGTTTTGTGAAAAAAAAAATTCAAAAAAAAACAATCAATTTTTTTTTTCTTTTCCATCTCTCTCCCTCTCCACCTTTTTCAAATAATAAAAAAAAATTAAAAAGATGTTTCAAAATCATACTGGTTGCTATCATTGTCGTGATCCATATCATAATTATTATCAGTGTCAATGGATAGAAAGTTCACTAGGATTAGGTCATAATCAAATTTACAACACATATAATGAACCTACGAGCGCTTCTTATACACAAAATTACAATTATGAATGGATGAATAATTCTAATTTTGCATATAATCAAGAGGCATACCAAGAACGTCCTCCATCTGATCTTTTCGTTATGGGCTATTCCTCTTCATGTTCTACATTCAATCATGAATAAGATATTCAATTGAATATGTTAGATGAAAGATTAAAAAGATTAGAAGCAAGCTATGCATGTCATGAGAATATACATTAAACCATTTCATATCTATCATCAAATATGTACACAGATCTATCATATCCACCATCAAATTTTACTCATGATCTCGAGATGCAATCATTTGAAGAAAATAAGAAAAATTACAATCATGAGTCTGAGGAACGAAGACGTAGAATAGAGGAAGGTATAAAAGTTTTGTCACAATCATCCTTTCAAACTGCAACTTGTATAGAAGATCTTCTCAAAACGATTTCTCAAACTAAACTTTTTGTAGATCAACCATCTAATAGTTTGAACATATTTGACTCCAACGAGCAACCACTTCAGTCATCTTTTGAAGTAGATATGATTCAAAATAAATTAAATAATTTTGTGCATGATGAGTCTATAATTCAATATTATGATCAACCTATTTTAGACCATTGTGACAATAATTATGAAGAAACCAGTGATAAATAAAATAATTTGCTTGATGATTTACCTCATGGTGGGTTTGCTAGTGACACATTATCATTTGATTCTTTTGATGAAAATTGTGAAGCAATTTGTGAAGAAATTTTTTTATCCCTTTATAATAATTTGACTAACGATAAGTCCACTAGTATGGCATTTTCTTTTGAGAATTTTGATGATAGGTTTGAAGAAAATTTGCATGACGAGCCTAAAACATTAGAAGAATGGAAAGAATCTCAAAAAAGAAGAGGTCATGGTACCTGATGATTTAAAGAGCCCTCCAAAATCGAGCTTATGATTCCATAACACCAAAGTGGGTATGTTATTTCATAAGTTGATAAAACCAAAATACTTACTAATATGAAAGATGTTTGTGGATGGAATACGAACGATGGTAAAGGTACGCTTTCCAACCTCAAAATTTTACTATTGAATAAAAGAAAGAAGGGTAGGAATAAATTAAAAAAAAATAAAAATAAGATGGAGAGATTAAATGCAAAACTAGCAAAAATGCTAAGTTCATTTATATCAAAACGTAAAAAGACACATTATGAGAGTGGAAAGCGATCAAGAGGTCGTAACCGTTTGAATTTTCTAATAAGTGTATAATATTTGTATAATAGTTTTCTTTTTTTTCTTTTTTATTTTACTATCCTTAGTTTGTGTATGAGGGCATATACGAGTTTAGGTGTGGGGTGGTGGGTTAGGATATTTTTTTTATATTTTTCTAGGATTTTTAGTTTTTTTTTTTAGAATCTTTATTTATTTTTAGATTTTGGATTTCTTTATTTAACACTTTGGGTAGTTTTTAGGGTAACTAACTGGAAAAAATTAAAAAAAATAATTTATGTATTTTTATCAATAGATCAACCTAATTACAGATAAAGGAACAAATTTAGATTTGAAATTGGATAGGAGAGTAGATTGAACGATACACTTTGAATTTTATGAAAAAAGGTTAAAATCTGAAAAATAAATACCGCCAACAGTAGTTTTAAGGCAAGTATATATTTATTTTTCACTTCACAATAATTTATTAGGTTAAGGACAAAGATGATAATAATTGAGTAAGTCTTTTCTCTCTAAACAAAAAAAAGACGAAAAGAAAAAAAGAAAAAAAAGTGAGAATAAAATAATGGGGTGAGCTTGGTATCAAGGCAATAGCCTCGAGAGTGATAAAATAATGGGGTGCGTCTGGTACTAAGGCAATAGTCTCAAGAGTGAAGAAAAAAGAGTATGATCTGAGTAATCGGGTACTTTGCGCCTAAGTAAGCGTAAATATTGACATGAAAGGTGAAATATTCTAAAAAAAAAGAAAAAGAAAAAGAAAAGAGTATGAACCGAGTAATCGGGTATGTTGCGCCTAAGCAAGCGTGAATATTCGCATGAAAGGTGAAATATTCTTAAAAAAAGAAAAAAAAAATTATTATGAGAGAGGAGATGAATCATAAGTTAAAGTTGGAGTCCAAGGCCGAAATAAACTATCACACGTGCACGTAGTTGTATAGGAGCCAATGAATTATCTGTTAGTGGGTATTGAAAGATAGGATTTAAATTTTTTATTAAAATGATAAGTGTATCTGATATAATGCTCGATTTGAAAATTGATAATCTAAATGCGTTCTTGAGTTTGTATATTAATGAGATTAATTGATGAAAATATTATAAAAAAAAAATTCTTTCTTTTGTATAACATTTTTACTTTTCTTATTTTTTGGTTATCCTTATTTTTCTTTTCTTTATTGCTTAATCTATTTTCTTCATGAATTTTGTGGGTATATTCACTGCAAACCCTCACGAGACACAACTCGTCCACTAGGGTAACCTAGGGGTTTAAAGGTTTATTGCATGTACTAAGTGCAATCGTGATTCTTGCGAAAGTGAGTTAGGAATTTTATTTTTCTTTTTAGGTTTAGGTTTTGCTCGAGGACTAGCAAAAGATAGGTGTGGGGGTGTGATGAGTACAATATATTGCATATTTATAGCCTTCATATTAACTATTTTTGTATATAAATAATGTTACTCGGGTATTGTTAGTGTCTTTTTCAGGTAATCTTATTCATACAAGGAGATGGCATGAAATTAGTGTTGGAGTAGGAAATCAAAGTCCGAAAAGTTTTCAAAGTGAGCAAAACTACGAGACTACGATGCTACAGAGAGTAAAAGTCGAATACAGTCAAAAAACTTAAACGTACAAGACAAGAGACTCGTGTGGAAGAAATTTCAACCGATTTTCAAAACATTTAGCCGCCAAATGGCGGTAATTTCAGCCAAATAGCGGCCCAATGTGGGCCCATATGTTGAGTTTTTGTTGGTGAATTCGTCATAATTTTTTAGTTTTCCAGTTCTGTTAGATTAGGGTTTGATTTTCGAAGTCTATATATTGACCGTATCCTTATATTCTAGGAGAATCCTGAAGTTTTATACTCGTTTTTAATTTAATAAAATTAGGGTTTTGCTGAAGGGTGACGGCCACAATACCGTGCTCTAGAGGTAAGCCATTATTTTTAGATCTTTATTTGCTTTTTAGATAGAGTTAATTGCTTTCTAGTTTATGTTTTATTGCTTTCTAGATTAGATTTATTTGTTTTCATGAATAAAAATAGGATTTTGCTTACTAGAATTATGAGTAGCTAATTAGTTTAGCTCTAGAATGTAGATGAACCTATAATCCACCATGTAATTGCTCTCTAGTATTTTTCTTTGTAATTAAAATAAATAAAGATATGATTTTTCCATAAAAAGATTAAAATACAAGAACTCGTAGATTAATACTTTGATAGGTTACATTTGAGTTAGATTTCTTGATAGCCTATGCTTAATTAGGGTTTGGAGTTGTTGATTTTCATCTTTATCATAGATTTATCTAATAATTTAGTTTATTTTTATGACAAGTAGTATTTTTGATGAGTTATACTTGCACACCACTTGATAGCTCATGCTTAGGGCACTTTAAATAAAGATTAAACTAAAAGATCACCTTTTTATGAAAGAAAAAGATAATAGAAGTAAATACATAGTTGGAAACTAGTGGATTCTAGATCCTAGGCTAATTAGAACAACCAAACTTCAACCTAGAAACTCTTAGTTAATCCAGTAGAATTAAAGAAATAGTAAGAATCGCAAAACACCTGAGATCTCTGTGAGACGACCTGTATAGCGCTACAACTGATACTGTACGCTTGCAGTAATATATCACATCAATACCCATACAACAACAATATCACATTAATACCCATACAACAACAACAACAACTACACCTTTTATCCCAAGTATTTGGGGTGGGCTATATGAACCAAAAAAAGAATCATGCCGGATCGATCACTTTGATAGTTCTTCTCCATTCATTTCTATCAAATAATATCTCCTCATTTAAATCTCTAGAATCCATATCTTTTCGTGTCACCTCCATCTATATTTTTTTCGGTCTTCCCTTTATTCTTTTAACTTGTCCTATATTGATAAACCCCCCTCGTCGAACTGGTGCATTTGTAAACCTACGTTACGCATGACCAAACCATCGTAAGCGATTTTCTCACATCTTCTCATCGATAGGAGCTACACCTATCTTAGCACGAATATCTTCATTTCTCACTTTATCTCTCCTAGTATTGCCGCATATCCAGCGGAACATGCGTATCTCTGCTATGCTTATCTTTTGCGAATAACATTTTTTTATAGCCCAATATTCCATGTCATATAATAAAACTGGCCTAATAGCAGTTCTATAAAAAATTTCCTTCAATCTTAACAGAATGTTACGGTCACATAAAACTCCCGTTGCTCTCATCCATTTCAACCAGTCAGCTTGTATCCTATGATTAACATCATTATCGATCTCTCCATCATTCTGAATAATAGAACCCAGATACCTAAACTAACTGCTCATTTGTATCTCTTACCCATTCAGTTTTTCAGGGTACCCATATAAAAGAAAGTTTTTCTGAAAGGGTAGGATTCTCTATAATTCTTGTAGGGATCCCAAATTATCTGCAAATTTGGTAAGTACGCAGAACTAAGTAAATTTCCTACATGTAACTAACATATTAATTAAGTACACAAACCACGCAATATGTTATCTGATTGCTAGTGAGTTGATCAAGTCTGGACCGAGTTGTGTGTACATGTGATTGAGAGATATTTGTGTCCCGTCTGCTCAACCACCGACAAGCAAGTGCTTCACCGGCTGTAAAGGATCAGTTTGACACTGGCATGAACGTTGGGAAATGAGCAAATATCCAAGTCTGTAGTAATGTCAGATATCCGGACATCTGCACAACGTTAGCTCGAGAAGCAAGTCAAGCTGCCAATATAACCAAGTGAGAGCCCCAGCACCCCATGCGAACGTGTAAACATCTTCGAGGTCATGAAGCAATACTAGATACTCAATCGACACTCTCGTACTGCTCTTGTTCCCAAAGAACGTGCGTTCAAGAAGATACAGTAAATATGCCCTTGCAGCACACCTAATCCCATGTTCGGAGTCGGTGTCAACCACCCCACAAAAATTTTCTCTTAACCAATCGAGTCTAACTGATGCACCGCATTTCGTATTTAGCTCATTCCACGCTTCAGAGAACTTACGCCTAAGGAATGAGTAATTGTGTCAGCAGCTTCACGTGACGCTGTTGATTCTTGTTGGCACATGGACTTTCTTGTCATGGGTAAGCCAAGCAAGTAGGAAACATCATCCAGCGTAATCGTCATCTCACCGAACGACATATGAAATGTATTTGTTTCGGGATGTCACCTCTCAACAAATGTATTAACCTCAACAGCGCTTATGTATTGATAGGAACAGATGACCAATGGATATAACGAAGACCCACGTATTAATTCCATGAATCGGGTGTTGGGCTGTGGAGTGGTCAATGACCATGAACTTACTTTTCTCATGTGATCAATATATTGCAGCGGATCTCACTCCTGTGTATATAATATAGTCATGACATAGCTTTCTGAGAAGCCTATTGCTAGTTTTGTTAAATGCTTCGGGTATACTGAAATTTGTGGGATTGGAAGCTAGTGAAGCATTGTGTTGAATTCTTAACTTGTACAATCGATAGGAAGTTTAATTGACAAAATTGAGATTTATTGTCATGAATTATCCATTTGGGTATTGCCAAAGTAGTAGATAACGTGGTGCTTAATGAACATAGACACATCTGCAATTTGACCTCCTTAATTGGGATAACTTCAGCCCACAAGAAAAGTCATTGGTGTTTGCTAGAATAAACTGATGATTTTATGTAGAAGGCCGATTGATTAGTTAATATTATATATTCCCCATGTCTTAAATAGCCACGAGGCATCCATGGGATGGAGAAACTCTAGAGCTTGATGAACGAGGTTGGCGTGAACTTGACATGCATGATAGTGCTTACCATAGTCAATGGCATATGGAATTATGTTGGGGTAGTAATAGCCGAATTGCCAGAGGCAATCCCGGAGTTTTGGTCCAGGTTGATAAGTTAGTATCATTATAAGTTTCCTTGAGTGCTTCTTATGCCTTCTTTCATGAAAGGTAACAGAGTAATATTTCATCATATGAATGACAACACGTTTGTGTAATTGTAACATAAAAGAATTGAGAACCTCTTTGGATGGAGGCCACCTCTTCGGTTTAGCAAGGAGGATTTCACATAAAATATTGTTGATGAACAAGAACAACAACAACAACTAAGCCTTTTATCCTAAGTATTTGGGGTAGGCTACATGAACCAAAAGAATCATGCCGGATCGATCACTTTGATAGTCCTTCTCCATTCATTTCTATCAAATAATATCTTCTCATTTAAACCTCTAGAATCCATAACTTTTCGTATCACCTCCATCCATGTTTTTTTCGGTCTTCCCTTCGCTCTTTTAACTTGTCCTTTATTGATAAACTTCCCTCGTCGAATTGGTGCATTTGTAGGCCTACGTTGTATATGACCAAACCATCATAAGCAATTTTTTCGCATTTTCTCATCGATGAGAGTTACACCTATTTTAGCACGAATATCTTCATTTCTCATTTTATCTCTTCTAATGTTATCGCATATCCATCAGAGCATGCGCATCTCTATTATACTTATTTTCTGTGAATGATGTTTCTTTATTGCCCAACATTCCATGCCATATAATAAAACTGGCCTAATAGCAGTTTTATAAAAAATTTCATTCAGTTTTAACGAAATATTATGGTCGCATAAAACTCCCGTTACACTCCATCTCAACCAGTTAGTTTGTATCATATGGTTAATATCATTATTGATTTCTCCATCATTCTAAATAATAGAACCCAAATACCTAAACTGACTGTTTATTTATATCTCTTGCCCATCCAGTATTATAACATTATAGTCTATGGTTTATCGTTTACTAAATTTATACTTCATATATTCTGTTTTAGATCTACTCAATGTAAAACCTCTAGATCATAATGTGTGCCTTCATAACTCTAACTTGGTATTCACCACTGCTCTTGTCTTATCAATTAAGACAATATCATCAGCAAATAGTATACACCAAGATATCTCATTCTGAATAGCTCTAGTAAGTTCATCCATTACTATAGCAAATAAGAACGGGCTCAATTTCTAGGCAAATTGACAGTTCCTATTTATGAGCAGGAACTATCAATTTCTAGGCTCCATGCTTGTTGAATATTCGTTGACTTTCACGACAAGACTTTGGTAGTGGAGTTTATGATTAGTGATAGAATTCATTTGCTGGCTTGGTTAGCGGAGCTAAGGCAAATGCATAGGGAGATTGTGTTTTTAAGACGAGGTACATAGTTGATGTAGAAGCCTCATTACATGTTCGCTAGTTGGTGCCCACTTGATGATATGGTACTGCGTTTTTATGGTGAACTTCGTACTCTCCCTTGACTGATGACCCATTTGGAATCAGCATAAGTTTCAAGACATTTAACGCTATTTATTTGGCATGCACGAGGCACGTTAAGAGGGCATTGTATTCTACTATGCTCTTGCTACAGCTCTTTTCCTTTCATTCTTAATGTGCAATCGAATAATAGTTCCTAGACCTGGTCATTCGAGGTTAAGTTTGCTTCGATAGTTTTATTAGGAATGCCTTTTATGTAATTTGTCAGACTCTTGAATGGGATGATCTGCAAGGGAATTTGCTGACCCTTAGGGTTTTTTGGTATATGAACGTTATATCATATTTAGAAAGAAAGGTGTCCCATTTTGCTAGTTTAAAATTCAATGATCCTAATTGTGTCATAAAATGACCGTAGAGGTTAGCTTTTGATATGACATGGATTATTTGGCTAACCGTGTAATGTCGCACATTTTGGACAACTATGACTAGGCACTCTTTCTTGATCAGATTGTATCGAGGTTCAACTTTAACCATTATTCTACTCAGATATTAGATGGCTTGCCTGTGGTCCTCATCATTTGTTCGAGTTAGTAAGGTGCCTATGGTGTGGTCCACAACTCTTACAATGTTTTAGTGTTAACAATACCATAATGTTTGCCTTCGGTGGGCTACATCGCATATGACATAACACATAACATAGGGTACATAATTTTCTGCTTATATAATAAAAATAAATAAAAAATTGTATATAGTTATTTTCATTAATTAGAAAATAAATTTAATAATTTTAAAAATATAAAAACAATATATAATGCATGGAATTTATTCTAACTTTTTGACTAGTTCAAAATAAAATTTTCACATTATCTACTTAAATTGTATCAAGTTTGCAACCTTAGTTTCGTTCATCAGTAAATGTGAAAATAATATTTCGAATTCAGGCATCACCGAGACTATACTTTATATTTGTAATTCTCAATTCATTTTATTTGTACTTCATTTTAGTTAAATTGCGAATATAATAGAATTAATAGCAAGTATAAAATTCCAGCAAACATATTGGAATTACAGTAAGCAATTGCAAATTAGCAAGCTAGCAATTTCAAAATTAATCAAACAAACAAACAACGAGCAACCAAGTACAAAAATTGTAGCAATTAGCTTACGATTAAAGCAAATAATCAATAGCAATATAGAAATTACTAAAAGATTAATAGCAAATAACTTATAATATAGAAATTACTAAAAGATTAATAGCAAATAACTTATAACGTGAAAAATGCAATGTTACTTTGCATAAGTTATTTTTCGCTTAGATGGCGCTTGTTTGACTTTGTTTCACAATGTGTTAATTTTTTTACATTGTTTATCTTTATATTAGTAACGGTTTTCGTAATATGGAGGTTGTTAGAACCAACATGAAACATTCGTTGACGGACACCATACCAGACAAGTGAAACACCGTTCTTTATTAACTTTGTGAAAGGTTGGCAACATCCAAAAAGATTTTATGGATCTTTACATATAAGTCTGTAATCTTTGCAACACTTCATGAGATTCTTCGGGGGGTTTCATTTCCTGAATAGCCCATTCCTTGGATGGCGCATACTTGGTCGAGATGAATTCTTTTTGATGTGAGGATGAATTTTATGAATTTGCCGCTAGATTCCCTCATGAAAGACTTAGTCGGGTTGATCTTTCGCTAATGAGCCTGCATTATGTCAAACATCTTTCTCACATCATGAAGATTGTCTCTCATGTGGCTTTTAAAGGCATTTTCATCAATGTAGTATTCCAGTCTTGTGTAGGTGCTTGCAAAAAATTGTGCTCATGACACGTTTATAGGTGGCTCCGGCATTCTTTAGACTGAAAGGCATTACCCTATATCCCATAGGATGTTATTGTATATCAATATATCCCTTATGGCATTACTATATATCAGTATATCCGCTAGGGTGTTGGAAGGATTCATATTTCGCATCATCTGGATAGTGATTTGATTATGTCTAGAGAAACCATCCACAAGGACATTCATTAGAAACCTAGTGTTGATCATGACATTAGTTATTGTAAATGAGTGATTAGAAATGAGAATTCATCCTTGGTGCATGTTGCATATATATGTCCAAAGTCGATGTAATTCTTTATTAGGCCTTTTTCTTACTCATGGGAATGTTGTTTGCACCCCACTAGGGGTAGTGTTCCTCATGAATGAACCTGCAACTGATAAGTTGGTTGATTTCAGCTTCATCTCCTCTTGCATCTCCAGTTTAATCTTGCTTTTTTGTTTCATTGGTTTAGGTTTGATCAGAGAAGGTTCTTGGTTGTTTGTCGGTCTAGACTGAACATATCTTCATAATTCCAAACTAAATCATTTATGTGCTCTTTTATAGATATATGAGATCATATATGGATGATAGACTCTTGTTGATGAAGATAGGCTTTGGATATTGCCAATCGCCAGCTCAACTTAGATGATTTTCAGTCTGAGGTTCTCGTTGTCCACAGTGCATCTCAATAGGCATTGAACCCTTGGGCCTATGAGGCTGACTCATCATCGTAGTTGGCTTTCGTCTTTCTAATTTGGTCGAAGGACGCCATGTGACCATGAGATTCTTGAAGGCGGCACGTATATTGATATCAGACTTCAAATCTTATAAATTGTAAGAGTGAGTTTTGATATTCTTTATGATTTTATGGAGAGATGTAGAGTAGGGATGAGAATGGATAGGTCCAACGTCCAATTTTTGGCTCATTCTATTCAAAATTTTGAATTAAAAAATAAAAACTAATTTTAATTCAGAATTTTAAATAAGACGGGTTAAAATTTGGCCCTTGGTCCTGCCTATTCTCATCTCTACATATTCTAATCCTCTTCTTGTCTTATCGAAGTACTCAACTCTATTCCCTTTGTGCACGAATAGCTATAGGGGAGTTCATCAACCTTTGTCAAAAGCCTTCAACAAGATTGAAATTATAGTCCATATTCTTCATTGTTTGACATAAATTGTGCATAATAATATAATTTTGGGGGTTCAAGGTCCTAATACACCCTTAGATTCCAATGAGACAAAAGGGAGAAAACAATGAATGCTTAAATGCAAATTCTCTCTCTAACTCTCCCTCAATGCTGCAGTATAGCTCCATCAGGAAATAGCTTATTTGTTCAAATTGATGAGATTTCATGAGATCTCTCAATATTATAGCCAGACCTCCCACCAGAGAGTATTCAAAGAAAAAAAAACCCTTATATCAAATGAGATCTTCTAAAACAAGGTATAAAATATACTTATAGTAAATACTGTATTAAATTTTAGATGGTATAGATCTAATAATATCAGCATTGATTCCATTATTGTCAATATTTTGCTGATAATTGTTATTGTTGATATGATGTCTGATATTGCTGATTTTCGATATCAGAAACTATTAGCTGATACTGATTTTGAGATTCTATACTTCATCCTTAAGTGTCTCATGGATTTCCTGAATATTGGCTTAGTTGTGAACAAAAGAGAAATTTGAAACTGCATTTGCTCAGTCAAAATGGCTTGCAACCAATAGATAGGTTTGGCCATTCAGTTTTATAGTAGTGATACCAGTTAACCAGTTGAATGGTTTTATGGCCCTATGGCTCTGATGTGAATCTGCATTTCTTGAGTTTAGCAAAGGACCAGCTAGTCGACTAGACACTTATGAAAATTGTGAAATCCATCAGAAGTGTATTCAAGGGACAAACTCAATTATCTACATAACTTATACATGCAAACATGTTTTTTAATACTTTTATCTCCTTTTTGTTTCACTTGTTACTTATATTACATTTCTTTTAATTCAATTATATATATTATATATATATATATAATATGGAAAAAAAATGTACCGAACGTGCCTCCTTAAGGAGTTACTTATGGACGCACCTCTAAATATCAATATAAAAAGTATTTGTGAATGTTCTAAACCATTAATTGTGATTTTTATGTTCAAAAATTAAGGTATACAAAAAAGGCCAAGTTTGATCTACGTTCACAAGGCAACAAGAGAAATGTTCATTATGAGCAAAAGGGTTATAAGAAGAGATCCAATTATCTCTCATAATAACAAAAATCCTCTCTCAGTAACTCTCATTGAATATACGAGAGATAAATATAGTGCTACAATTCAAATCCTATTGCATCACTGTCATAATCTAATTTGTATCCCAAACAATATAGAATACCAGCCACTTAATCTAAGTCCAATTGGGACTTTGTGATTCCTGATTACATCTGCATACTTAATGGATGTGAGGCACAAAACTAATAATCTCTACCTTGGCTCGTATCTGATGAATTGTGCATCTTGGAGAATGCTGTTGTTCTCGCCATCCACTTTGCAGACATCCGCCTCACTTGCACCATCCTCCACCTATCAGGAATAACTCATATAATTATCATCGTCTCCATGCTCAAGCACACATAATCACTAAATTATGCTCTTTTTTGAACACATAATTACTAAACTGCATTTCCTTGAACACTCATGATTACTATATGCTATTCACTGAGCATTTATAATCGTTATACTGTGCTCGATTGAACACGCATGACTACTATACCATGCTCTTCATTGAGTATTCATAATCGCTATACCATACTCTACCTTGGTCAAAACACTGACTAATTGAGCATTGATGTGATAAATTATTGCAAGCGCACAGTATCGGTGTAGCGCTGCACAGATCGTCCCACATGGATCTAAATCTAAGATATTTTTGCGTTCCTTACTCTTTTCCTTAGTCTAACGGACTAACCAAAGATTCTAGTTTGAAGTTGAGTTAATTTAAATAGCCTAGGATCTAGAATCCACTAATTTCCAACATGTTCTTACTTCTATTATCTTCTTCTATTATAAAAATTTGATCTTTTTAGTTTAATCTTTATTTAAAGTACTCTAAGTATGAGCTATCAAGTGGTGTGCAAGTATAACTCATCAAAGATACTACTTTTCATAAAAACAAACTAAATCTTTAGATAATTCAATGAAAAAGTTAAAATCAACAACCCCAAACCATAACTAAGCATAGGCTATCAAGAAACCTAATTCAAGTATAACCTATCAAAGTTCTAATCTTCGAGTTCTTGTATTTTAATCTTTTTTATAGAAAAATCATGTCTTTATTATTTTATGTAAGAAGAAAATACTAGAGAGCAATTACATGGTGGATCCTAACTTCATCTACATCCTAGAGCTAAACTAATTAGCTACACATGATTCTAGAAAGCAATAAAATCTAATCTAGAAAGCAAATAAATCTATACTAGAAAGCAATTAAATCTATCTAAAAAATAAATAAAGATTAGAAAGCAATGATTTACCTCTGGAGCACGGTATTGTGGCCGCCACCCCTTCAGTAAAACCCTGATTTTATTAATGAAAGACGAGTACAAAATAAATCCTAATCTACATTAACTACTGCATAAAACTCTAGAATACAATGATACGACCAATATATAGGCTTCGAAAATCCAAACCCAATTCTAATACAATTGTGAAACTATAATATTATAAAGAAGCCGTGCAAGAAAAATACACGTGTAAATCCACTATTGGACGGCGAATTGGCGGCTAAATCCGCTATTTGGCGGCTCAAGTATAGCCAATAGCTTTGAGTTTTCTCCTGCACATGTATCCTGTCTTGTGTACTTGATTTTCCCGACTGTATTTGATTTGGACTCTCTGCAGCATCATAGTCTCGTAGTTTTGCTCATTTTAGTAACTTTTCGGACTTTGATTTTCTACTCTAACTCTGATTTCATGCCATCTCCTTGAACGAATCAGATTCTTGAAAAAGACACTAAAAATACTCGAGTAGTATTTATTTATATACAAAAGTAGATAAAATATGGGAGGAAAAATACAATATATGATACTCATCACACCCTCACACATATCTTTTGCTAGTCCTCAAATAAAACCTAATTCTAAAAAGAAAAATAAAAATCCTAACTCACTTTTGCAGGAATCACGATTGCACTTAGCACGTGCAACAAGCTTTTAAACCCCTAGATTACCTTAGTGAACTAGTTGTGTCTCGTGAAGGTTTGCAGTGAATATACCCACAAAATTCATGAAGAAAATAGATTAAGGAATAAAGAAAAGAAAAATAAGGATAACCAAAAATCAAGAAAACTAAAAATTTTATACAAAAAAAATTAAAATATTTTTTTATGATATTTTCATCAATTAATCTCACTAATATACAAACTCAAGAACGCATTTAGATTATCAATTTTTAAATCCAGCGTCATATCAGATACACTTATCATTTTAATCAAAAATTTAAATCCTATCTTTCAATACCCACTGACAGATAATCCATTAGCTCCTATACATCTACGTGCACATGTGATAGTCAACTTCGGTTTTGGACTCCAACTCTAACTCGTGATTCATCTCCTCTCTCATAATAATTTTTTTCTTTTGTTCTCTTTTTTTTAAGAATATTTCACCTTTCACGTGAATATTCATGCTTGCTTAGGCGCAACATATCCGATTACTTAGTTCATACTCTTTTCTTTTTCTTTTTTTTAGAATATTTCACCTTTCATACTAATATTTACGCTTACTTAGGCGCAAAGTACCCGATTACTCAAATCATACTCTTATTTTCACTCTTTAGGCTATTGCCTTAATACCAGGCGCACTCCATTATTTTATCACTCTCGAGGTTATTGCCGTAGGCTCACCCCATTATTTTATTCTCACTTTTTTTCTTTTTTTTTCTTCTTTTTTAGAGAGAAAAAACTTACTCAATCGTTATCATCTTTATCCTTAACCTAATAAACTATTGTGAAGTGAAAAATATATGTATACTTACCTCAAAACTACTGTTGGCGGTATTTATTTTTCAGATTTTAATCTTTTTCATAAAATTCAAAGTGTATCATCCAATCTACTCTCCTATCCAATTTCAAATCTAAATTTATTCTTTTATTTGTAATTAGCTTGATCTATTGATAAAATACATAAATTTGTTGTTAAATTTATTTTTTTATTAATTTTTTTCAGTTTTTTTTAAATTTTTTTCAATTAGTTACCCTAAAAACTACCCAAAATGTAAAATAAAGAAACCTAAAAATCTAAAAAAAATAAAATCCTAAAAATCCTAAAAAATAAAAATCTCCGAATCCACTCCCCCACACCTAAACTTATGTATGCCCTCATACACAAACCAAGAATGGTAAAATAAATAAGAAAACTATTATACAAATATTATACACTTATTAGAAAATTCAAACGGTTACGATCTCTTGATCGTTTTCCACTCTCATAATGTATCCTTTTATGTTTTGATATAGATGAACTTAGCCTTTTTGTCAGTTTTGCATTTAATCTCTCCATCTTGGTTTTTATTTTTCTCAATTTATTTCTACCTTTCTTTTTTATTCAATAATAAAATTTTGAAGTTGGAAATCGTACCATTATCGTCGATATTTGATCCACGAGTATCTTTCATAGTAGTAAGTATTTTGGTTTTATCAACTTGTGAAATAACATACTCACTTTGATATTGCGGAATCATGAGCTTGATTTTGGATCGTCCATCTATACCATTAGGTACCATAATCTCTTCTTTTTGTAGTTCCTTCCAATCTTCAAGTATTATAGGCTTGTCATAAAAATTTTCTTCAAACCTGTCATCAAAATTCTCAAATGAAAATGTCATACTAATAGACTTATCATTAGTCAAGTTATTATGAAGGGATAAAAATTCTTCTTCACAAATTTCTTCACAATTTTCATCAAAAGAATCAAATGATAATGTATCACTAGCAAGCTCACCATGAGATAAATTATCAAGTAAAATATTTTCTTTATCATCAGTTTTATCATAATTATTTTCACAATGGTCTAAAATAGATTGATCACAATATTGCATTATAGACTCATCATGCACAAAATTATTTAACTCATTTTGAATCATATCTACTTCAAAAGATGACTGAAGTGGTTGCTCATTAGAGTTAGATATGTTCAAACTATTAGATGGTTGATCTCCAAAAAGTTTAGTTTGAAAATCGCTTTGAGAAGATCTTCTATACAAGCTGCAGTTTTAGAGGATGAATTTTGAGAGGATGATTTTAGCAAACCTTCTATACCTTCCTCAATTCTACGTCTTCGTTCCTCATATTCATGATTGTAAATTTTCTTATTTTCTTCAAATGATTGCATCTCGAAATTATGAGTGAAATTTGAAGGTGGATATGATGGATCTGTATATATATTTGATGACAGTTATGAAGTGGTTGTAGGTAAATTCTCATGACATGTATATTTTGCTTCTAATCTTTTTAATCTTTTATCTAACATGTTTAATTGAATATCTTTTTCATGATTGAATGTAGAACATGAAGATGAATAGCCCATAGAGAAAGGATTAGATGGAGGACTCTCTTGGTATGGCTCTTGATTATATGCAAAATTAGAATTATTTATCCATTCATAATTGTAATTTTGTGTATAAAAAGTGCTCGTAGATTCATTATATGTGTTGTGAATTTGATTGTGACCTAATCCTAACGAACTTCCTATCCATGGACACTGATAATAATTATGATATGGATCACGACAATAATAGCAACCAGTTTGATTTTGAAACATTTTTTTAATTTTTTATTTTTTGAAAAAGGTGGAGAGGGAGAGAGATGGAAAAGAAATAAAAAAAAGATTGATTTTTTTTTGAATTTATTTTTACAGAACCAGGGAAACAAATAATAGAAAAGGAGGAAATTTGGGCTCGGGACGTATCTTAAGAGCCTCTAATTAGCAGTTTGTACCGCTAAATGGCGGTCAAACCATAGAGTTTGACTCTCTGGTTTATTCTTCACACTTCTGAGGCTTCTCCGATCCTTTTAATCTTCTTGTATCAGTAATATCTATTCCATGTACACTCAACACACACTGTTAACCCATAAAACGTTAGAAAAAGTAAGAAAAACACGTCGATCCCCGGCAATGGCGCCAAAAACTTGATGTGATAAATTACTGCAAGCGCACAGTATCGGTGTAGTGCTGTACAGGTCGTCCCACAGGGATCTAAGGTGTTTTTGTGTTCTTTACTCTTTCCTTAGTCTAACGAACTAACCAAACATTCTAGTTTGAAGTTGAGTTAATCTAAATAGCCTAGAATCTAGAATCCACTAATTTCCAACCATATTTTTACTTCTATTATCTTCTTCTATCATAAAAATTTGATCTTTTTAGTTTAATCTTTATTTAAAATGCTCTAAGTATGAGCTATCAAGTGGTGTGCAAGTATAACTCATCAAAAATACTACTTTTTATAAAAACAAACTAAATCTTTAGATAATTCAATGAAAAAGATAAAATCAACAACTCCAAACCCTAACTAAGTATAGGTTATCAAGAAACCTAATTCAAGTATAACCTATCAAAGTCCTAATCTTCGAATTCTTGTATTTTAATTTTTTTATAGAAAAATCATATCTTTATTATTTTATTTAAGAAGAAAATACTAGAGAGCAATTACATGGTGGATCCTAGTTTCATCTACATCCTAGAGCTAAACGAATTAGCTACACATGATTTTAGAAAGCAATAAAATCTAATCTAGAAAGCAAATAAATCTATACTAGAAAGTAATTAAATCTATCTAAAAAGCAAATAAAAATTAGAAAGCAATGGCTTAGCTCTGAAGCACGGTATTGTGGCCACTACCCCTTCAGCAAAATCCTGATTTTATTAATGAAAGAGAGTACAAAATAAGTCCTAATCTACATTAACTACTGCATAAAACCCTAGAATATAAGGATACGGCCAATATATAGGCTTCGGAAATCCAAACCGAATTCTAATATAATTATGAAACTAAAATATTATAAAGAAGCCGTGAGAGAAAAATCCACATGTCAGTCCACTATTAGGCCGTCAATTGGCGGCTAATACCGCTATGTGGCGGCTCAAGTATAGCCAATAGCTCTGAGTTTTCTCATGCATGCGTATCTTATCTTGTGTACTTGATTTTCCTGACTGTATTTGACTTTGACTCTCTGAAGCATCATAGTCTCGTAGTTTTGCTCACTTTAGTAACTTTTCGGACTTTGATTTCCTACTCCAACTCTGATTTCATGCCATCTCCTTGAACGAATCAGATTACCTGAAAAAGACACTAAAAATACCCAAGTAGCATTTATTTATATACAAAAATAGATAAAATATGGGAGGAAAAATACAATATATGATACTCATCAAGCACTCATAATCAGTTCTCATTTCTTAAACTAGACAAACATAATCGCTACACCATACTTCACTTTGATCCAAAGAATCATGACAATCTTCATTGAGAAATATAGATGATAATACATTGCCATGTGCTACACCATATCACGAAGTAACCACATCCATCACCATGAAGCACTACACTATAGCTCATCGTCGTATAATCAATCATCATCCATCGATCATTCTAGTCAACATTCACTCGATCACCATCAATTACTGCTGGTATGTACGAAATCTGCTCTAAATAGTGGATTTTGCCCAATTTGCATGCACCACTGCATCTAGAATGATGAAAAAAAAGGATTTGACTTCTATATTACCTTAATTGGACACCAATTTCTTGATCCACGCTTCGATCAATTATAATCGTCGATCAGTGTCTCGAAATCCTTCCCGTGAATGTAACCAATCCCTACCACATCTGGTGTTCATTTTCCAAATTAATGCAACTCCTGCATGCCTGAGCAACTCTATTTAGACCTCTAATAGCATCCCATAGCGTTGGCCATGATCGAACTGATTCATCGCCCATCACAATATCAGATGCATGCGCTCCCCGAGTGCCTCAAGTTGTATTTTGTAGTGTTCGGTTTATCTTTTCTATAACTATTGATCTTAGTTCAGGCTAAAATTTAATAGAATAAAAAATTAAGATTTTGACAAGTAGAGAGGAATTACAATAAGCGAATAAGCAAATAATCGTAAATTAGCAAGTTAGTAATTCCACATGCAATCAAACAAGCCAACAACTAATCAAGTAAGAAAACTATAACAATTTGCTAATAATCAAAATAATAATGAACAAAAATATAGAAATTTCTAAAAAATAATAGTAGACAACGTAATAACGTTAATGTAACATTATATAATATAATGTAATATAACATAAGAAACATACTGTGCACTAAGTTATTCTCAGTTATTGAGTAGGGCTAAGGTTTCGTTAGGTTTTATAACACAATATAATGGGCTTCATAATGCGTTATTTTCAACATTGCTTTCGACTCAATGGATGAAGATGGGAGTATGAGAAAGGTCGACTTTTCTATATGAAGATGAAAAAAAGAAAATGGTCAAAAATTTCTGACTTGATGAATATGACTGAACGAGGAAGAGCTCCTTATGTGGTCTCACTTTACCACCGTATGAAATGCGTGAAACTTCGATTAGCGGAAGCCAGTCCATGAAGATTCTCCCTTCTCTTACATGCAATTGCCCTCACCTCCAATTGTGTCACGCTCTGCTCTCGTTTTACGATATACGAGTATGTACAGCAGGTATCGATAACATATTCGGTTTGAATATGCTAAAGTCTCAAGTAGAACTTACCACAATAATACTCAATAAAAACAATTTAAAATTAAAAAAAAATCAATTTTCGTTGATTAAAACAAAGTCTTGATACAATTGATAGGATAACAGAATAATATAAAACTAAATAAGAGGAAGTAGGGAATGTTTAGACCATTATTGGTCTTCAACTTGATGTTCAAAATACACTAGATCCTGCATCATTTTTCGGTATGTCCATCGGTAATTCTGGACATGTACTCTCATATCGTTAGATTGCGACTAAAATAACATATGCAGAAAGAATATGTAATAGAACAGTTATGTCCAAACATGATAACAACAAAAGTCTTAGAAAATAATAAGTTAATATGTAACAACATTAATGACTATACTTTAAATCTAATATTATCTAGTGTAGTCAATATTATAAAAAGTGTATCTAGGATGTCCTGTTTTGGAAAAGCAAACTGAAGAGATACCCATATTTTGATTGTCTCTTGTATAGATGCAGGAGATAGTCACATGATTGTTCGGTGCTGAGTAGGACCTGCTGTCAGGTAAACATGAATAGTCAAGTGTGATCCAGCAAATCACCATGCACTTATAGTGTGCGAAATGTTCAGTTGTACAACTTAACAACTTTACCATTGAAATAAAGTATATTTCTATAATTCAGTTTCTCTCCCAATCTAGTGTCGTTCAATATAATTTATGTAGGTCTAAATTCTGGTTTTCATAATTTGTATATGGAGAATATCAGGTACAATATTTCAATTAATTTATTAGCAATATGATTTTTAGAGTTCGTTCAGTTTATACTGTATTCAATAAATCACAATTGACTAAATCAAAAATTTAATAATTTGAGATATCATAGAGATATCGTTCAGATAAGGGTATGGATGCTTTGAGATTTTCCGTGCGATATATGTTCCTTAATTAGATAACCAATATAGAATACAATTTTTCTTGACATCGACACAAAATAATATCACAAACAATATTTTTTCTACAATTATAGTTTTTTTGTGAATTATTAAATATTAAAAATCTAACCATATTATGTAATTTAACAAGTATTCCATTAATTTCTAACAACATAAAGAAATAATAGGAATGTCAATGATTGCACTTGTAATAATAAATTTATTGTCTACAAATTAGACTATATAATTGAAATAATATTTCTAAAAAAACTAGTATGTTTAGTGATTCAAAAAAGAATTCACCTCGATTTGTGAATCTCTTATCTACCAATTAGCTATCATGTGAAACAATCTATACATAGAAATATAATATATTTGTTAGAATTTGTTTAACATGAATTTAGTTGATTTTTAGGGATTTTTCTAATATTCATAATGCACTTAGAGTTCATTTTAAGGACTAAATAGTATTAGCCGTCTGAAATCAATAAACATATTTGAATCCATCTTATTAGGTCGATAAGGTGATAGATTTTAAGTCGTTAGAGTTATTAGATACTGGGTAAACTAATCTAAGATTCATTAGGATAATCTATAAACATAATAAGGAAAAGAGAGTTTATTACTTATCTTTTAACAAATGGGAATCCAATACTATCAAAAGAGGAGGAAGAAGGTGCACCTCTCCGACGAAGCATTGGCGGCTCCGACGATGGCTCTGGTGACTTCGACGAGGTGAGGGAGAGAGAATAATTTTAGAAAACGAATTCTATGGTTGGAGGTAGAAAAGGATATATATAGAATTACTCGAATAAGAGAGAGAAAGTCTAGATACTTATGTACTGTAAAGTGTATTAAAGATGGAGATCAGAAAGTTCTAATTCGAGATGAAGAAATTAAAAAAGATAGAAAAATTATTTTGATAGATTATATAATGGTAGTTTTACTTAAGATTTAGGAAATCTTACTATTCAGTGTGATGATGTAACAACTTAATTTTATCATAATTTACATTCTTTATATCAGATTAATCCTAAAGTGAATGTGTTATATTTACCTTATTTTTCTATATTTTTGTGATTTTTTTAAAATTTTTAAGATAGTCACTTAAAATAATATTATTTTAATCACCGATGAGTCCACGTATTTTGATTAGTTTTTCTCCTTTTGACTTGTAAAATGAAGTTTGATTTTATTTGGATTAGTTTAATTTGAGTTTATGACCATAAACAACTCCAAAAAATATATTATTGTTAGTCATTTGTCATATAGCTATTTTGTTTTTATTCACACATACCTCACATATCCAATCTCCCCAAATTATGCATCTCAAACCTACTCACATATTTATATGGTTAATATAATATAAAATATCAATGAAAAAATTAACCTAACCTACCTACCACATATCTTACCTTCACCTTACTTGTCTTTTGGCCAAGCATGATAAGGCATTCTCTTGCTCCCATATCTCATTTGTCTCATACTTGTCCTTTGGCCATACATGACAAACCATTCTCTTGCTCCTATATCTCTTTTGTCTTATTATATTTTTTTCTTCCTTTTCATTTCTTCTCCTCATTATATATCTCTCATTTATTTTTCATTCTTCTCAACCTCTTTTTACTCAAACTCTCAAGAAGAATCAGAAAAGAGAAGAATGATAAGAAGTTCTTTAATTTCAAGATAGGCTTACATTTCCTAACCCATCAAGACAAATAGAATCACATCATCCACTGTTATATTTTTTTAACTCAAAATATTTTATAGTTAACTTTGAATCTTGATTTGTTAAAACTTAGAAAGATAATATCTTTATACAAGAATATCTATAATTATGCTAAATATAAAATATAATTTCTTTTAAACTTTATTCTATATTTATGTATCATATTTATCATTTTATTTATGATCTCTCATTTTTAAACTATAAGTTGTAAAGTTAAATTATATGTTTTATTTTTAAATTATGAAAAAGCTACCTTTATGAATCTTCATCATATTGGATATAAATTTGAAGTTTTCTACATAAGTTTTCGTGTATAATACAATGATTTAAAAATTATTTTTCACTTGCCATTAGAAAATATGTATATATATATATTATTTATTTATTTATTCATTATCATGTTTTAAAGAGAGAGTTTCATGTAAGTTTTACATTAAATTTATTAAAATATTTCTTTATGCAAGCTATTACATTAGGTCATGATTCTTTTATGCTAATCCATGTTCACTTTAAATATATATACATTAATAAGGTTTTAAAAATTTGCTACTTTCCATACCATGAAATTATACTAGAATTTGGAAAATTCATATGTTGTTAAAGTAATCGTTATAATAGTGTTAAGTCTGTTTAATTTTTATTTTTACACTTTAGTACCCACTTTCTAATATGTCTTTATATGCATAATTGTATATGTGTGGTTTACATACATGATCATTATTTTCATAACATATTCTGGTATTTTATAACTATCATACTTAGCTTGACGTATACATACTTGTCACTTGTACAACATACATAAAATTATGCCGGATTTTCCTTATTAGTATATACACATGTTTTGATAATGTCATGGATCCTGACTTGCCTGTTAATTTGATTTTGACATGGACCACATCTTTCTGTTTACTAGACATGTGTATATAGAAATTTTGACATGATTGGTTCATCATATTCCTAATTGATTTCCATGTAACATAACTTGAAATCTTGGGTTATGGGAGAACCACAAGGTGGACAAATATTGTATCATGAAGGGTTTAGGATAGGTTGCGCAACTGAAATAGGGATCCATCCGCGAAAGCACCTGGATGGTACTGAGCCATCATCTCTTGTATAGTTCATATTGATAGGACGACCGAATACTCAGTATTGGTATCTGCTTGAGTGCTTAGCGGTACTATTAGTTCGGTGCTAGTATCTTGGCAGGGTTCCAGATATGCACGGGTACTTTCACAATACGAGTCTATTTCTTCACTATTTAGTTTAAATATAAACTAAAATAAGATATTAACTTAGACTTGACATGCATGTATATCTCTGCTTGATATTATTACTTGATTGTTTAATATTTTCTATACATGCGCATACTTTCATATCCATATTCATATCTTATCTATTTGTTTATATTACATACTCCCTACTTCTTATTATTTTACTTGTCGAGTTTGACCCTGAGCTCCCCCACACACTCAGGTACTGAAGATGTGAGCGAGAATCCGCCATTACATGACCCATACTTTCTGGAGCAGACCGAGCAGCAGTAGATTTCTATGCCTCCGTTTTTGTATTTTTAGTTTGATATGTATCATTCCTTTGGGACTTTATTTCTAACTTTTGTATCAGTATTTTACTTGTTACTTTTTATCTTAGACATGTATATCTTTTCTTTTATATCGCAATAGACTAATTTCGAAGATCCTGGTAAATGACTAGTATTTAGTTCCATTCATTTCTTCTTTTACATACTTATAGACCTCGTGCACGTCGACTTACACGTGCCCACCGGTAACGCACTCCATTTCCATATCTTTCCAGGAAATGGGGCATTACAGAGGATATGAATCGTAGTTTTATGCACAGAATTAAAGAATCTGAAGTAAAAGAGACTTTAAAGAGAATGAAATCAAAAAAAGCAGTTGGTTTAGATGAGATTCCTATAGGGGCATATAGATACTTAGGAGCAATTGGTGTGATATGATTGACATATCTTTTTAATAAATTTTGGCAAACTAAGAAAATGTCAAATGAATGGAGGAAGAATATCTAGTATCTCTGTATAAGAATAAGGGTGATATTTAGAGTTGTTCTAATTATCGTGGAATAAAAATCATGTGTCACACTATGAAACTTTAGAAAAAAATAATTGAACATAAATTGAGGCAGACTATTAAAATATTGGAGAACCATTTTGGATTCATATTGGGGCAATCAACGATAGAACCTATTCATTTACTTCGTCAATTTACAGAGCAATTTCAGGAGAGAAATAGAGATTTTCATATGATATTTATTGACTTAGAGAAATCCTATGATAAGGTACCGTAACAGGTAATTTGGTGGATATTGATGAAGAAAAATATCCCCATCAAGTACATTGATATAATTAAAGACATGTATGATGAAGTAGTGGCCAATGTCAGAATATGTGGCAGTCTAATAAGTGATTTTTCACAATTAGATTGTATTAAGGATCTATATTGAGCCAGTTCATATTTGTTATAGTGATGGATGAGTTTACTAGAGTTATTTAGGATGAGATACCTTGGTTTATACTATTTGCTGATGATATTGTCTTATTTATGAGACAAGAGCAGGGGTGAATACCAAGTTAGAGTTAGGAAGACACACATTAGAATTTTGAGATTTTAGATTGAGTAGGTCAAAAATAGAATATATGAGATATAAATTTAGTAAATGACAGAGCTTAAACTATAGTGTTGTAACACTGGATGGATAAAAGATACAAATAAACAGTCATTTTAGGCATTTGGGTTCTATTATTCAGAATGACAGAGAGATTGATAATGACATCAATCATAGGATACAAGCTGGCTGGTTGAAATAGAGGAGTCTAACGAAAGTTTTATGCAACCGTAACATTCTGTTAAGGTTAAAGAGAAAATTTTATAGGACTGCTATTATGCCAGCTTTATTATATAACACAGAATTCTGGGCTATAAAGAAACGTCATTCACAGAAGATAAGTGTAACTGAGATGCTCATGCTTCATTCGATATGCGACAATACTATGAGAGATAAAGTGATAAATAAAGATATTTGTGCTAAACTAGGTGTAACTTCTATCAATGAGAAAATGCGAGAAAATCGCTTACGATGGTTTGGTCATGTATAATGTAGATGTACAAATATATCATTTCGAAGAGAGAAGCTTATCAATATTGGACAAGTCAAAAAAGCGAAGGAAAGATCGAAGAAAATATGGATGGAGGTGATACGAAAAGATATCGATTTTAGAGTTTTAAATGCCGAGATATTACTTGATATGAATGAATGGATAAGGATTATCAACGTGATCGATCCGGCGTGATTCTCTTTCGGTTCATGTAGCCTATCCCAAGTACTTGGGATAAAAGCCTTAGTTGTTGTTGTTATTTATATAGGTTTTCAAATTGGGAAGTTTTAGAATTTGAAGGGTTTTTATTTAATTTAGGAAATTTAATTTTAGAATTAAAGTTGAGAGTTTTATTGTTGAATTAATGGAGAAAATGGAGAGTTTGGCAGTTAGAGAAGATGAAAGTTTGGAAGGTTAAAGAAAATGAAATGTTTAGGATTTAAAAAAAATGAAAGGTTATATTTATTATTTGTTTATTTATTTTTTTGATTATTTATGACTATAAAAAATAAAGGGTCATTCCAAATTGTCCTATCCAACTTGGCATCAAATTCGCCATCTCATGGCCTTGATTTCGGATCCATAACCATAGCTTTGATATTAGTTGTTGGAAATCAAATCTCCCAATCCGATCTTGCAAAATGAATGGTTTTTTCAATAAAAGAACAAGTAAGAGAACAAGTTGTTGCAAAATGAATGGTTTTTTCAATAAGAGAACAAGTAAGACCTCTTGATTGATGAATAAGTGTCTAAAAATTACGTGATTTTTTATTGCACCACTTGTTTAGAGCATGGACATCATAATTGATGGTTCGGATCTTCCACATAATCCTTGATTAACGGCAAGTTCTACTAGAGACACCTAAGGTACGCTATTTCTATATATATGTATTTGAAAGGTAAACAAACATAAGCTCATGCATGTGCTCACATACAAAGACAAACACACATAAAAGCACAAATTGTCCAAGTTAAATCCCCTTGTTGACATCTACAGAAAGTAAACCTGAGACCTCTCTCCCGTGAGCAAGTGGTGTTACTGTCAGCTCACCCACTTTAACTAACTGAAAAAATGTTTTTGGTATACGAACGCGACAAACGAATTATTGACTTTTGAAATGTTGAAAGAAACTACATTTGGAACACTAAGCATCATGAATCTCTTAATGTAATGAAATGGTTTCTTCTGCAATATATTCAAGGCCTAACGATTTTTTAAAGCTAATGTTACCTCTAATAATAGATCTAAAACTGTATTATGTTTTTCACTTCAAGTAAATTCATCTCTTATTATTGGCTCGTGATGCATTGTATATTTATGCATTGAGAAGTAATAACCATAACCACTAAGCTTCCTAATAACCATTTATTCTTGGATGATTTATTAATTTCCCTGTAGGAAGGAAGTCAAGCAGAAGTAAACCAATATAAGGAGAACTACGGAACGGCTTGGTTTGTTGGTACTATCTTAAAGATGATCGGCAAGAGCTACTTCTTGGTGGAGTACCAGGGTCTAACAGTAGGTGATGATAGGAACAGAAAACTCCTCAAGGAGATTGTTGATCTCGAATATATTAGGCCCTCCCCACCCTCTTCCCCAAAGTTTCATTGTTTTAATGTCTTGGACGAAGTGGAGGCATTCCATAAGAATGGATGGCTAGTTGGAGTGGTTGCTAGTATTCTTCCAAGGTCAAGGTACATTGCCAAGTCCAAGCACCAGGATGAGGAGATTGAGCTTGATAAGGATTTACTAAGGCCTCACTTTTATTGGACTATGAAGAGTTGGGAGCGTATTACTCAGGTATTGAATAATTCTTACCAGTTCTTAGACTCGCATATGCTTTTTATATTCCATTTTTTATTTATGTTCTGAACCTAAGGATATAGCAATTCTTAGTTCCATGTTGCTTGTTATTTTCCAATTTAAATTTATGTGCTGAACCACAGAATAATTTGATCATTGTTCTTAATTACCATTTAACCGAATGCATATGTATTGGTCCATGTTGCAAATTAGAAAGTAAAATCTTATATAAATCTCTGTCAAAACCCTTAATTTGAAAAGTACAAATATAATATAGGTCTTTGTGCCATATTAGAAACTAGAATCATTTATATTATCTGGAAGCTTAACCCTCCTACCCCCTTCCTTTCTCTCTCTCGCTTTTCGTTCTCCCTATCCCTCTTCCTCTCATGAAAGATGGGCATATCGATGGAAGGAATTTTTATATGTGTTGGCTTTAAAAAAGGGAACCAAGAAGTGTGATTTAATGTTTTAGTAGCAATGCAACTACGAATTGATAGGCTTTGGATGATGGGAAAAAAGTCCATTGAGATGGCAGTCGTGTCACAAAAACACTATTCTGATTTGTCTATTTGAGAATTATTCTAGCTGAGAATTATTCTGTTGAAACTAATTCTTTCAGAACTCAAGAAATAAACACAGAATGAATATTGTCATTGTTGATCCTCAACAACAAACTTTCCTTAATTACCTCATTGAAAAGTGAAGGGGAAAAGTAGGAAAAAAATGTCCCCATTAAAGGGCATAGTGACATTTTTAACAATTTTATTATATGAATGTAGCTTAGTTATATTTATTTGATAAAAATCACCTTATAGTTTCTACAGGCATTCTTCAGGTAATGTTGTTTTGAACTTGTTATCTCGAAGCTTGGGAGAATTTTATTTTTCACGCTTGCTCATGAATCTCTATGTTCATGTGTGCACACCCTGTGCTAGTACTTTGATGAGGTTCATTGTCTCCAGTAGAATTTCTAATGTGCTAACCGATACATGTGTTGTTTTCTTTTTAATTTTTTAATTTTGGTTTTATTTTTCAGAAGAAAATTAAAATAGCACATGTTTCAAGTGAAAAGAAACAAGCTAGTCACAAAATGAAAATTCATACAATCGAAAGATTAAAATGTCCTCTTTCTATACTAACTTGTGATAGTGATGATAAAGTTGCTGGTGACTGTGATGCTGTTAATTTGGAGGCTAACAAGTTTGAGGGGCACAGTGTTTGTGATAAAGTTGAGGCATCTCAACCTCGAACGAAGTCGAAGAAGGGTATATCGCTTGAAACTAATTCAGCTCCTCGTAGAACCGAACAAATATCGCGATATGACAAATTATTTGGATGTCATGTGACAGTACTGTGTTCCAGTATCAGCAGAAATAGAGATGAAGCGTGCATCTTGAAACTCTTCAATAGTGACAAATCAACTGGATCTCGATATATTGACCCTTCAAGATCATCTTCAGAGCCTCATGAATCATTATTATTTTTCTCTTGTCTTGCACTTTCATATATGAGCAGATTATGAGTTTCTAAATTTAATTCAGGACTCATAGCAACTTCATCTTCTCTCTCTCGTATCGAGCGACGAATTGGTGGCCAAGATACTGCTTTCTTTCTCCTCAATGAGCAAGTTAGTCGTACGCGAGATGATTCTACCGGTTCCATCTATGGAATACAAAGATAATAGCATTAACACATGTAATTTCATTCATAAATGATAGTTATCATAACAATGACTTCTCTATATTTAAGTAAGTAGTTACAGAGTTCAATTTGATACAAATATCAATTTTTGTCTAATTTTGTTACTGTAGTAGAATGTAAAATACAGGTATAAACGCACTCAAACCTTTTTTTACTCATTAATCAACCATTACGATAATTCTAGAAACTTCAAGATATATAAAGTATAAATTAAAACACCAATTTTTAAGTTTCAATCTTAAAAGATGGAAAAATAATTTCTAATTTCAAAATTGAGATCAGTTGTAGAGTTAATCTTTGAGATAGTTTAGATATTGAGCGCCAGAGAGTTCTTACCAATTACAAGAGATTTTGAGAGGTAGAGCAAGTAGAGAGAATTATTAAAAAAAATTATGGTAAACTTATAAAAAAAATTATCAATGATCAAAAACCCTCCACCCCCAAAATCCCAATGCTCCATCCTCAATTTTATCATCAAAACCCCTCCACCTCCTCCCCTCTCCTCCTCTCCAACCCAAAAAGATCACCAACTTCAAAAACCTCCCATTCTTTGCTCCAAAAAAGAGCCCAAAATGAAACAAAATGAAACAAAATAAATTTGCTAAATAAGGAAGAGTTCTCACCCACCTCGACTCAAGAAGCAGCGGTGGGCGAGCAGCGGGCAAGTCGCGTGGGCTGGATTGGCAGCGGCAATAGCGAAATCAGCGGCGGGATAGGCGGCAAAGACAAGCAACTAGGAGAGGAACAAAGATGGGGGGAGGAGGAGGTAGGGAAGGGGATGAGGAAGATGAAAGATTAGAAGAGGTGGGAGAGAGAAGGAAGAGAGGAGTTAGTTTTCTGGGTTTGAGATATGGCCGACCCTAGAGCCGGAGAGGTGAGGGAGAGAAGAATAGAGGTGGGGGGAAAATGAATGGTTTGATACTAATTGTTGGAAATCAAATCTCCCAATCCGATCTTGCAAAATGAATGGTTTTTTAAAAAAGAGAACAAATAAGACCTCTTGGTTGATGAATAAGTATCTAAAAATTACGTGATTATTTATGCACCACTTGTTTAGAGCATGGACATCATAATTGATGGTTCGGATCTTCCACATAATCCTTGATTTAGGCTAAGTTCTACTAGAGACACCTAAGGTGCACTATTTCTGTATATATGTATTTGAAAGGTAAACAAACATAAGCTCATGCATGTGAGCACATACAAAGACACACACACATACAAGCACAAATTGTCCAAGTTAAATTCCCTTGTTGACATCGACAGGAAGTAAACCTGAGACCTCTCTCCCATGAGACAGTGGTGTTACTGTCAGCTCATCCACTTTGACTAACTGAAAAAATATTTTTGGTATACTAACTCGACAAACGAATTATTGACTTTTGAAATGTTGAGAGAAACTACTTTTGGAACACTAAGCATCATGTTTCTCTTCATCTAATGAAATGGTTTCTTCTGCAATATATTCAAGGCCTAACGATTTTTTAAAGCTAATGTTACCTCTAATAATAGATCTAAAACTGTATTATGTTTTTCACTTCAACTAAATCCATCTCTTATTATTGGCTCGTGATGCATTGTATATTTATGCATTGAGAAGTAATAACCATAACCGCTAAGCTTCCTAATCACCATTTATTCTTGGATGATTTATTAATTTTCCCTGTAGGAAGAAAATATGATGTTTGTTGTGGGAAGTCAAGTAGAAGTAAGCCGATATAAGGAGAACTATGGAACAGCTTGGTTTGTTGGTACTATCTTAAAGGTGATCGGCAAGAGCTACTTCTTGGTGGAGTACCGGAGTCTAACAGTAGGTGATGATAGGAACAGGAAACTCCTCAAGGAGATTGTTGATCTTGAATATATTAGGCCCTCCCCACCCTCTTCCCCATAGTTTCATTGTTTTAATGTCTTGGACGAAGTGGAGGCATTCCATAAGAATGGATGGCTAATTGGAGTGGTTGCTGGTATTCTTCCAGGGTCAAGGTACATTGTCAAGTCCAAGCACGAGGATGAGGAGATTGAGCTTGATAAGGATTTACTAAGGCCTCACTTTTATTGAACTATGAAGCGTTGGGAGTGTATTACTCGGGTATTGAATAATTCTTACCAGTTCTTAGACTCGCATGTGCTTTTTATATTCCATTTTGGATTTATGTTCTGAACCTAAGGATATAGCAATTCTTAGTTCCATGTTGCTTGTTATTTGCCATTTTGAATTTATGTGCTGAACCACAAAATAATTTGATCATTGTTCTTAATTACCATTTAACTGAATGCATATGTATTGGTCCATGTTCCAATTAAAAAGTAAAATCTTATATAAATCTCTGTCAAAACCCTTAATTTGAAAAGTACAAATCTAATATAAGTCTTTGTGCCATATTAGAAACAAGAATCTTGTATATTGTCTGGAAGCTTAACCCAGTTGCCCCCTTCCTTTCTCTCTCTTGCTTTTCGTTCTCCCTATCCCTCTTCCCCTCATGAAAGATGGGCATATCGGAGGAAGGAATTTTTATATGTGTTGGCTTTAAAAAAGGGAACCAAGAAGTGTGATTTAATGTTTTAGTAGCAATGCAACTACGAATTGATAGGCTTTGGATGATGGGAAAATTGTCCATTGAGATGGCAGTCGTGTTACAAAAACACCATTATGATTTGTCTGTTTGAGAATTATTCTAGCTGAGAATTATTTTGTTGAAATTAATTCTTTCAAAACTCAAGAAATAAACAAAGAATGAATATTGTCATTGTTTCTCCTCAGCAACAAACTTTCCTTAATTACTTCATTGAAAAGTGAAGGGGAAAAGTAAGAAAACAATGTCCCCATTAAAGGGCATAGTGACATTTTTAACAATTTTATTATATGAATGTAGCTTAGTTATATTTATTTGATAAAAATCACCTTATAGTTTCTGCAGGCATTCTTCAGGTAATGTTTTTTTGAACTTGTTATCTCGAAGCTTGGGAGAATTTTATTTTCCACGCTTGCTCATGAATCTCTATGTTCATGTGTGCACACCATGTGCTAGTACCTTGATGAGGTTCATTGTCTCCAGTAGAATTTCTAATGTGCTAACTGATACATGTGTTGTTTTCTTTTTAATTTTTTAATTTTGGTTTTATGTTTCAGAAGAAAAGTAAAATAGCACCTGTTTCAAGTGAAAAGAAACAAGCTAGTCACAAAATGAAAATTCATGCAATCGAAAGATTAAAATGTCCTCTTTCTATACTAACTTGTGATAGTGATGATGAAGTTGCTGGTGACTGTGATGCTGTTAATTTGGAGGCTAACAGGTTTGAGGGGCACAGAGTTTGTGATAAAGTTGAGGCATCTCAACCTCGAAGGAAGTCGAATAATGGCATATCGCTTGAAACTAATTCGGCTCCTCGTAGAACCGAACAAATATCGCGATATGACAAATTATTTGGATGTCATGTAACAGTACTGTGTTCCAGTATCAGCAGAAATAGAGATGGAGTTGCTGATAAATCTGGTCTCATGAACTTGAAGAACAAGAAAGCTAGGGAGCCCCATGTTGAAGACGTTGTCAACTCATCTCAGCCTCGCCAGAGGTCAAAGGAAGGAATACAACAAGAGGACTTACAGATATTAGATGGCACAATGAAGGATCATGCTCCTAAAATTGAGAAAATAGTAGAAAAAATTTTCTCCACTCCAATGCCAATGGCAGAAGTGAGCCTAGCTTTGGTGAACAAACAAAATCATACCAGCACAGTTTATCCGAGGGAGAAAGGGGGAATAAAACTATACATGTTGCCTTCAGTAACAGTCTGTAATAAACAAGATATGGCCGGAGAAAATGGAAAGAGTGATCAAGCAAACAGTAAGGAGAGGTCATGTTGGTTGACTGATAGATTAGAACATCAGTTAAAGGCAGCTAATATTGGCCATTTGCCTCTTGCTGCATAATTTCTTTCAGTTGCATACTTGAAAAATTGTGATGGTCCACAAAATACTAGGATGCGGAGAAAGAAGGTTGTCTCTCGAGGCCCATATAAGAAAAGGAAGAATTCTGATGTGATTGTAAGTCATTATACTTATTTTCGCTGTCTTGATCAGTAAATATTGTTCCTTTATTGTAAAGTATTTCTCCTTACCTATCAACTTTCTTGCTTTTTTTTAGGATATGCAACAATCCATACAGAAGGAGACAATGGAAAGTAGGAGATTTAATGTATCAGAGAATATTGTTGAGATGGCGAACACTTCAATTGATCCGTCATCTCAGGAAGATAATGTTCATGATCCCACAGCATCACGAAAAGACCAGACTGTTTCTAAGATGGATAAAGTTCCAAGAGACCCCACACCTAATAGGTCATCATCTTCGAAAAGGGATATTTGTTATGACGATGAGCTATTAGCTGGGAATGTTGAGATGGTGGGTGCTTTATTAGATCCTTCACCTAGGGAAGACGTTCGTGATCTTAACAAGTTTATTCTAAGCACATTACCATCCGAGGAGGCTCCTACAGATCCCACACCATCAACAACAGAAATGGTTGTATCTGAGGTACGTAAGACTCCAAGTGATTCAGTACCTTGTGGGTCATCACCTCTAGGAAAACATGTTCGTTACTCATCACCTAAGGACAACATTGTTGATGACCAGAACAATTTTATTCCAAGCTTGTTGCTGTCAGAGGATCCGCCTCCTGATCCCACTCCATCAATAACCCAAAAGGTTTTTTCTGAGGCAAATAAGATTCCAGGTGTTGCTGCACCTACTTGGTTATCACCTTCTATAGAACATGTCATTGATCATAGTGAGCTTGTCCAAATACATATTCAACAGAGAAGGCTTTAACTGAGACTGATATGGTACCTACTAGACTATTGTCTAACAAGATAACATTGCCATCATAATGGGGCCTGCAATGTGGAAAACGATCGAGTCAATGGAAGTATTTCGTACAATGCCACAACAGCCACATTGCCTAGAATTAAATAATTGCAACATAGAGCTTCGTGAAGGGATGGTATTTGGTTTGACGTTGACTTTCGCAATTGGTTACTGGTTTTTAATAAAAAAAAATTACGTCATCTTTTAAGACGAAGAAAGAAGCGTGCATCTTGAAACTCTTCAATAGTGACAAATCAACTGGATCTCGATATATTGACCCTTCAAGATCATCTTCAGAGCCTCATGAATCATTATTATTTTTCTCTTGTCTTGCACTTTCATATATGAGCAGATTATGAGTTTCTAAATTTAATTCAGGACTCATAGCAACTTCATCTTCTCTCTCTCGTATCGAGCGACGAATTGGTGGCCAAGATACTGCTTTCTTTCTCCTCAATGAGCAAGTTAGTCGTACGCGAGATGATTCTACCGGTTCCATCTATGGAATACAAAGATAATAGCATTAACACATGTAATTTCATTCATAAATGATAGTTATCATAACAATGACTTCTCTATATTTAAGTAAGTAGTTACAGAGTTCAATTTGATACAAATATCAATTTTTGTCTAATTTTGATACTGTAGTAGAATGTAAAATACAGGTATAAACGCACTCAAACCTTTTTTTACTCATTAATCAACCATTACGATAATTCTAGAAACTTCAAGATATACAAAGTATAAATTAAAACACCAATTTTTAAGTTTCAATCTTAAAAGATGGAAAAATAATTTCTAATTTCAAAATTGAGATCTGTTGTAGAGTTAATCTTTGAGATAGTTTAGATATTGAGCGCCAGAGAGTTCTTACCAATTACAAGAGATTTTGAGAGGTAGAGCAAGTAGAGAGAATTATTAAAAAAAATTATGAATTGTGAGGTAAACTTATAAAAAAAATTCATCAATGATCAAAAACCCTCCACCCCCAAAATCCCAATGCCCCATCCTCAATTTTATCATCAAAATCCCTCCTCCTCCTCTCCAACCCAAAAAGATCACCAACTTCAAAAACCTCCCATTCTTTGCTCCAAAAAAGAGCCCAAAATGAAACAAAATAAATTTGCTAAATAAGGAAGAGTTCTCACCCACCTCGACTCAAGAAGCAGCGGTGGGCGAGCAGCGGGCAAGTCGCGTGGGCTGGATTGGCAGCGGCAATAGCGAAATCAGCGGCGGGATAGGCGGCAAAGACAAGCAACTAGGAGAGGAACAAAGATGGGGGGAGGAGGAGGTAGGGAAGGGGATGAGGAAGATGAAAGATTAGAAGAGGTGGGAGAGAGAAGGAAGAGAGGAGTTAGTTTTCTGGGTTTGAGATATGGCCGACCCTAGAGCCGGAGAGGTGAGGGAGAGAAGAATAGAGGTGGGGGGAAAATGAATGGTTTGATACTAATTGTTGGAAATCAAATCTCCCAATCCGATCTTGCAAAATGAATGGTTTTTTAAAAAAGAGAACAAATAAGACCTCTTGGTTGATGAATAAGTATCTAAAAATTACGTGATTATTTATGCACCACTTGTTTAGAGCATGGACATCATAATTGATGGTTCGGATCTTCCACATAATCCTTGATTTAGGCTAAGTTCTACTAGAGACACCTAAGGTGCACTATTTCTGTATATATGTATTTGAAAGGTAAACAAACATAAGCTCATGCATGTGAGCACATACAAAGACACACACACATACAAGCACAAATTGTCCAAGTTAAATTCCCTTGTTGACATCGACAGGAAGTAAACCTGAGACCTCTCTCCCATGAGACAGTGGTGTTACTGTCAGCTCATCCACTTTGACTAACTGAAAAAATATTTTTGGTATACTAACTCGACAAACGAATTATTGACTTTTGAAATGTTGAGAGAAACTACTTTTGGAACACTAAGCATCATGTTTCTCTTCATCTAATGAAATGGTTTCTTCTGCAATATATTCAAGGCCTAACGATTTTTTAAAGCTAATGTTACCTCTAATAATAGATCTAAAACTGTATTATGTTTTTCACTTCAACTAAATCCATCTCTTATTATTGGCTCGTGATGCATTGTATATTTATGCATTGAGAAGTAATAACCATAACCACTAAGCTTCCTAATCACCATTTATTCTTGGATGATTTATTAATTTTCCATGTAGGAAGAAAATATGATGTTTGTTGTGGGAAGTCAAGTAGAAGTAAGCCGATATAAGGAGAACTATGGAACAGCTTGGTTTGTTGGTACTATCTTAAAGGTGATCGGCAAGAGCTACTTCTTGGTGGAGTACCGGAGTCTAACAGTAGGTGATGATAGGAACAGGAAACTCCTCAAGGAGATTGTTGATCTTGAATATATTAGGCCCTCCCCACCCTCTTCCCCATAGTTTCATTGTTTTAATGTCTTGGACGAAGTGGAGGCATTCCATAAGAATGGATGGCTAATTGGAGTGGTTGCTGGTATTCTTCCAGGGTCAAGGTACATTGTCAAGTCCAAGCACGAGGATGAGGAGATTGAGCTTGATAAGGATTTACTAAGGCCTCACTTTTATTGAACTATGAAGCGTTGGGAGTGTATTACTCGGGTATTGAATTCTTACCAGTTCTTAGACTCGCATGTGCTTTTTATATTCCATTTTGGATTTATGTTCTGAACCTAAGGATATAGCAATTCTTAGTTCCATGTTGCCTGTTATTTGCCATTTTGAATTTATGTGCTGAACCACAAAATAATTTGATCATTGTTCTTAATTACCATTTAACTGAATGTATATGTATTGGTCCATGTTCCAATTAAAAAGTAAAATCTTATATAAATCTCTGTCAAAACCCTTAATTTGAAAAGTACAAATCTAATATAAGTCTCTGTGCCATATTAGAAACAAGAATCTTGTATATTGTCTGGAAGCTTAACCCAGCTGCCCCCTTCCTTTCTCTCTCTTGCTTTTCGTTCTCCCTATCCCTCTTCCCCTCATGAAAGATGGGCATATCGGAGGAAGGAATTTTTATATGTGTTGGCTTTAAAAAAGGGAACCAAGAAGTGTGATTTAATGTTTTAGTAGCAATGCAACTACGAATTGATAGGCTTTGGATGATGGGAAAATTGTCCATTGAGATGGCAGTCGTGTCACAAAAACACCATTATGATTTGTCTGTTTGAGAATTATTCTAGCTGAGAATTATTTTGTTGAAATTAATTCTTTCAAAACTCAAGAAATAAACAAAGAATGAATATTGTCATTGTTTCTCCTCAGCAACAAACTTTCCTTAATTACCTCATTGAAAAGTGAAGGGGAAAAGTAAGAAAACAATGTCCCCATTAAAGGGCATAGTGACATTTTTAACAATTTTATTATATGAATGTAGCTTAGTTATATTTATTTGATAAAAATCACCTTATAGTTTCTGCAGGCATTCTTCAGGTAATGTTTTTTTGAACTTGTTATCTCGAAGCTTGGGAGAATTTTATTTTCCACGCTTGCTCATGAATCTCTATGTTCATGTGTGCACACCATGTGCTAGTACCTTGATGAGGTTCATTGTCTCCAGTAGAATTTCTAATGTGCTAACCGATACATGTGTTGTTTTCTTTTTAATTTTTTAATTTTGGTTTTGTGTTTCAGAAGAAAAGTAAAATAGCACCTGTTTCAAGTGAAAAGAAACAAGCTAGTCACAAAATGAAAATTCATGCAATCGAAAGATTAAAATGTCCTCTTCCTATACTAAATTGTGATAGTGATGATGAAGTTGCTGGTGACTATGATGCTGTTAATTTGGAGGCTAACAGGTTTGAGGGGCACAGAGTTTGTGATAAAGTTGAGGCATCTCAACCTCGAAGGAAGTCGAATAATGGCATATCGCTTGAAACTAATTCGGCTCCTCGTAGAACCGAACAAATATCGCGATATGACAAATTATTTGGATGTCATGTAACAGTACTGTGTTCCAGCATCAGCAGAAATAGAGATGGAGTTGCTGATAAATCTGGTCTCATGAACTTGAAGAACAAGAAAGCTAGGGAGCCCCATGTTGAAGACGTTGTCAACTCATCTCAGCCTCGCAAGAGGTCAAACGAACGAATACAACAAGAGGACTTACAGATATTAGATGGCACATTGAAGGATCATGCTCCTAAAATTGAGAAAATAGTAGAAAAAAATTTCTCCACTCCAATGCCAATGGCAGAAGTGAGCCTAGCTTTGGTGAACAAACAAAATCATACCAGCACAGTTTATCCGAGGGAGAAAGGGGGAATAAAACCATACATGTTGCCTTCAGTAACAGTCTGTAATAAACAAGATATGGCCGGAGGAAATGGAAAGAGTGATCAAGCAAACAGTAAGGAGAGGTCATGTTGGTTGACTGATAGATTAGAACATCAGTTAAAGGCAGCTAATATTAGCCATTTGCCATTTGCTGCATAATTTCTTTCAGTTGCATACTTGAAAAATTGTGATGGTCCACAAAATACTAGGATGCGGAGAAAGAAGGTTGTCTCTCGAGGCCCATATAAGAAAAGGAAGAATTCTGATGTGATTGTAAGTCATTATACTTATTTTCGCTGTATTGATCAGTAAATATTGTTCCTTTATTGTAAAGTATTTCTCCTTACCTATCAACTTTCTTCCTTTTTTTTAGGATATGCAACAATCCATACAGAAGGAGACAATGGAAAGTAGGAGATTTAATGTATCAGAGAATATTGTTGAGATGGCGAACACTTCAATTGATCCGTCATCTCAGGAAGATAATGTTCATGATCCCACAGCATCACGAACAGACCAGACTGTTTCTAAGATGGATAAAGTTCCAAGAGACCCCACACCTAATAGGTCATCATCTTCGAAAAGGGATATTTGTTATGACGATGAGCTATTAGCTGGGAATGTTGAGATGGTGGGTGCTTTATTAGATCCTTCACCTAAGGAAGACGTTCGTGATCTTAACAAGTTTATTCTAAGCACATTACCATCCGAGGAGGCTCCTACAGATCCCACACCATCAACAACAAAAATGGTTGTATCTGAGGTACGTAAGACTCCAAATGATTCAGTACCTTGTGGGTCATCACCTCTAGGAAAACATGTTCGTTACTCATCACCTAAGGACAACATTGTTGATGACCAGAACAATTTTATTCCAAGCTTGTTGCTGTCAGAGGATCCACCTCCTGATCCCACTCCATCAATAACCCAAAAGGTTTTTTCTGAGGCAAATAAGATTCCAGGTGTTGCTGCACCTACTGGGTTATCACCTTCTGAAGAACATGTCATTGATCATAGTGAGCTTGTCCAAATACATATTCAACAGAGAAGGCTTTAACTGAGACTGATATGGTACCTACTAGACTATTGTCTAACAAGATAACATTGCCATCATAATGGGGCCTGCAATGTGGAAAACGATCGAGTCAATGGAAGTATTTCGTACAATGCCACAACAGCCACATTGCCTAGAATTAAATAATTGCAACATAGAGCTTCGTGAAGGGATGGTATTTGGTTTGACGTTGACTTTCGCAATTGGTTACTGGTTTTTAATAAAAAAAAATTACGTCATCTTCTAAGATGAAGAAAGAAGCGTGCGTCTTGAAACTCTTTAATAGTGACAAATCAACTGGATCTCGATATATTGACTCTTCAAGATCATTTTTAGAGCCTCATGAATTATTATTCTTTCTCTCTTGTCTTGCACTTTCATATATGAGCAGATTATGAGTTTCTAAATTTAATTCAGGACTCATAGCAACTTCATCTTCTCTCTCTCGTATCGAGCGACGAATTGGTGGCCAAGATACTGCTTTCTTTCTCCTCAACGAGCCAGTTAGTCGTACGCGAGATGATTCTGCCGGATCCATCTATGGAATACAAAGATAATAGCATTAATACATGTAATTTCATTCATAAATGATAGTTATCATAACAATGACTTCTTTATATTTAAGTAGTTACAGAGTTCAATTTGATTCAAATATCAATTTTTGTCTAATTTTGATACTGTAGTAGAATGTAAAATACAGGTATAAACGCACTCAAATCTTTTTTACTAATTAATCAACCATTACAACAATACTAGAAATTACAAGATATATAAAGTATAAATTAAAACACCAATTTTTATGTTTCAATCTTAAAAGATGGAAAAATATTTTTTAACTTCAAAATTGAGATCAGTTGCAGAGTTAATCCTTGAGATAGTTTAGATATTGAGTGTCAGAGAGTTCTTACCAATTACAAGAGATTTTGAGAGGTAGAGTAAGTAGAGAGAATTATTAAAAAAAAAAAAAAAAAAATGAATTGTGAGGTAAATTTATAAAAAAAAATCATCAATGATCAAAAACCCTCCACCCCCAAAACCCCAATGCTCCATCCTCAATTTTATCATCAAAACCCCTTTACCTCCTTCCCTCCTCCTCCTCTCCAACCCAACAAGACCACCAACTTCAAAAACCTCCCATTCTTTGCTCCAAAAAAAGACCCCAAAATAAAAATAGAAAATTGCTAAATGAGGAAGAGTTCTCACCCACCTCGACTCAAGAAGCGGCAGGGAAGGGAACTCGGGTGAGCGGCGGGCGAGCGGCGTAGGCTGGATCGACGACAACGACAGTCAACTCGAAGAGAGGAGCAAAGATGAGGGGAGGAGGAGATAGGGAAGGGAAAGAGAAAGATTAAAGATTAGAAGAGGTGGGAGAGAGAAGGAAGAGAGGAGTTGGTTTTTGTGTTTGAGATATGGCCGACCCTAAAGCTGGAGAGGTGAGAAAGAGAAGAATGGAGGTGAGGGGAGAAGGAAGGGAAAAGGGGGAGAGAAAGAGAATGAGATTATTTTGGGATTATTTGGTGCGCTAACTAGGAAAACCCTATCTTTTCAAAAGAGAGGGTGGGCTCACTAGGAAAACTGGGCTCACTAGTAAAAATGGTGTGCCTCTCTAGAGGCTCCCCTAAAGACCCGAACTATTTCCGGGTTTTGACGCATGAATTAATTTATAAACTTGATCCGAATCGAAATCCAGATGGGAGCAAAATCAAGTTAGGTACATTTAAATATGAACCTGATCCGACCCGCTATTGCTCCAAGAAAATATCGATGAACTTGGTCCATATGAGGACTAGGAGGAGCTTAGATCCCCCGTTCCTCGATTTCTGTCTGGTATATTTGCAAGATTAGTAATCAACAATATCCACACTTGCTCTTCCTCCACCGCCATCGATGTATTCTTGTGCAGGGCATTGTATAGTACCGAAATGGTCTTTTTTTGTGATGTACATGTGTCACTGGGTGGAATCAAGCATCAATCATTGATCTGTCATATTCAAAATTTAGAATAAAAAAAATAAAAACTTCAATTTTTTTAATTTAAAATTTTGAGCAATGCAGACGAAGGACGGGCTTTTTCCAACCTATTTTCATCCCTATATGTGTGGTGAACTTGAGTCATAGCCTTGTGAATAATATAGTATGCATCCACAATAGCCATTATGGTCCATGAGCGGGAACTTCTAAAGGGGCACAACTTTTTTCCTAGTGAGCCCAGATTTCCTAGTGAGCCCAGTAAATTTTTTATTGTAAGGAAAATTTCTTAGTGAGTATATATGGTATTACCAAAATGCCCTTCCTCCTATATCTCCTCTCATCTTCCTCTTCTCTCCTCATTTCTCCTCCAAACCCTAACCCAAACTTCCACTCTTCCTCTCCATACTTATTCTTTCCTCATTTCTCCTTCCAAATCTCCCTCTCTCTCTCTCCCATTCGTAGACCCCTGCTACTCTCTCTGTCGCCACCGCCGCAGGCCGCCCTGCCGCCGCCGCCGAGGTCCCGCCGCCGCCGCCGGTGTTCTCCCGCTGCCGCCTTCCCGCCATTACTAACTGAGTTTTCCTAATTTAGTAATATTTATTTTAAAATTTAGTTTTTATTATTTTTGGATTAAACAACTCTTGAATATTAGGGTTTGGTGATTTTATTGGGTTTGGAAGGAGGATGGGGGATGAGATAGCAAGTTTAATTGTAGCATTTTTTTGTTAATTTTAATTTTTAATATTTAGATTATAATTATTAAGAAAATTTAATATTATAATTTCAATTGTAAAATATGCGAAATTTAGTTATTTTTTATAATCATGAAGGTTAGTATTAAAATTTATTAGTTAATTATGAAGTTTGATGGTATTGTCCTAATGGTTGATTAAGTTGCAAAAAACGGTTTTAGTGTCTTTAAAATTTAATATTATACTATCTTGCAGAAAAAAAATTAGACAAAAAATTATATTTGTAGCAAATTTTACTTTACATGTACAGAAGTTAGTGTTATGAAAAATAATATCTAAAAATAAAATATGTATTCCATAGATGGATCTGGCGGAATCTTCTCGCGTACGACCAACTGTCTCGTTAAGGAGGAAGAAAGTAGCATTTCGACCATAAATTCGTCGCCCGATACGAGAGCGAGAAATCGAAGTTGGAGGTGGAAGGTTTTTAATAATATATGAAAAAAATTTATATAATGTTGTTTATAATTGGGATGGTGCATTGGGGTCTTGTATATATTTTTTTATGTAATGTTGTTTCTAATTATGGCCTAATTTGTTCATAATTCTCATTGTGTGATTTACATTTTTATTTGAATTTGAATTTCGTATTTATGTGTTATTGATGTAATATATAGTTGGAAAGAACTAAACTGTGTACAAATATGAGAGATGAATGAATTTTTTGTGTTTATTACATAGAATGAACTAAACTTTGTGTTTTTTTTATTTTTCTGCAATAGATTGTAAAGTATTTAATTCTATTTTCCGTATTGTTAATAGAAGTTACACGGATTTTAAAAGGGTACATAAAAAAGGTAAGGAAAAATTTGTTTATAAAGTAAAAAAGTTTGTTTTGTACGTGAAAAGGGTAATGACAAAATTAGTCATCAAAGAAGAACCTGAACTAAATTTACCACTATTTGAAAAAATAGATAAAAATCTAAAATAAACGTTATTATCAGGGATGGAACCAAGGTCACTTGCATAATAGGTGAGACTACTCACCGATATGCTACAATGACTTTGTAGATAATGGGCAAAAAAAAAAAAACCGATTTAACTCCCTGGAGAGATATCTGTCCGGACTCGCAGTTCGGACCGGAGTTTTCTGCCTCTCTTTTCTTCTCTTCCAAAAAAATCATCTCTAACCCAACTACTCCTTCATTTTTCTCTTCTCTTATCTAAACCCAATACTATCAAATCTCTCTTCTCACTCTTTTACCCGCTATCGCCTCCTTTGATGCGGATTTAAGGAGTTTTTTTTTTTTTTTTTTTTTGGTTAACTGAACTCAGGAAAAGGGAAGAAGGAAGATAAGGGCAATTTGGTCCAAAAAATTCGATGGCAAAATTGTAATATTATAGAAGTTTTTAACTGGGCTCACTAGGAAAAAAGTTGTGCCCCTTTAGAAGTTCCCTCCATGAGCCAAATGATAATGCACAGTTAACATGTTACCCTTATAATTCCTGATGGTTTTCTGTTTATTTTGTGGAGAAGCAGTTGCTCTGTCAATCTCATCTCTTACGAGCCACCGGCTGTCATTGGGCACCACACCATCCAAAAGAGTCTGAATGTTTTTAGTCTTGATTTCTTTCCTGAACTCCGATATGAACATTTACTTCTTTTTCATGTAAGAAGAGATTAACAGGGATTGAGATTGCATTTTCTCGACATGCTGATGCCTATGTAGTATCAAATGAAGACTCTTTCTTTACCTCTTCTAATAATATTTCTTTTAATAAATAATTTGAAAAATAATAATAATAATAATAATAACTGTCTAGGAAACGCAATCTCATTTTAGGTATTTATCGCATCTGCTGCTATGTACTCCCTTTTTTCTATTAAAAGAACCTTTCTTGATGGAATGGAAGTTCTTAACACATTACAAATAATGAAATTACAAAACGGAGCACACTTGCATACACAAGAACTTGAAAGACCAGCAGATAAATGAAACCTTTTGCAATCACACAAGTTATAATAAATACTGATACTTGCGAGTGTATTATCAAGCACAAGCAAACATCTGCTGCATTTCTACCAAATAGCAGGATGGTGCTACAGGAAAAAGCAAGAAGATCATTCGGAGGGTATAGAATTAGACACACATCTACTCTAAACTCTTGAATCATCAAAGGATAATGTGAGACAATATAACACGATTACACATAAATATCACCATTATAAAATAGGGGGGAAAAGAAAGAAAAAGGATACAGCCAGCTTCGTTGGGTTAATAAAATGAAACAGATGAAGCTTCAACTTCTAAGAAACAAAACGTTGCCTACTGGGCCAAAACGTTAAACTGATGCAGTAGTTAATTGGAATAGAAAGTACAATTGCCACCAAAACGGCATGGTGACGACCAATCTTTTCACTAGGGGCTAACAAACCCATCCCACATAAAATGGTACATGTACACCTGCTGTCAAAACAGAATTACAGTCGCATGAAACTCCGAGGCCCAAAGGTCTTCCTCATTCCTGAACAACACCCACCTCCGGCTCCGACCACCAATGGTTTTTGTTGAATTCCATCATCCCAGGCTTATCCTCACCAGGTATCTCCATTTCACGAGATTTGGTAATGGTGCTTTTCTTTGGGCTCTCCAAATCGACCCCAACAAATTCTGCGTCCTCTTCAAATAACGAGGGGGCAGTCCCTTCAGCTTTTGCTTCCCCAGGCTCCGATGTGCTCGTGGGTTTCGCATCAGCCCGGTCCACGCCATTTGGGAGAGAGCTTTCAGCAGCGACTGCTGTGGTTGGAACATCATCTGTGCTGTCCACTTGAATATCAGATGGCTCACGCCAGCCCACCCAATCAGGCAATTGCTGATCATTGAACAGATCATCATTTGCTCCTGTCTCAAACCGGAACGCGCCCATCTCATCAAGTGCACTTCCTTTGTCGTGATCTGTTGACAGCTGGTCCATAAACCCATTTGTGGTGGAATTGCCACCCAAGTCTGAGTGAGTACCAGATGAATCTGATGCATTCCTTAGTTCCCCATCCTCTCCAGCTACCATCGCTTTGCTGCCACTGGCTTTACCATTCAGACCGATATCGCCCATCCTATCGAGAGTAGAAGTGCTCTGGGACTCTTCAATGCTTCTATCTTCTTGGAAAGCAAACCAGTTTGAATTTGTAAATAGATTACTGCCAAACATAAGAAAAATGAGCTGAACATGAATCATGAACCAATGATACAAAGAAACTCATCTAAAGCTTAGCGAGAGGAAAGGCATCTTGGAGAAATCCACCTCTCGTGATCATCTCCAAGCCTTAATGAGGAGATAACAACTTCGGCAGACTCGTCATCAAAATAGACATCCTGCAGTTTTGAGATGGTCAGGATAGTTGCACAATTACATACCTTCAAGCTTCAAATTTTCTTCTATGTTTTTCATCTTATATTCTAACCATGCATAAACAGACGTGTAGAAATACCACCCAGAGAGAGATGATGCTTTAAACCAGGAAGTCTCTTCTTTTAGGATTATTCTGATGTTCACCCTTCAAATCTTTAATATTTAGAAAAATATACCCCCCCCCCCCCCCCCCACCCCACCCCACCCCACCAAACCAAAAAAAAAAAAAAACAAAAACAAAAAAAAAAAAAATGTCATCTCGTTAGTCAACCGACAAAAGGAACATGAAATTCCCATTATACCCCATATAATTAACTCACCCACTCCATTTTTCCTTTCTCCCCTCATAATTGAGCTGCCTCCTCCTTGAAACTCTACGGTTTTGATAGGAGCAGGGATCATCACAGACGAGAAGTTAGTCTCAAATCCTCGGTCTCAACCTCAATCCCATGTCCGTCCGCCAACTCATTATCATCACCATCGAGCAAGCCTTCTACACTTCTAACCTTTGTCCTCCTTTTCCTCTGGCTTCTCCTCTTGGGACCACCACCACTGCCGCATTGATGCCGCCCTCCACCATTCCCACTGTATTGACTCTGCATGTCACTCTCTCGACATCTCACTGAGTTGCTCCCTCTCATCTTTTTTCCTTGATTTTCGGGTTTTGTTGTGTTGGATTTTTTTTTTTTTTAATTGTTAAGTACAGGATTTTTGAGCGCTGAGTGGTGTTTGTGTTTGTGCGAGGGGCTTGAACCTTTCCTTTAGGATTGTCTAAGGAGAAGTTGAAGCTATGGTTACACAAGACCTCATGCTTGAGGAAGGTGAGCACCAAGCTCCATGAGGGCCGCTCGCAGTTCCTGGCATGCACATCCAGAACTTCTTGTTGTATGCCCGAATCCAGTCAGGATCCCATGAAGGTTAGTATCCTTGACTTTTTGAACCATGTAGCATTGGTTATTCATAATGTATAGGTTCTAGAGTATTGCCTTTGCATATAGCATCCATCTTGCTTTAAGGTTGGCCTTGAGAATCGAGGCCACTGATTGGAGATGTACAATTGGGGAACTGCAACAGTCCTCACCTTTGATCCTGGGAAGCAAATCTAGGTCCCGTTGTAACCAGCAATAGCCCTTAGGTAATTCATGACATACTTTGTAAGAGGATCGACTCTCCCGCCAGTAAAAGGGCTAGTCGATATATTCTTTCTAATGGCATTCTTGAACTCAGCAAAACGGTGAAGTTTCCTCTAATGGATTCACTCAACTTCAAGAAGACCTCATGGCATTCTATCGAGGTAGAAGAACCATACTCTCCTGGATACAAGGGCTTTATGTCAATTAGAAGACCGCTCGGCCCTAGATACATATCAAGAATTCAGAATAGCTTTTCCATCTTCACAGTTCCGATTGCAATGGCTTCGCCCAGATTGAGAAGTTGGAGAATGGGTCCCTTTGTAGATTCAAGGAAACAATAATCCCTCACAGATTCAAGACGGAACCCGAAGATTAAATCACTAAAGCGAGATCAATCACTTGCTAGCAAGGTAACATATTATCTCCCAAATCATAACCTAACCCTCCCATCTCTCACCCATAAATCAAACCCTAACCCCTTTTCCTTCCCTTTCCTTCTGATTTCAATCAACCAAGTCAAGGGTGGGCTCAGGTCGATGTTGGACTAAGCTCAACCTCGAGTTGCAGGAAAGGGACGGAGAGAGGAAAAGCAAAGAGGGTAGATCACAGGGATTTGAGGAAGAGTAATAATAATGAGATCTTTGGATTGATGATGACAAAGAAGTAGAAGAAGGGGAAGAAGAATAAGAAGGCTAAGGGCATTTTGGAGTTTAAATGGGTCCTTTCAGAGCTTCAGGAGAATTTTCCCTACTGTTAACGTCTGACTATCAATTAAGGGGTATTTTTTCTGACTTTCCAAGACTTAAGAGGGTCAAAAAGCTGTTATCATGTTTTGGAAAATATTTTTTTGAAATATTAAAGGGTAAATATCTAACTAACCTTTCTTTTAATAAGAAAATCAGAAAATCTAATTAGTCTATAGGAAAGGCAGAGATACAGTTATTTATTTAACACTAATAACTGCATTTTCTGTCATGCATAACAAGCACTGATTCGTTGCCGAATATTATTGTAAACTAGCCATTCTAAAATGTTATTCCCCACTTCTATTAAGCATTTACCTCAACATTCTCACCTGAGAAGCCTGAAAGTTTTATATAAATAATTCTAAAATGCACTTGTATAAGCCATCGATTTCCTATCCTTCTGAAAAGTTCTTATATTCTTCAAAACAATACTTATGAGAAGCCCAGGCTAGTCAGCTTGTGTCCAGCTAAAGAGTTATTCATGTTTATGACTTTACGGTACAAGAGAAATATCTTACCCTAACATCACATAAAGAATGAAACAAAATGCAGTTCTTACTAACAATTTCCTAAGAGCAATGGTAACAACACCCCAACCCTCCACACCAAATACAAACACAAGCAGCTGCCTAAGAGTAGTGTTTAACCTCCACCCCCACCCCCACATACAAAGGGGCAAGAAAGCTGTTGTTCTGGCATAAGTTTTTAGATTGGTCAATTTATAGTACAGACACTTGTATCAGGAAGTTGTCTCACATCGGACACCACTACTTTTTCTACGCTCCTCAAACACTTCTCATCCTGTGTCCCCTATTTTATAGTTTAAATTTTGGTTTTTGAGAGACTGCTCAGATATGATATCCTATTCACTTACTTTGTTCACTTCACACATTTGAGTCTTTTGTTATTTCCATTTTGTAAATCAAGGGCCATTTTTTAGTTAAAAAGGCCGTCAAAATATTGATTTGTAAAATACTATAGTAAACATCTATAAGTTTATAAACATGAGATGAATTAGCTGTCTGTAGAAACACAAAAACCAAAGGCTTATTCCTTTTTTGTAAAGTCACAAAAACTGTAAGATAGGTTATATTTTTAGCATACATGTAAAAATTATATGATGTTTTATTTTCAGAAATTTATGTCCAGATATTTGGATCATGGGGATGTCAACGTACAGATATTCGAAGTGCAATCTATCTTCTTTATTAATATAAGTTCCATTCTCAGGCCGCCATATCCTTTGGCCCTACTATTTAAGGAATTGCCATGTCCCGGATTTATGTCCCATAACCACCCACATGTCTTAGCATATTACACAGATAGACCCAGAAAGACCATTAATGAAGGAGTACACAGTAAGCAGTTAATATCACCAAGTCAATAGACAGACTTCTCAACGATGACATGTGCATATGTGACTACTCTATGCTTGGTCGTCAGATGACTGTTCACACTTGACGCTATGACCCTGTGTCATTGTCACCAATACAAAAGTAAGGTTTTGAAAGATGATCTTCAACCCAAGAGCCTAGGCCGCTGCCCCACTTTGACCTGGTGAATGAACTTCTAAAATTCAAGAATTCTAAAATTCAAGAAGATCAAGAGTGAGGTCAGAACCGTACCAAAATGGACAAAAACAAAGGGGTCTCATTCTATAATATTTTCAAGTTTAACTTCCCATAACGAGATCAAAAGGATATTTTATCTTTAGTTGATTTTCCTTGAGACACTAATTCAAAAATGCAGTAACTGATGCAAAAGAACATTAAGGAAGTACCTAGTATTTGAGCAATAAATTAAGCGGACATGATAACCATACAACCTATAAATGAAATTAAAAGTGAAATAGAACAGTAATTTAAGTAGAAGAAAGAAGGCATACACATGCAATCCAGAAGATCACTCAAGTGAAAACTAAAAACCTAACCTCATCCGCGTCCTCATTATCATAAGAGCTGTATCTGAAGCCCTGACTAAGATTATTTGCCAAGGCTGTTACGTCATAGTCTCTATCATTGATCTCATCTTCATCACTGTCTCTGGTCCTATCTTGCAATGCAGTTGGACGGCTGCCAAAACGAAGATAATAGTTGAAACTCGTTCACATAATTATTTACAAGTGATATGTCTAAGTTTCACTTTGACTATGACAGCCTATTAAATGATAAGTAGGTAAGTCTCAAGGCTTGTAAAGAGCTGGCAGCAAATCAGCAATTTGCAAAATCAGTCCCAAGTTTATCTAAGGCAAGTTGTTTCATACAGAATCCTCATGCCTTGAGAAGATCTTTTCTTTAAGAGGTGTGATAGAAACATGTGTGTCACGAAGTAGCTACAAACACTATCGTTTAATTATTTATATCAAGAAGTAAACACTTTTCAATTAGATACATACCCACAGGCCCATCGATAAACATTTTCCACTGTGTTGCGCTCTTGCAAGACATTAGTTTGCCAATCATTCCACTCAGAATTTTCCTAAAATCCACAGAAAGACAAACATAAATGCTAGTTGTTTTTTTAATTAGATGGTTAAGGTACAGTAAGAAAACAATACACATGATAGATAACAGTTGAAAATTTGAACTTTTTTGTCTGCCAAATATAAAGCAGAAACGGAACCAAATAACTGTTGTAGTGATCCTTACCTTCTACGATAACTTCGATACGACCTCAAATCAAATCAGGTGTGATTCATTATTATATGTCTAATTTCATGTATCATGTACAAGTAGTGCCTTCACTTCTGACGAACAATATAAATTTTAACAGAAGTAAAATATAACAAACTTACAAGGTTTATCATTCAAACAGAAATGCTGTGTATAAAGTCAATTTGTGACTTCTACTGTGGCTCGAATGTCTGTTTGTTAAAAACACTTCCATTTAGTGTATCTGGCTACACATGACTGCAATTTCCAAATTTTGTATTAATTTACGTATCAATCATGAAAGTTAGAATAGTGAAGGTGCAAGTCCAATTCATGGTATTCTTCTTGTAACTGTTGATGGAATTTGAATTCTTCTCTTTTTGCTTCCCATATTTGAAACTTTGAGTTATGTCTAATGCTGCACCAGTACAATATCCTAGATAAAATTACCACACTTTCCATAAGGAGCCAAAATTTTCTCTCAGACGAATAAATATTATTGCACTTCTTAAGGAAAATTAAATTAAATTGTGAATTGGTATACCTCAACTACAAAAAGTTCAAGAAGCACGCTTTGGAGCAAATGCCGGAATTTTAATTCCATGATAATCGAAGTTCATGCTACTAATCATTAACCATATTCAAATAATTTTGTGACAGTGAAGCTTAACTGCAAAATCTCTCATATTGGCTTTAGCCAAAATGATGACCCTTAACTTGATCAAGGACGTTCGAGTTTGTAACTGTATGCACATAACCTTTTAGATATAATAATATTGCTTATGTCTGCCATCTCCTGCCACTGATAACTATTTACGCCTACCACATATCAAGAGAAATAGAACTAGAAGCAACCATAGGCTATTACTCTAATAAAGAAAATTTGAAACCTGTAAATGTCTTTGAATGTGATCATTGCAATTTCCTAGTTGAACAAGCTTGTTAGCAATTCGTGTTATGTGTCCAATGTAGCCAGCACGAGGGGGCTGTCTGCCAGCAGCAGGTTTTGTCAGCTGCAAAGCCAAGAGTTTAAAATTAATAAAGCTACCTGATGTTAAGTTGCTTTCATCTGATAGATACCTAAGTTAATGAATAAACACAAGATATAGCAACAAATGTTAGAAAAGGAACTTTTACATATCTTTACCAGATTTGAATCGTTGGAAACACAGGGATCTTTATCCGCTTGTAGAAATTTCCCGACTATATTACAGACTTGAAATAGATGGTCAATGATGGCATTATTCTTGCTATCCAGGCATGCAGTTATTATGCTTTCTACATGATGGTGCAGTGAATTATTAAAGGGATATCTGCAAGAAGATGATATAGAATTATTGAGTCATATGTGCTATCAATTGCCCAAAAATAATAATAATAATGGAAAAATGGAAAACATAAAGATTACTCAAAAAAGAGATCTAGGATTCTCTGGATAGCACCAGAGTCAACCAGTTCCTTCTTAGCAGCCTCATCACCAGTTCCTAATAAAACTGCAATGAATTCCACAATCTGGTAGACAAAATAAAATTGGAAATATTAACAAACAACGAAACAAGAAAAATTCTATGTAATATGCTTTAGAAAGAACATACAAGGAGAAGAAAAGAGATCTCTATATGGTTTTCCTTGTATTAGAAAAGCTTACAATAGGGTTCCCAGGCAGATAGTGTTGATGGGCTTTAGAAAAGAAAGAGTCCTAGTACGTACATTTATGTGACTAATAAGCAACAATTGTAAGAACAGTAGCAGGAGAGACGAAGGGATATCACAATAGGATTATGAAGCATCTGTATCTCTTTGTATTAGCAATGGACGAATCCCAATGGTGCACGCCATAAGATTACTGAGGGTCAACACCATGTGTACTTGGTAGGCATACTTAGGATAATGTCCAACGGTGCATGTTTTTAGGTGATGACAATGTTAACTAATGCAACTAGGGAAGAGATGATTTCCAAAGTAGAGAGGACAAGATAGGCTCTTGAGGCTAAGGGATTTACAAATAGCAGAATGAGTGTAATATACGGAATGTAAATTTTTCAAAATTATGAGAAAGATGAGCATATATAACATGTCAATGGTCAAGAAATATGTAACGACATTTTCACTATTTAGTATCAAACATTCACCAAGATAGTGAGATCGAGGAAATACGGTCCACACAATAAAGCAGGATAGTTGGAGCGCAGTAGTTATGGGTTAGATGTGACCACCAACTGCTCATGAGATTTAAGTAAAAGTAAAAAACCATAGAATGGCTATAGCACTGACAATGCTTTATGGATCAGAATATTGCTCATTAAAGAAACTACATGTCTAAGAATAAGATTTACATGTAAGTTTCATTAACTTGGAAACAGCTTATAAGAGGGGAGGGTTTCAGAAAAGTAACAAGTAACTAGTAGATATATTAATGTTTTAAAAGATGAATATGATACATAAGCAACCATGGTAACTGAAGGTGACAAGAACCATCCCTAGATAGTTGAAGCGCAGCAGTGCTTCTTGGGCTATATGTGACTGCCGACTACTCATGAGATTTTAGGTTGAAAAAATATATAGAATGTCTATAGCAATGATAATGCTTTATGGATCAGAATATTGCTCATTAAAGAAACTACATGTCTAAGAAATGAGATTTACATAAAGTTTCGTTAATTTAGAAAAAGCTTATAAAAGGGGTGGGTTTTAGAACAAGTATCCAGTAGATATATTAATATCATTAAAGATGCATATGGTATATAAGCAACCAAAGTAACTGTAGGTAAGCAAAACCATCTCTATCACCAAAGAATTATATCAAGAATTGCCATTAAGACTTTTTCCTTTTGCAATAGTCACACAAGAACTTACTAGCGATATCACGATGAAATCTCATGGTGCATGTTGTTTGATTATGACATGCATGTTGCTTGTTGATGATATAATATCAGTTGATAATACTGGGAAAGGGATAATTTCAAAGGTCGAAAGGTAAAGAGAAGCTCCAGAATCTAATGCATTTAGAATTGGTACTAATGAAAACAGAAAACATTAAATGTAACATTAACAAAGCCATTAGAATATGAGTGTTTTATGCATATCCATGGTCAGGGAACACATCATTGTAAGCATTTTCGTCAAGAAAGTGAGATTGAGGAAGATTTGGTACATAAAATCAAAGCAAAATGGTAAAAGTGGAGTACTTATGGGATTTTATATGATCATACTCCCATAACATTGAAAAGGAAATTTATGGGATAGTTGGAAGATATGGTATATAGAATCAAATCAAAATGGTAAAACTGGAGGCTTCTAGAGCTTTACGTGATCATAGAATACCCATGGAACAGAAGAGGAAATTTTATGGGAGAGCTATAAGGCAAGATGATTTATGGATTTGAGTGTTTGGGTAATTAAAAAAATTACTAAAAAAATATAAAGATGAGAATGCTACGATGGATGATTCGACATAATAAGAAACAAATAAAAAGAAGCAAGTATAGTAGTGAGAATAGACAATAAGGTGAGTGAAAATCAATTTAAATGATTTGGTCATGCACAACGGTCACTAGTAAGCATGTTAGCCAGGAGATGTGATATATATGTTGTTTATGTTGTTGACAGAGTGGTAAGTACTAGAGGTATGCCTAAGAGGACTTGGATTGAGACAACTAGAAAGGACTTAGAGGTGCTCAATTTAATGGAGGGAGATGCCCTTAATAGAACTAAAGGGAACAAAAGGATTCATGCAAATTTTAGGACACAGCCTCTGTTCTTTGCTGGTTATCTTTAAAAAAGAGGGTAGCAAAAATGAGAATTCTCAGCTAGAAGAGTGAAAATAAACTAAAGGATAGGATAAAGAATAAGTGCACTTATAAGAAGCTTGAGATTACTCCGGTTGAGGATAAAATGAAGGAGAATAGAGAAAGATGATTTATGTATACGCAACAGAGGCCAATAAGTGCATTATTTAGGATAAGTGATAGGATTATAGTTATCGATCCTAGAGGTAGGCCCTAACAAACTTGAATGGAGGCAACTAGGAAGGATATGCTAGACGTTAATTTAACTAAAGAGATAGCCCTCAATGGAACTTAATAAAAGAAAAGAATTCATCTAGCTGACCACAAAAACTGAGGATAAACATTGTTGTTGTAACCAAATATGAGAAATTTGCCAATAAGCCAAGGCTCCATTATTATTACTCACCTATCAAATCTGTGATACGTTCTGCTCTCGATATGTGTGTGGACACCATATGCTACTTTGCACAGTACGTTGTAAGAAGGGTATAGGCTTAATCCTATTTCAACGAATATGCATGTGCTATTCTTGTATATGATGACTAATAAAGATATTAAGAAAACTAAATACCAATGCTAAGTACATCAAAACTTCATTGAAACAATAAATTGTTTGTCGACTTTTTTTTTGGGTCACTAATTATGTTGACCAATATCATTAATGAATGCAGATGAACTAGAGTGCATTTAGAGAGGATGGAGTGAATTAGATAATGTTGGTACTCATCTGAGAAACCTGGTTTAGCTTGTGAGGGTCTGACTTCCAAATGTTAAGAGCAAAAAAAAGGAATATGTTACAATAGCAACTAAAGTTGTGTATATAGCATATGTTCATGTTGGATCCAACCTAATCCAGATGTGACCAAACTCTTATTCAAGGTTTAAGAACTAAAATTTGACCTTTCATCTACTGGGTCCGGATTAGACAGCTAGCTGGTGCCACTTGTAGAAACCAAACTTTTGAAGGGAAAAAAAATGCTTGATCTAATCAAGGCTATCTGGGTTTGACATGATCTGGTCCTATACTATTAGATCTATATCCAACCAAATTGGAATTTGGGTCATATTTTCTCCTTTTGGATCTGCACGCAATGAATAGAAGAAATTTTGTATCAAACTGGGTCCGTTGGGGTCTTTCAACCTAATTTAAGTTTTGGCACCTAATCCTCACTCATAGAGTTCTGTTAAGGTAGCAACAAATTGATTTTTCTAGATGAGTACCCATAATTGACCAACATCTTCAGTATGTAGCACTAATATCAATATCACATATCTGAAATAACATACCTTTAAGCGATGCTTCCCAAGGGCAGGCCTTAGTTCACCGTAAGTAGTGGGAAGAGTATTTTCAGTGGAAGAAACATCCAGCATTGTAAGCAAGATACCTGAAAAGCAGCACAATTAAAAGAGCACCGCAAAGCAGTTGGTGGAGAAACTGAGATGGAAAATCACAATTAAACAGACAAATTATTAGAAAATGATAACTATAGCCTAACCACTTCGCATGGTAAGTGCCGTAGGTACAGCCATTTTCAAGTAAGAATCTGAAATAGCTTCCTGATCAAGATATGTTATTGTAGATAGTAAACCAAGAAGACAGTACAACTACTCGGCGCTGGTCCTGTTGTTAATTGTTGAAAATGATTATGAAAGAGACCTAAAAAAGGGGTCTGACAGTTTAAATTTTACAGTAACAAATCAAACTTCTTAATAAAAAAATGAACGTGTAGGATAGTTGCAGTCGGTGCAAAGCAACTACTTCCCAACCAGCCAGATTCAGAAAACCAAGCTTCATTTATATGGCCATACACTGCCGCACAGATTCCAGCAGTACTTGCTAAACTCCGAGATCAAGGAAATTACATGATAAGCAAAGAAGCAGAAAAAACTTCAAGATTAAACTTTGATTTCCTCTCACAAAAGTGTACACATGCCCTTCAGATCTCTAGAAAAAGAACCTTTACGCAAAATTTTTGGAGGGGCAGCCATATTAACTCTTCTCTGTTTCTCTTTGTTAAGGCCAATTCATCGAAAAATTAGCAATTTATATATTTTCGCAGTTTTTCATTGTCTCAGACCATCTCCTCTTTGGGTCTAGCCCCATGCAGTTCTTTAACTTCAATGGTATATCTCTTAATTTGCACACTCAATGGTTTCCACACGTCTAACGTATCTTAAGCAATTCTTCCCCATATATACCTGACATGAAGCTATATCATATTGCAGCTCATCCATTTCAATTATCTTGTTCCGGCTACAATCATACTTTGGACATGTTGTTCCTCAGTTGAGCAATTTCTAGATTGGAAAGGCCTTGCCTTGACTGATGTATAATCATTTTGAGAAATATTTTTATTTTAATCCCTTTTTTACAATAATAATCAGGATGTACCTTTTTTTATAACAAGGAAGTACCATGACCAACAGACCAAGTTAGATCCCCCCAATCAACATTGTTGGGAATCAAACATGAAACCATCCTCTAAGAAGCAAGGGATGTTACCTACATCCTCCCAACCATGCACCCGAGGACCTCATCCTGAACATGCCAAATAAATTCTTCCACAACTAATAAAAAGAGGCAGGGACTGAAACCTGACCATTAATGTAGCTTTTCATGATGTGAAATAATACCTAGTCTCCAATTGTCATTAGGTATTCTCTAATTTACAATAGATGTCCATAATCGAACTTATGACATGATTCTAAAAATATGCAATAAAAATTGATAGTAAAATAATCTGAATCTAAAAATTGAAGTTATCATCTAAGTCACAGCTAACGGCTACAAATATGTATTTGACTTATCACTTTCTAAACATGACTGTCCTTCCAAAGACTTGACTTGATACACCATTTGCTCCTGGATAGGACTAGTTTCACACAGGCGCCTGCCATTTCTCATTTTTAATATGCATATTAAAAAATCAAGGAATTCTGGACAGGACAATCTCGACATAAACCTATTAAACGCATGTGCTTGACACTCGATAGATAGTAACTACAGGAGAGAATTTGGCAAATAACTAAAAAAAACCCAAATCACAAAAGCAGCTGCAACATATGTGTGTACAGAAGGCATGTGCAGCTACACTACAGGATATCAGAAAACAGCCAGTGATCTGGTACGGATATTTATTTACCCAGTTTTGGCAGCATTGCACCAATGGTATCGGGATCAACATGAATTGATGGTTCGTACAGATGTTGACTTCTGAAGGAATGAACAAGTACAGCTGAAGCTGATCTTTTAGGATCCAGCAAGGAGATGCACACAGAGAGTGAGTGAACAAGAGCAGATTTAGAAGGTGAATCTTCCAGTGCATGGCCAAAAATCCTAGCAACAAAGCTGCATATAAAAGGGCATTGATTAATCACTTTTCCATAAAACATTTACCACATTAAACAGGTAGCTATCACGGAGATAGCACTAAATAATTATAAGAACCAAGAAAATAGACCTTGGGCTAGCAAGTTTGGTAGCTAGTGCAGATGGTGCATTTCTGATGATGGCCCCAAGCACCTCCGCTGCATTCGCATGAACTTCAGGAGAACACTGTTCAATGATAACAGAAAGAATAATAACGAACATTATACCTTAGAACTGAGAGTCTTTGCATTATTACTAAAGACCAAATAGCATGCTAAAAGTACCACAAAAATAATAAAAAGCAAATACTGCAGTCATCTGTTAGTTGAGTTCAATAAAAGGGAGTAAAATATAATTTAAATAAAACACGGAGTCAGCATAAACAGGTTGAACAGCCTGTATTGAACAATAAGGAGGTAATATGACCTAGTGTGACACTTCTTTAATGACGATGAGAATTGATGTCTTTTAAGCTACTATTTCAAAATATAAACAAATAAGTAACTAATTAAGCAAAAAAAAAAAAAATTATGCACTTAACAAATAAGTAACTAATTAAGCAAAAAAAAAAAAATTATGCACTTACAGATGAATTCAGTTTATCCACAATCATTTCTAAAAGATTGCTATCAGCTAGCCACTGCATGACATCCATAAAATTTGGATACAAATGATCATCAGCTCCAACAAGTCGAACCAGAATCTGTTAGAAAAGAAAATGAAAGCCTAGTTAACTGAAGAAAAAACATTCGTTTTGATAATAAGGTGGAAGTATGAAAATCTTATGAAGATACTTATTAACAAAGGCATAAATAACACAATTATCAGCAATTGGCCAGCAGTACCTGGCTCTTTTTTACATTGTCGCTACTAAAAAAAGATTATCAAAACACCACCGAAGGAAATTACTAACCTCCATGATAGACGTGATGCCTATCAAATCAACCAACTGCCGGAAAATTCTCTCATGAGTCTGGCATGAATGATCACATTGCATATCAACATATATATATTAATAGAAAAAGAACTAAAGTTAAAAAAAAAAAAAAAAAAAATTCATGGACACATTTTATAAAGTCACAAATAATCTTAGAATATTTGTAAACTAGGTAGAAAACAGGCTGCCAGTGAATGCTGCTAAAAAGAAATAAACAGATAGATGATTCATTTTCCGGTAGCAAGGATTTGCGTGGGGGGTTGGGCAAATAAATAAACGGTACCTTAAGTAACACAGGCACTTCTATCTTGAAGACATGTATCAAATATCCATATCTAACAGAGCGCTTCTTACCCTTTCCTTATAATGCCATGTCCACTTTTACAATCTATTGTGATGTCTCATGTCTACATTGGTGTTTGAACATTTGGCCTAATATTATTACCCAGTTACTTCAAAACTTCAATTCATGTAAAATGCTAGAAACTCAGACACTAGGAAAATGTTGACAACACTTCACAAACACCCAAAGACACTTCATCTTAACACCATGAAAGTACAACCACTTCTCCAAGACACTGTTTCTCTATGACAGATGTTAAATTTTGCACCGCTATTTATGAAATACAGATCTGACCGTAATAGAGTTTATATAAATTTCCAAGTCAAACACCAAAACAGAAACACCCTTGTCACCTTACCATAAGTCCTCATAACACTACAACCCTCACTCCACCATGTTAGCTATCGGAAAAAAAAAACACTAGCAACTCTAGAAGTTTTCAATATTTTTACCTGTTCATCTTGATAAGCTGCCAATAAATCTTGCCTTATATAAAATTCGATAATACTTTTGCTTGTAAAAGCCTGTAAGAGTTTGGTTGTTTGTTGGTAATATTTCTATACTCAAATAGGTCTGCATTATTCCTGCTCACAGCCATAGTAGAGCTTTATGTTTATACATAGTTAAATATACATCTATATAAAGACGTTAAATGGTTTCCTTCCATGACCACAGCAACTACAACTAGGCCATTTGTTAAGCTCATCCAGACATCTCAACCTTCTGTTACAACTGCCATCTAAGACTAACCCCAAAAAATAGTATCGGTACCATCCCGCAGAGATAATCAGGTAATGCATTTTTTTTTTACTCTTTACTTTAAGTGTGCCTCAAAGTCCAATGTCGTTCCCAATAACAAATTTATGATATTTTCCCTTCTTGTAGATGTTTCCCCAAGTCAAGGAAAATATTTTTTATATCTTCTAAGCCGTTTTGGACTATGACAAGCCCTCTCTTGTCCATAGTTTAAGGCAAGTTTAGAGGAGGTAAGTGTAGAGGAAGAGAAGCAAATGATCTGCAGATGTTCAAGAAGTGAGATATAGGACAAATTCAAAAAAGGTAACATGTAGAGATAAAATATTTTCCATACATACGATCATATACTTTTATCAATTTTAAGTCCTAGAGTAGCTAACGAACACACATTTGGTAGTACATGGAGATAACTTGTCCAAATCAGGAGTCAAATTCTGAACAAAACATGTACACTCAAATACTCAAGATAGAAGAAACATGTTTGTATCCAGATAAATACAAGAAAAAAGAGTTTGACTATTCAAAATAGAAGGCCACATCCTATTAATCAAGTGACATACGCACAAAACAGCATCAGATCACAAATATCTTGGAACATGCATGTGAATCATTAAATTATGAACAACATCAAGAATGTATATATTTTCTGTCAGCAACACCATTTTGTTAGGATGTGTGAGAACAAAATACTTGATAAATAATTCCATTTTTAGCACAAAACAAGGAAATATCTGCTTTCATATACTCCATTATCAATAAGCAAAATAGGAATATAAGTAGAAAAATATTTTTTTTATTTCTTTATAAAAGTCTAATGTATGAGGAATGTATGTGGAATAAAAAAAAAAATTTATTTCCTTTAATAAATGCATCCATATCACGAGAGCGAAATCATCCTCCTCGCGTGAAATCATCCTCAATGACAAGAAAGTACTTAAACCCTTAAAAGACGAAACGCTACAAAGATCCCAGATATTAGAATGAACTAACTCAAACATGACATTTATTGACTCTACTAGGATACAAGAAACGGTGATACTTACGAAACTCACAAGACTAAAAGCCTAACCTAGATATACCAAACGCAACAAGTAGAACGAGAAGAAGACGCTGGAGGGAGGGACGTCCAAGCCATTGACGCGACTATAAAGGAAAATCAAGAGAACCAACAATGAACCCCATAGTGAACTATTATCATCCAAACAATACGTCTCCCTTTACTCACAACCCGAATCAATTCTCATCCCAGTATGGACGTCTTAAAAAACACAGTAGGTAAGAAAGAACGTAACAAAACAATTGTTATGTTTAGTAATTTAGCTAATTTAAATAAACAAAAAATCATTAAAGATTAATGAAGAGGTAGCACGAACTATCCCATCACCAACCACCAGTGAAGAGGAACCATCAGTAATATAGACTAGAGTATTTATCTAAAACAAATAATAGGGTGAATTGGTCTCTGGAAGAGGCTCTAGAATCCATAATCTATGATCAACTAAAGAAGGCAATGTATGCATCTTTACCGACAAGGATGCAAATGTAACGATATGAGTACCAGCCAAGGTGGTCAGGAGGCGTAGAAGTTTATCAAGATCAGCTAGTGAAATCTCAACAATCGAAGAAGACATTACCGGAATAGCTGGAGTAGTAGTAAGTATTTTTGACATAGAACCAAAAGGACTAATAGTTAAGTCGCTTGTCATAACTTGAGCCTATTCTGATTTTCGTATTTCTCCCAACAACGATCATATGTATGATTATGTCGACCGCATTGGTCATATTGACGGAATATTCAACGATGACCATCTGAATCTCGACATTATGAACACGGCCTCCCCTTAAATCAAACCGTTGCAACTATGGCCTTGTCCTCAACAAAAAGAATAATGGAACAGGATTCTTGTTGGAAACAAAAGGTGCAAACTACTAATGTGGTAGATCCAATGAAGGCATGAAGAACTCTGGAGTATGTAGCAGTCCATGAAGAGATACTATCACCAATAAAGAAGAATTCTACAATGGAGAGGAACTTGACAATAGCGAGATCTTAATGATACTCTTTTCGGGTCTTTAAATTAGTCATCAGAAGTAAATGAACCACCAGCTCGTCTAAGATTTCACAAACCGCTAAATAGTAAGCAGGAATAGACATCTCCCTAGCTAAAGAGTGAAAAAATGCTCGTATAACATAAAGAACCTAAGAATATTCTTCTTCTCATAGCCACCTCTTTAAGGGTATTCCACATTTCCTTCGCAATCATAAGAAATATTACTCCAAAAATGACTTTTTCTTAATGTTGTTAAGAAGCTAGGTAATAACGTAACAATCATTTACAAGCCAATCAGAATAAGAATGGTCCTTCATATCTGGCAATAATGATGCAAAATTTTTCTTTGTACTCCAACAAATATATGAAAGAATTAAGACCATACAAGATAATTATCACCATTACGGAGTTGTTTGATTTCTTGCAAGAGATGTTACAAGTCACAACTTATATTATTGCAATTGATATTGCAGTAATATAAATTACTGCAACTTGTATTCCTGTGATTAGCTTGGGAGTTGAAAGCAGTAACTAGAGTTAAAAAAAGTTTCAAATATTAATTTTTTATTTTCAAAAGGTCTGAGAGATGCCTTATTTATTAATAATACAATCACTATTTGCAAAAAGAGGAAAAGTGTTACGCAATTTTTTCGACAACTGCAAAGTGCGTAAATTACTGCAATTGCAATTGCAAACTTCTGCGACTGCAACTACAACTAAACAGCAGAAACTACTATTTCTAGCAAAAATGGTTGCAATTGCAACCACTTTACGCACACAAGAAACCAAACAACCCCTAAGTTTAATAGTGTTAGCAGTGAGTGTGGGTGGAACATATGATCAGGGCTATTAGATATCGCAGTAATAGTACTTTAGAGCCCAAAAGTAAAAGCACATGATGGTGAACCTATGGTAAAACATCGAAATCCAATTTACAGGGGTCAATTTTTAGTAGCAGACATAGCAGTAGTTAAAAAAAAAAAACAGTATCAACAGCATCATGATCAATTAATAGTAGCAGCAACCCCTCGTAAGGTAAGCAGCAGTATCAAGGCATGGGCAGTAATTAATCCATTAAATTTGTTAAAAACTACAGTGAGCAAGCAAAAGTTTTGTGAAGAACTGTTATTAGCAGAAAACTGCAGCAAACATCTGCAGTAGTAGCACAGGCTGTTGCTATAATTTGCAGCAGCAGCAGCCTGTTGGTTGAGCTATTGATCGTCAGCCGCTTGCTGGAAGCAAGGGCCTGTTGATGGCAGCAGCCTGTTGGTCAATAGAGAGAGAGAGAGAGAGAGGAGAAAGAAGAAGAGGATCAATGTTGGGGTGTTTTTGGAGTTCGTGGGTTGAGAATAGATTAGTTTTGAGATGCAGGGCTAATATCTATTGCATAACTAGAGGCTGATACCATATTGTGAAATAGTCACATAGATCCTTAATGATATGGGAACCCGTTTATATAAATATACAATGGATAGTATCCAAAACGGGCTAAACCCAATTACTACAATAGACTTGATTCAAAAACTAATCTAACAGAACTCATTGTGATTTTAATATTTATTATGTTTTTAAAAATAAAGTGGGTCATCATATTTCAATGAAAGATATTCTTTTAATAGGATTTTATGAAACTTTAATTTGTAATTGTCATTTCAAAGGCACGTTTTTTGGTAAAAGGAAGAGATAAAGTATTCATGTTATAATAAACAGAGAATTCAAATCAAGAACTTAAAGCTAACAGTCTTCTCCCAGCATACTTGTCGATTAATAGCTTCTCAGAAGAGAAGTATAAATATTATCAGTTAAGAGAAAGTATAAATATTATCACTTAATATGCAGCCACAGAACTGCTAAATCCCTCATGAAAATTCTGTTCCGGTTAATTGTGCTTGCTAGCCATCATTACTGCTGCTTCCATGACCCGACAAACGAATTCAGTGATGTGGCTTGTGTAGCAAGGAGAAAGGTACAGTAAAAGACAAGATGGGTCACGATTGATAGCTGACTGACTTTAGCTTATGTGACTGACTTTAGCTTATGAAGATTGATAGCACAAAGATAATAAAAAGAAAATTTCAGGATTGTTAGGGTTCAAGATCTAAAAAATTGCTGAAAGTTTAGAAACTGTACAGTACATATTGAATAAAATAGAGCGAAACTGACAAAGAAAGTGACATTTTTACTTGACTCAGCAAAAATAAATAAATAAATAAATATGAAATAAACAGTTCACAGGTATCAGAGACTTACTTGGATATATTTCATAAGTGATGTTGTCTTTCGCAACATTAAACATACAACTACCTATGGTAAGATAGAAAGTTTAGATTCGTTAATTAAAAGTTGAAGCATAAGCTAATTTAAAATAAACAAATAATTGAGTTAGAATGCCATGAACCTTGCTGAAGTACCCAGCCAACAATGAATTGTGCGTACAGTTTGGTTCCAGAAAGGAAAAGAGCATATCCATTAGCTGCAGAAGTGGGGAAGAAAGTTAGTGGCAAATCTGAAAGTCCTATGTTTCTACAAAATAGATCACCAAATAATCACTAGTAGGGAATGCAGAAAAACAATGCTAAACAGTTACCTCCTCATCCTCTACTAATGTCTTCAAAATAACATCAATCTCACAAGTGAAAATTTCACAGGCAATGAAAGGGAACCTGGTCCGCAAAAATAATTCTAGTGAGATAAACAGAACAAATTATATTTCAAAGCTGAAGAATATGACAATCACATAGAAGAATCAAGTTACTAATAAATCACATACTTGAAAGCCCGTTTGCTTTCAGCATCTTCAGGAGCATCTTCAACAATATAATGCACCAACTGTTCTACTTGAGCTCTATCTCTAAGACTGAAAGCACATGAACCATAATGTTAATTTTCTTTATTTAAATTAGCAAATTATGAATTAAATGACATGGAATTTCCTCATTCAATCACAAACTGGCTCTCCTTTTACCCTGAAAACCATGCATCTTTCAACCTCAACCGCACTGGACCGTAGCCCTTCGTGGACATAAGCATATTCTATTTAGAAGAACATTCTGACAAATATATAGATAAGCTTTCTCTCTGTATTTCATAGGGAAAGCAAGGAAAAGTACGTGTATAGAATATATAAAAATTTTGAGAACTGATTAAGGTCTCCAATTCCAAAAGGCAGAAAGAACGAATTAACAAACAGGTGAAACCAAAAGGCCAGTCAGCATGGTACTTGGTGAATGCCACTGCACAGCCAACCAACAGAAGGGATCAATCAAGCTAATTTTTGTCTGCTAGTATATTTAAATTTGCTTGAATAGGCCAAATAGTGACTATTTACAGTAGTAAATTAGTAATCACAAGAAAACAGTTAATTAAGCTCTTCTGGGCTGAATAATTGAATTGATAATTACAGAAAATATTTCAAGAGATAAACAGAATGAAAGTATATATTACAAATTTATAAGGCGAGTGTTTAAAGCTTTGCACTCTTGAATTATCTCTTCCTCGTCAAGGAGCTCTTCCAAGGTGAAGTTTTCCTTGTCCAATATGGTTTCAACCTACAAAAAAGAGCAGTATAAATATTGAGTGCTGTAATATATAAATGATGAATATAAATATATAGAAGAAGACAATAACTGCGAAGCAAGAAAATATAGATTCAAATCCAAATTCTGGCATCATTTTAACGATAGGAGTTTCTCGGTGTAATTCTACAAATAGAGTATTCACTCAAACCTTTATTAAATGTTTAGATGGCCTGATCATTTTTTCCATCGGGAACTATTTTGATCGAATACCAACTACCAGCTATCAATAGAAAGTGAAATCAACTCTAAACTATTAACAGAGTAAAACTTTGACCAATGGATACTTAAAACACTTTAATCGGTCTTAGATTTTTTTAATAATAACAATGAATTTTATTTAAAAAGTGGAAAAACTTTAATTAAATTTCCCCTGATTAACCAAGAAGGGAGAGCCTCTACCAAAACTAAGCCTAATTGAAACAATCGGAAGCTCTATCGGGGTGCAGCACTCACCGGGGAAGAAGCAGCGAAGTTGGGAATGCTCCAAAACATCTCGAACGGCGAGATTTGTAGAGGGGATGCGAGATGGAATTGGGTGGGATCTGGCCACCGGCGGTGAGCGGAGGGCGAGGCTCAGGCCGAAGAGATTGATTGAGTATTTAGAGAGTGAGAAACCCCAGAAGGAGCTCGAGCAGGAGAAGCAAGAAGAAAAGAGGGGGGGGATGGGAGAGCTGAAACCCTAGATTTTGGGGGAGAGGGGAAAAAGGAGGTGTCTTTTTTGAAAGAGAAAGCCAAGCGAGGGCGATATTGTTGGGAGGGGCGTGGATCGGCGAATGAGTCCAAGATTTGTCGGATATTGGAAACAATTATTATTTTTTTAATTTATTTATTTAATTAAGCATTTTCAGCACCTGGGGATGGGGTGATAGAGCCAAATGTAATTTAATTTGAAAAAATGGGTTAAATTAAATTATTTTTTAAATAAGAGGTATTTAAATTGAGTTTCAAAATTTGAATTGAATTGTTCAGATTTCTCTTTTCTACAGAAATCCTTTTTTTTTTTTTTTTCTCGAGATATAGAAAATTTTTCCCATTTTAAAAAACTCCATAGTCGACTATGATTACATCTATTTTTAGACATGACGGATTTAACTATTTGGATTTTAATTTTGTTTTTATCGATTAATGAAGCCAATCAATCTATATGAGACAATTTACGGTGATTAAAAATAGTTGTACTTGATTTCATAGCCTGACCGGTTGGATAGTTTTTTTTTTTTTTTTTTGAAATTTTTACATATCTGTCCCTTACAACTTTAAATATTAGAATTTAGTGCTCAAAATCTTCATATTTATAATTTAGTTTTCAAATCATTTAAGTTACCACAATCTAGTCCCTTAGTCACATTTTTTATTCGAATTTCCCGTTATACCTCTACGTTACTTTACTTTAGTCATTCCTTCACTCTTTCTCCTCTCTTCCTCTTCTTATTGGGTTTCTCTCTCCATTCTTCTCATCTCTCTCTTCCTTCCTAGTTAATTTCTAAAGTGAAGTAACTCTGAGGAACTAAATAAGAAAGAGGGAAGAGAGAGAGAGGAGAAAAATGGAGAGAACCCAATAAGAAGATAAAGAGAAGAGAAAGAGAGAAGGGGAAAGTAAAGTGAAGAAACTCATTGGTATAACTAGAAATTCGGGTCAAAAATATGGTTCGGAACTAAATTGTGCTAATTTAAAGAATTTGGGGACTAAATTATAAATATAAAGGACTAAATTCTAATTTTTACAAATAAGGGACAGATATGTAAAAAACCCCTTTTTTTTTCTTTTTTTTTTTTTTCTCTCTCTCTGGGAACTAACAAGCTACTTATTTGATTCTACTTTTGAGCAGCGATCTGATTCTCCTTAATTCTTAGACTCTTTGATTTCATTGCCTTATTTCACTTTATCCAAACTATAGCATATTGCAATATATTAATCGTATGTGATTGAGAAAGATAGACAAAACTTACATGGTGCTAATTTGAATCAAGGAGGAAATATCGTTTAACATTACAATTTAATTTTTTTTTTGATTTCCTCTCTTTAATTTTTTCTGAAACTAGAATCATTGTCTCTTTAACTTATCTAAAATTAAATTTCATAAATTTTGGAGTTCATTTTTTTAGTTGTTCATATATGAGTATAGTCCCACATCGAATAGTACAAAAAAAATTATATGTGTTTAAATACAAATTTTGGGTCTTGATCAAACGGCTTAAGTTTTTTAGTCAAACTGATTCTCGGTTTTGTATTCAGGTCCATTATGCTCCCAGTTGGACCCGACATTCTCCCCAACAATTGGTATTAGAGTCTAAATTCGGACCAAGTTATCATCGGGTCAATGGGCCAAGTTAGTGAAACCGATGTTTGAAATCCGAATTGGTCGAGTTAACTTCGTGTCTGCTCTCCACGTGTATGGTTGTCAAAGTTAAGTTGGTCGGATTAATTTATATCATCTATAAGTATCTTACATATTGAGATTTAGAGACGGTTGTATATATAGTCGTAGATCATTCATAAAAATCTTCTATATTGAAATTTAAAGGAGTGTACACTTTTTTCTCTCTCTTTTATGTATGTGTTTGTGTTTATTTATTTTTTCTCTCTCTTTTATGTATGTGTTTGTGTTTATTTATTACAAAGATGAGTTATAAAAACAAATGCTCGCATCACACGTAGCCACATAGTAACTTATAGCATACATAGTGTAACTTATAGCATAGCACGTCTGACTTGAAAGCTAATCCAAACTATCAAATTTAATTTAATTAGTGCCTTAACTAACATTATATATATATATATATATATATATATATATATATATATATATATATATATATATATATATATATATATATATATATATATATATATATATATATATATATATATATATATATATATATATATATATATATATATATATATATATATATATATATATATATATATATATATATATATATATATATATATATATATGTATGTATATATGTATGTATATATGTATGTATATATGTATGTATATATATATGTATATATGTATGTATATATATATGTATATATATATGTATATATATATATATATATATATATATATATATATATATATATATATATATATATATATATATATATATATATATATATATATATATATATATATATATGTATATATATATAAATAAGGAAACGGGAAAAACGGTATCATAGAAGGGACATGACCAATAGAATGTTTGCATGTAGAGAATTTTTTTTAAAAAATAATCCATGTGATCAATTCACATACAAATATCCTATTAGTTCACCTAAATATTTATCTTATGATATAGTTTTTCTCGTTTATAAATATATATATATATATATATATATATATATATATATATATATATATATATATATATATATATATATATATATATATATATATATATATATGTAGCCTATGATGCTTTTGCACATGCAAGTAGAAACAGCTCATTTTTATAAAATTATATTATGGATTAGTCCTAAGTACGCTAAGAATGCTTTTCTGACCTCATACAACACAGACCAGCATGCACGGTGTCAATCCAAAGTTAGTTTGTCAACTTTTCCTTTGATTTTTTTGTAATTATATTATAACGGTTTCCAACTCTTTGTCTGCTTTGAGAAAATACCACAATTACACAGACGAAGATCAAGAGCCCTGCCGAGGTAAGACACTTTTCTAATTTCCTAGCTTTGACTATTATACCGAAAAAGGTTACGTTGATCCACTTGCTTGTACACGGTGGTTGGTGGAGAGAATTCTTTAAGACGATATTTTTGAGTATTATGAATGTGTTAAAAATGCCCAGCCAGTCATTATCATTATTTTCTATTTCAAGATATCCATTTGCTGGATAGCTACTTTTCTAAAATTCACATTCATCATATATGAAGGAAGGAAATATGTACATTGATTTTGCAGTAAGTGGGAGAACTAGGTTGGCTAGAAATTTACTCAACGACTGTCTAGCTTGCAATGAAAATTATCTCTGAACTTTATTATGAAAGATTGTAATGTTTTACCAAAACAAGAATCGGTTTTTGAAGATTAAATCTCAATCAGCTAGTGAATTACAAGTAAAAAGTTCTTAATTAGTGTTAGATATACTACTATTTGAATTTGTATTAGTTTTGAATTTATTTAGACTTCTTCTCCGATTATTCTTCTTGTTTGAGAAGAATTTAGTGTTTCCTTCTCCAAATTATGTATGTATCTATATACAAAACAAGATACGGCCTTTTTTAATTTCATATAATTCACATTAATTATTCAATAAATAAAATTTTTATTTAATTCACTTTCATTTGTCTCATTTACTTACTTTCTTTCTTTTGGGAAATTAATAATACATGGCATCGTTTACATCTTCACAGATTTACAACCTCCATCTTTTCCATAAAACCTAGGTCAGAATTAATAAAAAGGATTAATTACAATTAGACCCCTTATAGTATTGAGAGTGTGTAACTTAACACCCCTGAAGTTTAAAACTCTCAAAAAAATCCCTGGACTTAGTTATTTTCACTCTCATTTTTTACTAAAGTGCATTCTTATCTCTCAAATTTCTATTATACCCTCATTCTTCTTTTTAACCAGCACACTCATTAAAGGGAGGGACGGAAGTAGAATAAGAATTTGAGAGACAAGAGTGCACTTTAGTAAAAAAAAGAGAGTGAAAATAACTAAGTGCAGGGATTTTTTGAGAGTTTCAAACTTCGGGAGTGTTAAATTATACACCCCTAATATTACAGGAAGTCTAACTGCAATTAATCCTAATAAAAATAACCTTATTGTTGTTTGGTGCAGGTTTCTAATAGAGGGTCATATCCTCCTGTTTAAGCTTACGAAGCCTTTCACTGTTTTCTACTGATCACAGAGTGCTAGCTGTACGTCTATGGATTAACCCGTCAATGTGGTGGCCATAATTGGCGGAGGTCATGAAATCATCAAGTGAAACAAAAAGTTTTGGCAAAATAGTTTCCAACAAGATCAGAAGCCGCAAGAAGCTCTCCGTGCTTGATTAGGAGATCAATATTCTCGTACGTCTCTAGTACTTACCGATCGATACTTTTTCTCCTGTTGTTTTTGTTGCAGGTCAGGTGGCTTATCATATTACACTCGGATTGGTTAGTACAGCGAGCATTTATATGTATATATATATATATAAATAAGAATGAGCTGACAGCTCACGCAAATTATCTGAGTTGCAGTTAGTTCATTTCCACTACTTTCAATAATGTTTTAAAATTTTTGGTTTTGAGATTGTGATCTCGACCCCATAAGGTTCACTCATATCCAATTGTTTAGGTTTTAGTTTTGATTTGGTCCTCCATCAAGTTAATACAAAAATAATGCTTTTCAATGAATAAAACATTCTATATGCACTTGACGAAGGGGAAAATAAATTCCAAATTTTATGAAATTTAATCCGAAAGAAGTTAAGGAGATAGAGATTATAATTGTAAAAAAAATTAAATAAAAATGATTGGATCATTATAGTTTTATCTCTAACTCACATAACTTTTCCTGAACTTTTCCTGAACTGACGGGTCACCTACAGTAATCGTGTGTATATAATTTCCATCAAATTAAGTCCATAATTAGTAAGAATTTGGACTCAAAACTACCATATATCATCCTATTCTCTCCTTCCACTTAACTCAAAATACTTTTAAGTTTTTCTTTCAACCAAACAAAATCTCCAAAAAATAATTTTGGGCCAACCGTTATAACTGAAACTTGTGGTCAAAAAGTTACGATTCGTACCTTTTTCTCCTCATTTTCCTTCAGTAATGCCTGCCACGTTTCTTCCAAAAAAAATATTTGTCCACATATAACGGTTTTATTTCACTTTTTCTTTTTAATCTCCAAACATCTTTCCACAAAAGCAGTTCTCTCTTGCCTAAATTGTAACGCCCATGTGTTCATTGTTTAACTAATTTTGTTCACACTAAACGAAACTTGCACTCAAATAAATAAATAAATAAATAAAGAGACGTACGCTAACAAACTTGGTGCTCAGCTCTTCCATGCAAATCTCATGCACTAGCGTAACTACTTCACTAATTATAAATAGGCTTCTCCTCCCTAATCTAATCTCAGAATTAAACTAAAAAAACTCTCTATATTATTCCAATCTTAATCTCAATGGATGATGACGATAAGAGACAATTCCAGTGCCTGAGGAAGTATGAAATTATTGCAAAACAGGTAGTTTTCTGTCTTGAATAATCTTTATAGTTCTGTATCTATCTATCTATCTTAATTTACTTGCTAAAATACCATACCGTAAAATATATCTACATCGCTGAATAATATTATTCGGCCAGAGAATACTAGTATATATAAATGATCTTATTTTGATTTAATTTGTGATCACTCTTGATTCGCTGTAATTATAATTAGCTGACTGACCTGGAGGTTGCAAGAGTTGAGCCATCAAAAAAGAGACGCAAGCTATCGATGATCAATGTAAGTAGTTTGCCCTTCCAAAGCTATTTTTCAAATTTTGATTATGGTTTTCTAAATTGATTTTCTTAGTTCGTTGCAGGGCTCGAGGGCTGGAACATCAACTGCACCAGATGCAGATGCAGTGCTGGTGGAGACGATAACAAGATTTTTACAAGAGTTAGATGCGAGCCAAGAACGCACAGTTGATCAGGATCAAACATCCAATAATAACAATGGAAGAATCTGAGCTCCGTCGTCTCTCTAATTATGTGAATTAATCTTGTGATTGTTCCTTTCTTTTGTTTCTCTTTTGTTTCTCTTTTTTTTATTTTTGTAAGCTCAAGTGTAAAGAAGGAACAACTTGCCACCGTGACCAAGTAGCAAGGCAGGGGGCTGGCTAAGTACTTCCGAGTTTAAGTCTTGCAACTGTTTCTAAAAATTGAAAGAAAAAAAAAAACTCTTATCTTTATTATTTTTTTTAATGTACTGATTTTTTTGAGAAGAAACTGGGCCTAACCCTTAGTCTGGGCGCAGTTGATTCTGCACACTATCATCCCAGCCCATGGCACATGTGTAGCCCGGCCTACTACTTCTCTTATGTGCTGGGCTAGGCCTCAGTGGTTTTGTTCAACATTATGTGTATCTAATTCTTGGTGTCAACGAATCAAATACAGAATACATTGCTAGACTTCTTTCTCGCAATGCATGCTTATGTGACCTTGCCCATTTAATATTTTTTAAAGTGTACGTACCTTAAGCTAACAATACGTTATCTATATATATATATATACACACACACATTAAAATACTTTCGTTTTGAACTTGAAACGTCCTATATATATAAACTAGCCCACCCATGCCCTTTTCTATGTCTTGTTTTGAAAACGAGACGATTCAATTAATTCACTATATATATATATAAGAGAGAGAGAGAGAGAGAGAGAGAGAGAGAGTCACATAGAGCAAAGATTTTAGTCTTAGTTGTAAAGATTTAGGGACCAGATTAGGCAAGGAAATCCTAAGTAGATGGATGCTTTACGTAGGTAAGGGGTTTAATCAAGTTGTTAAACCCCGAGACAAATCCAATCCACGTCAACAAGTGCAGTATAATATTGGAGGCATTTTGGCCTGTCTCTCTCTCTCTCTCTCTCTCTCTCATTATGTGACAACCACTAGTTTCAACAACCTCTCTTAGCTACATTTAAACCTCCTCTCACTCTAATGTCCTGCTTTCTAATACAATGCAACCGCGACAAAAGGAAGGCAGGAAAAAAAAAAAAAAAAAAAAAGAGAAATATATATATGAGAAAACGGAAAATTCACCGACGGTAAAGGGAGTTCCTTCACCGTCTCTTAGATGGTCGAATAAAATTATTACACGCGACGCCACTCAAACAATAGTTAAAAGAGTTTTTTTATTTGTTACTTAAGTGACGCCACGTACAATAATACATCTATCGAATCCTTTTACCGCTGATAAATTTCTTTCTCTATATATATATAATGTACGTGTCAATAAAAATATTGAAATAAGAGAGAGGCAATTAATTAACCTGCTACATATTTTTGTTTAACGAGAAACTGTTTGATATTTGGTATTTCTGATGCAAAGGAGAGAGAGAGAGAGAGATGCATGAGGCAGTTTTACTTGTAAATATCATAATATCATTTCTCAGTCCCGTAACGAATACATAATATAGCTGCAACACCAAAACTTTCTTCCATCAGCATGTGTCCATCGTTATGAACACAATTTTTTTTTTAAAAAAAATGAAATTTAGATAAAATGAAAGAGGAGATCTAAATATCATCCGTCACGAGCAAGATTTGTCAGCCACTAAAAATGTTTGCAAAGCAAGCATGCAAAGAGCATGGGCGAAGATAGTGTGTCGAGCAATCAAAGGTAAAAAAAAAAAAGGTTGAGAGTCTAGCTAGCTCCCTCAAAAAAGATAGCGAGGCGTGTGTTCTACAAGTTTGCTTAGCAATCAAAGGTACGTAACGGACAGGCCCAGCCCCAAGCAATAAACAAATAGCCTGGCTAGTTGGATCAGCCGTTGGTAATTATTAGCTAGATCAGATGTCCAAGCCAAAACACAAAACTCTCAGACATATCAAGTCCAGCGCCGCCACATTAATCTCTGTAACGGTTTGTATGGTTTGCTATGCCAATCTATGGGTAAGAAAACTATAATTTTGTTAGGAGTTCGTATGTGAGTATAGTTTCATATCGGATAAAATAGAAAAAATTTATGAATTTAAATACAAAATTGAAGCATTTAACTGTCAACTTAATTTTTTAAGTCAGATTGGCTCTTGGTTTTATATTTGAAACATATTATGTTTGAGGAGGGCCTAACATTTACAACAACAACAACAACTAAGCATTTTATCTCAAGTATTTGGGGTTGGCTATATAAAAAAAAAAAAAAAAAAAAATCGCGTCGAATCGATCACTTTGATATTGCTTCTCCATACATTTCTATCAGGTAATATCTCCTTATTTAAACTTCTAAACTCCATATTTTTGCGTATCACCTCCATCCATATTTTTTTCGGCATTCTCTTCGTTATTTTAATTTGCCCTATATTGATAAACTCCCTTTTTCGAACTGGTGCACTTGTAGGCCTACGTTGCACATGACCAAACCATGTAAGCGATTTTCTCGCATCTTCTCATCGATGGAAGTTACACATACGTTAGCACGATTATTTTCATTTCTCACTTTATCTCTCCTAGTGTTGTCGCACATCCAACGGAGCATGCGCATCTTTACTACGCTTATCTTCTGTGAATGACATTTCTTTATAACCCAACATTCTGTGCCATATAATAAAACTAGTCTAATAGCTGTCCTATATAAAAAAAAATTAATCTTAATGGAATGTTACAGTCGCATAAAACTCCCGTTACCCTCCTCCATTTCAACTAGACAGCTTGTATCCTATGGTTAATATCATTATCGATCTCTCTATCATTCTGATAATAGAATCCAAATATCTAGATTGACTGTTCATTTGTATCTCTTATCTATCCAGTTTACAGTATTATAGTTTATAGTCCGTCGTTTACTAAATTTACATTTCATATACTCTGTTTTAAACCTACTCAATTTACTAATGTATGCCTCCATAACTCTAACATGGCATTTACTCCTGCTTTTGTCTCCAACATATTTTCCTCCGACCATTCATTTGAAAGTATGCGATGAAGGTCTGATGTTTGGTCACCGGTGTTCGTACTATATATCCTTCTATTGTCACCATTCTGAGGAACAATGATTCGGTTGACTTTATAGCGGTGGTTTTTGTTTTTTTTTAACTTTCTCCGGTGAGAGACTCTAGTGTACTACTATATATGTGTATATTTCTGCATTGTTAAGTTCTTTTAATGGAACACGAGTGTTTAAGTTCTCATCATTTATATACTACAATAAAAGAAGAAGAAGAAGAAGTATGCACAGAAGATTCTTTAGGTTGGGAAGAGATGATGATATGGTAGATCTCTCTCCAGTAAAGAACTCTAGTATGCTAATATATATGTGTGTATTTGTATCTGTTTCATTAAATTCTTTTAATGAAATAATGCGAGTGTCTAAGTTCTCTAACATTTATGTAAAATAGAAAGTAGGCGTAGAAGATTCCTTAGGTTAGGTTGGGAAGAGATGATGAGAGACATTAAGGATATATGGGAGAGAGTGTATCATAAAAGCATATATGATGAATGTTTTGTGTTGATCATTAGTGATCTCATCATAGACTATTCATTTGATTGCTTTAGAGGAAGTTTAAGTGAGAAGGTTCAAGATCAGTGTACCATGAACTGATGAACCCTTAACCTTTCTTCTCATTCTATAATTGCAATCTACAACTTTATCACATTATTAGCATGAGTCAAAATCTTGTATATTCTTCCCAAAAGTTCAATTTCAATCATGGACAAGAATATATCTGCACTCACATTCTTAGCTATTATACTTACACTATCAATTTCTAGATATATAGTATGATTCAAACATATTTCTTCGTTACATGTTATTATCATTTCATAACTGATAGAAAAGAAAAGAATACTACAAATTTAACATAGAATTTTGTTACTAAGATTAGCACGAAAGAATATAAATTGCAACATTTTTTTTTCTTAGAAGAAAAAAATAATAAATAAATTTCAAATATATGAATTCATGTTCATTTTTTTTAATAAGCTATGTTATGTTGCAGTCTCCACTAGTCTTGCAATGTCAGCAACTTACATATTTCAAAGCCTAGGGCTTCCCTGGGGGAGCTAGCTAGCTAATTTAGGTGCTTAATGGTGTATTTAAATATAATAATTAATTAAGGTGCTTAATTAACAAGGACAAATCAATTCTATCTTGGTAGGGAAAAAAAAAGATTCGTTCATGTCATTTTTTTGGGATATTTACTTGTTTGTCCCTTATATTTTTATAAACTATTATTTAGTCCCCCATATCTTCATATTTAGGATTTAGTCCTCCAAATTCTCTTAATTTTTACAATTTAGTCACTCCGTTAGTTTTGTCGTCCAAATAAACGGCAGAATTTAATTTTTACTTTTTTAAAATAATGAAATGACTTAAATACCCTATGAAGAAAAAAGAAGAATAATAGAGAGATAGAAGAGAAGAAAAAGGGGAGAACCAATGAAGAAAAGGAGAAGAGAAAAGGAAAAGAGGAGGAAGAGAAAAGGAGAAGAGAGAATGAAGAATGAAGAATATGAGAAGAGAGGAGGAAGAGGGAAGGAGAAGAGAAGAGGAAGAGGGAAGAAGGAATTAAGGAGTGGTAAAATGGAAAAATCAGATCAAAAAATAAACTGAGCTAATAGAAGTTAGAGAAGAGACTAAATTGTAGTAACTTAGAGGATTTGGAGGACTAAATCCTAAATATGAAGATTCGGGGACTAAATTATAATTTATAAAATGAAAGAGACAAATCTGTAAATTTTTTTTTTTTTTTTTTGGGTAACCAAGTTGGACAATGATGTCAGCAGCAAACATAATTTTTAATCTGTTTCTATAATTTTTAATTTTATTTTTAATGAAAAGTGAAATTAGCTGAGCTCAGAGTTCAGACTGGCACGGGTCCACCGCTTAATGATTTAATTAATCAATTAATTAAGTTTAAAGTATTAATTTCTTCTTCTTTTTTTTTCCTTCCGTCCAAATGACAGCCTTTTGATCAAACTGTAGATTAATTAATGGAAAAGGTTTCCACTAATTAGGCATGCTGCCAACTTTTTCTAATTTCCATTTAAAACAAAAGCGAAGGAGAGTGGAAAGCTTTATTTAATTATATATCTCCAAGTTTTTATTTAATTATATATCTCCAAGTTTTCTATCATTTTATTAAACTAATATTGCTGCTGACAATGATCATGGTGAATACGGCGGTGCCGAATTTCCAACCATGAGCCCACATGACAGTGTAATTTTAGTTTGTGATTTGAATCTGAACAATTATTGAGTAGGTTCACTAGAAAAAAAAGGTGGGCTCATCGTCACAATCTCCTAGTCAATTTTACTCATAATCTTAAAGTGAAGAGTCTTTTCTCGCTTTTAAAGTAAGTCTAAAGTTTTCAAGTCGTTTTTCTTTCAGGTTTTTTTTTCATTTTTTTTTTTCCTGTTTTATTCCATTTTCAAACTGTTGCAGATTTTATAGATTATTTATGACTAAGATCATAATCAAATGTTAACATATGTTAGCTACTGAAATATATTCAAGTTGAGAAAAACCAATATGCCAAATATTTTGTAAAGAGAAACTCAACATACTTTTATAGAAGGTAATTAACCTGTCAAAATTCTTACAGAAGACGGTTATTTTTTATTTTATTTTTTTTCCTATCATCTGTCAGAAAACATCGTGAAAGTAAAATCAATATGCTAAAGATTTGATATAAGAAAAGTCAATATGCATCTTATTTTGCAGTTTTTCATTTAGCTGCTTTCCATCTAGCAGCTTCACATCTTGGATAGCCTTGGCTATAAAAGTAACCTTATTGAATTGTTTTAGATGATTGTAGATAGTAAAAAAAAAGGATTAATTATAGTCAGACTCCTATAGTATTAGGTTGTGTAACTTAATGGCATCCTAACCGTGTGAACTGGCCATGAGTTAGGAGGGCACGTGATGTGCACATGTTATAAAAAGTCAAAAATACCCTCAGAGAAGATGGGAAGTAATAGCACTTGCTGCTCTTGGTCATAAATAAGCTTGCTGCCTGCAAGCTGCTGCTAGCAACAATTAAGAGAGATTAAGAGAGTTAAGAAGTTAGAGTTAAGGAGTTGGAGATAAAATGTAAGAAACATCATATTCAAATCTTAAGTTTAATAGAGTTTCATACACAAAAAACTCAAAAAAAAATAGAAGGAGGTGGGATCAAGAGAGGAATTGGGTGCGTGAGTGACTGAGAGAAAAAGGGAGAGAGGAGAGAAAGAGGGGAGAAAGAGGAAAGGAGTGTGCTGGTTAAAAAAAAAGGATGAGAGTAAAATAGATATTAAAGTTAAGAAGTGTATTTTAGCATAAAAGGAGAGTGATAATAACTAACATCTCATTAACAGTGTTAAAGGTTCAGGGAGTTTTTTGAGAGTTTCAAATTTCAGGAGTGTTGAGTTACACATCCCTAATACTACTAGGAATTTGACTGTAATTAATACTAAAAAGATACAATGTTCATAAAAGAGACGAACAACCTCATCGGTACAACAGAGAGCACTACAGCAGAGGGCACCAACGCCCGCACAACAGACGATAGTCTTGCCAACATAGCAAAGGGCACCATGGTTCGAGCAGCATTGAACTAGTCCTGACACGGCAAGGAAGCAGCCTCGATAAGAGATTTTTATTTATTTTTTTAAAGATTACAAAGAGAAATTTTAGAGGGGGTTATTTGCAAAATCCCATTAATATCATGCGATCAGATATGATATGATTAAAAAACAAGGTACTTTAAAAAGGCTTTAATCAGATTGATATGTAGTTATTATTATAGTCATAATAAATAAATTATTAAAAAGGTGATGGTTTTATTAATGTAACGAAGGAAGCAAGCATAGATGGAAACATGCTTCCCCTTTCAATTTATTATTATTATTATTTTGCATGATATTAATTAAGCTCAGCCTGGGGACATTTTACACCTTTCGGCATTTAATTTAATGTTTAATTATAATATTTATTTATAAATCAAAAAGTGCGGCTGACAGCTTATCCTCACCTGCCGGTGAGCCTAGCAAGTATAAGAGCATATAGAAATTATCTATTTGTTATTTTCTTAAATAAATATATTTTTTTTTTGCCTCAAAATTGGAGTATAGAACGTGAAAATTATTTTATGTGATGGCAGCGGGGCGGGCAGGGGGCAGAAGAGAGAGGGGGGTGGGCGGCACGTGACGGATGGGGTTTGCTTTGGTGGCGTGCTGGAGAGGCTCAGAGATTCAGAAATTGATTCATCAGAATCAGAAATTTACTAATAAAACTCCGGATGAGACGATATGAGATATGAGGGGAGTTTCTAAATGAGCACACCGCTGTTCTCTCAGTGAGCACACCCCATTAAGTTCCCTATATTTACAAGTTTGTCATTTTTTATTTAGACTAATTTGCCCTTATCTTCATCCCAAAACCCCCTCTCTCTCTCTCGATCACTCAAAAAACCTCTAGCCCAAAGAATTTGAACCCATAAACCCTAAGGTAAATCTATCGTTCCTCTCAATTTTTTTCATTTAAAATTTCTGTGAGTCTTCCATGGAATTGCAATGTGTTATTTGGTCCAATATAAAAAAAAAATTCTGTTTTAGGATAGCGGAACGAACCGTTTGCATTCGGAATTAGCACTTGAACAAAAGGTATGTAGTACGAGTAATATGATCCGCTAGAAATCAGAAGAAAGAGTCAAATCTCACTTATAGGGATATAAATATAAACTAAACAATAATTCATCCGATGTTAAAATCTGAACAGCTAATTGTTTGATCCGAATTTAGATCCGACTAGTGGTAATGTGAAATTATAAACTGAATCAAAATTTTATTGCGCTTATTAGAAAAATCGATGATAGTCTCAACAAGAAAAGTGTGCTTGCTAAGTCATATGGTGTGCTCATTTGGAAGTTCCCTGAGATGAGATGAGATGAGGTCATCCAGCAGCGCAGTACTCCAGTGCACGCAGAGGCCAAACCCAAATGACGTCAAAATCTAAGCACGCAATTTTATATTTTAACCGGGGGGTAGAATGCAAAAAAATGTGCCGGGCTAGCTAAAGTGCGCCGGCCAATCTGCGAGCGGGTGGGGCGTTTCGAGTTTTGAGTGGGAACGGTGGGCAGGGGGGGGGCCCACTTCCGACGCCACACCAAATAGCACCGCAAAAAAAAAAAAACAACAGACTCACACGGGAACTCAAACTGAGCCCTTTGGCTTCTTGCCTACTCCTCGATTCGGGTCGGGTACTTTCTCTACCGATCTGGTTTGTTTTGGTTTTTAATAATGATTTTGGTGGGGAAATGACCGTTGTCTCCTCCCTCTTTGGATCGTTAGCGAGAATGCGGGACGGTTGTTAGGGTCTCTCTCGCATAATATTTTTATACGACTACGTATGTGTCCGTTTGAAGGGAAATTCTAAATGCGCACTATATTTTACTAGTGAGCACCATTTTCCCCTAGGTCGTGAATCACTTTAACATATACTATGTGGTGCGCACTTGTAAAATGTGGTGCGCATTTAGAATTTCTCCCGTTTGAATAGTGTCCACAGTATATTCATACAGTGGCTTTATTTCAAGGCTAAATTATACAAAATTACTATTTGGTTTACACATAAACATTAATCATTTTTTTTAATATGGTAACAGTGTTCCATTAGCTTACCTAAAAAGTTTCACTTAAACAATATTGACGTCGATTTTGGTTAGTTAAAATCACCGAGCCAAATTGAGCAACACGCAGATATTGGGCTCAGATTGTGGTTCTAACTTAAGTCGGGTTTAACAAAGGATTTCCAACTTCGAACAACCTGCAAGGGAACTATCGGATAAAAGATACATATACTGCAATATAACGAGATTTGACCGAGGTGAATTTCGAGCCTACGCCTCCGGTGGAAGGTAACAGTTTGACTTTTACTTTACTGCGAAATCAGGAATACAATCTCTCAGTCTCTCTCATTTCTCTTGCGACTACTAGGAATTTTAGGTGGAGAAGAATAAGAGGATGATTAGCAAGACGATGAAGAGGGACTTATACTTGCTTGAAATATCAAGCCTCCCTTGCCACATGAATGAGCATTATATTTATAGTTATTTGCCAGAGAGAGATTATATATGTTACCTTATAGGAAGAGTTTCTTTCTAATGGTCCAGCTCAGTTTTCTTGTCTTGGAAGCAGGGGTGGACCCATGCCTAAAAAATTTTAAAAAATCAAACTAACCCAAAATTTAAAGAAAATTTCAATTTGCCACCTCTGAGTTTTGAATTTTAGGACATTATACCTCAACTTTGAGTCTTTCTTTTTTTATTTTGAATATTTTGTGATTAATTTATTTCATATGTAATTTTGCGTCCTCTGGTTTAAGTACCTAGATCTGTCCCTACTTGGAAGGATTCAAATTGACAAGACCGCAGTTTTGAGTCTTATAAGATTCATAAGCTCTATATATCCTCACTCGATGGGCTTTTTTTCTGTAGACTTGGGCCAGTTAATTTATGAGTAAACAAACACTATATTTTTTTTAACCATGTTGGAGGATGTTAGATGACTTACAGTGACAATTACCAGCAAATTCGTTATTAGCATATCAAGTATTGAAAATATAATTAACAATTTATTTAAATTTTTCTAACCCTTGGGTTGTTTTTGTCATACAGAACTATAATTAGCATTATACGGATGATGAAAAGCTTATTAATATTAACAAATATCTTTTTACTGGCTTCACATCTGTTATTAAGTTTTTTTTTTTTTTAAATTTCAAATAATTAATGTATTTTTTGTAATTTAGAAATCTTATATTAACCAGATACGTACAAATAGTAGTTCTTTTTATTACAGAATCTACGGATATTGTAGTTTATAATTTTCAAATTAGTAGTTCATGAACGAATCAAGAAATCGATTTATCAAATTCTAATTAAAAAAGTAAGTAGATTTCATGAGTTTTCTTAGCAAGAAGAAAGGCTTAAGATCACAAAAAGGTTTACTTACAACTTCAAAACGACGAATTTCCAACTTACCACAAGAAATTACCAATTTATTAATTTCTATGTGCATTACAAATATATTTTAAACATTAACATAAATCTTCAAAGAAAAATAAATAAAATATAAAAAGATAAGCTAGTCGAGGTACTTGGTTACCTTCATTAGTTACTTTATTAATTATTCACCATGCACAGGCCTCTTCAATAACCAAAGGCTCGGCCTCAACTTGTGTTAACCCTGGCTAGGCTCATGTTCGATTGGGCTAAGCTCGATCGGTTAGACTCGGATCTTGTAACTATCAATTTCATTTTCTGTACAAACAAAAACTTGGGGTTTGTTTGGGTATGATTTACAGTCTGTAAAGTGGGCTGCAACTCGTAAAATGAGCAACAAGTGAGACTTTTCTACTGTTTGATTGCACCTGCAAAAATTTGCAACTATAATTGCAACCAATTACACATTTGCAGCAGTTACAGTTAAGAGAAAAAAGTATGCCTAACAGTTTACGACTCTCATTTGTAAATAATAATTGCATTGTTAATAAATGTAATACTTTTTATATCTTTTACAACTCTAATTACTATTTACAACTCCAAATCCAAACGTACGAGTACAAGCTGTAACAATTTTTATTACTACAATTTTACCTGTATTAAAATAAATTGCAACTTGCAGTACTACTTACAAGCATAAGTCCAAGCAGGCCCTTGAGGTAGTGAAAGTCCTATTACTTCCACTTCCTATTCTATTTCAGATGCAAACAAGCACACTGTTAGCGAGACATCTGTCATCCTCCTACAACCTCTAATTTAACTATTAATGATAATTTGTAAAATTATTTCTAATTATCCCATCAACTTACTCTAATTGTATTTTAACCCTTTTTCCATTATTTTGTAATTTTTTTTTATCTCATATCATTTATTTAGATATGTTTTAAAATTTAATATAGTTAGCTATCCATTCAATAATGCTGAATAAGATATTGAATATAAATAAATTAATTATCATCTCTAGTCATTTTATACATACATTAAACATGTGTACATGTCTATATTTTCAGAATTGTTCTCACGTTCGTTATAGAAAAATCCGTTTTAAAGTAATAATACGTAGATTCTAACCGTTTAGAGGCTAATTGGTTCATAGAAAGTATCATAGAAAATGAAATATAAAGTATAAAGTGCATTTTTTTTTACAAATATGTACTTTCCATATATTGGTTCGTAGAAAGCGGACATGGTGGAAGGTTGTTCTCTCTCCACCATGGCATAGGAAATTGGGAGAGATGGATTTAGCATATTTTGCAATAAATTTGACTTAAAATTACCTTTAATCTTTTTTAATTAATATTCTTAGGTAAGAGATTGGCTTATTGGTTCATAGTAATCGCATTTCACTTTTGATTATGAATTACTTTCTATGATCACTTTTCATATAACAATCAATGTAAAACTAAATCCAACTTCTGAATCTGCTTTCCATCAAACAACAAAAAAAAAAAATGAAAAAAGAAGAAGTTGTGAGCCTTATCAATCCACTTTTCATGTTGGTTGTTTTCTATGAAATAATTAAGAAAAAGAAAAAAGAGAAAATTGGTGGGTCCTATTAATCCTCTTTCATTTTTCCACTTTCTATGAAATAATAAGACTATTGGGTTGAGAATCAACATATATCAAGCCTTTGTTCTTCAAATCACCTTGTAAGTACTTGAATAAAGTCAGTAACTTCCCCCCCATGTATTCTCTTATGATATGCACGTATTTATCCACTTATTATCTTGAAGGGGAAAAAAACGAACGCGATCATGAGTCAATTTTTAGTCCATTACGTCATATACAAATATTTGAATTAAAAATATTTTTTTTTATTTTTTAATCTAAAATTTTATATAGAACGAATTAAAAATTGACCTATAAGAAGTATAATTGGTAAGTCACCGTAAAACAAATAGGAATGTTCAGTTGATTGATCGGTCGGAGATTAAAATTTTCCAATCGGATCCGAGAATAGAATGTTCCGATTATCGCAAAAAAATTCTTCTAACCAAACTCCGACCGATTTCGGTCTGAGTTGGACGAAGTCGACAGTAGAGTTTGTATTTGGACGTTCAATTAGTCGATGGATTGGAAATCGAAATTCTCCAATCAGATCCAGATCCAGATATAAAAGACTCTAATTTTTTTAATACAGATTTTGATCAGAATCCGATGGAGTCGCATGACAGGTTGTATTGACCCCTAATAACAATTTTTTGTGGGTGGGCATTATTGGTACACAAATAACAATTAGGTGACGTTAATTACAGTAGTCGGGGCAGGGAAAGCGACGCGGCAAAGGCCGTCGTTTTCCCGAAAATGCTTCGGACATGTCCATTAGCTCTCTCTCTCACACACACACACACACATGACACACCTCACCCCCGACCCACAATATTTAATTCTTTTACCCTTTTAGTTTTGGGCCTACTCTCTCTCTCTCTCTCTCTCTCGATTTCCGACCCAACAGACAAACGACTCCCTCTCCTTCATATATGCACCCCCCTCTCTCTATCCAAGGAGGGTGCACATAAGGAAAAGGAGGGTGCACATAAGATTATTGTTCCTTTCATCGGAAAACAATATAATAATGGGCCCGCAGCGGACGCCTTTCCACTGTTGTTTGACTGCATAGAGCATTAAATAGGGATGGAAACGGCATTTCGTTCTACATAGGGGTAGGATTGTAATATCCTTCGTTTATATACGGCCTAGGGATTCGCAACTTATTACACACTCTCTCTCTCCCCCCTCTATGAACACACACTACAGTACTACGAACTTCCTCTTTAAAGCTCTCAGCTCTCTTCTTCTTCAACCTCTCTCTCTCTCTCTCTCTCATCGACAACTCCATCAAAAAGCCCTAGTTTTTCTTCCTGATCTTTGATTTGATTGTTGTTTCAGTCCTTAATTTCAATCTATGGCCACTGTTTTGGTTACGGACTTCGGTTTCTCGTGAAAGAGAGGCTCCGAGGCTTTCTTTTCGCTGGGAGCTAGGGCTGTGTTTGTGAAGATTCTGAGTATTTATTACTTTTTCCCCCTTCTTTTTTCAAAGTGTTACTGTTGTCCATTAGATTAGAGGCTCGAAAGAGTAAAGTAGGTTTTTTTTAAGTAGGGGATCAGTTTGAAGCTGTTTCGTGTTGGATCGAACTAGATTTGGTGGGTTTGAGTGGTTGCATGTCAGGAGTGAGGGCTTGATTCAAGTTTTCCTTTGATTTTTCCTCTTTAATTCTCTTGGTTTGATTTTGAGCAACAAAACTCTCTGTTGCTCTGATCTTCAAAAAGATTTGCAAATATACCCGCGATCTTTCGCTTTTAGAAAAGTTGTTTCTGGAAATTTCTTGAGGCCAAATTTTGTCTGCTAAAGATCGAATCTTTGAGGACGAGGAGGAGGAGGAAGAGAAAAAAGAGAAGAAGAAATGTCGGCGGTCGTGGTGAGGACGAGCACCGAGAGCAGCGGCGGACTGGAGAGGCATATGGACAGCACGGGGAAGTACGTGCGGTACACGGCGGAGCAGGTGGAGGCATTGGAGCGGGTGTACGCGGAGTGCCCCAAGCCCAGCTCCATGCGGAGGCAGCAGTTGATTCGTGAGTGCCCCATCCTCTCCAACGTCGAACCCAAACAGATCAAAGTCTGGTTCCAGAACCGAAGGTACATATATAATCATTAATTCTCATTAATTTTGTTGTTAATTTTTTTATAATCCTATTTTTGGTGTCAATTTGTTTCTTTAAAAAAAAAAAAAAAAAAAAATCCTATTCTTGGTGTCAATTTGTGTCCTTTTTGGTGTTAAAATCAATTGTTTTCTATATATCCCATTTTGGAGTAAATTTTTGTCTTTTTATGTGTTAAATCAGTTGCATTTTTTATTTGCATTTAATAGAAATGCTAAATTTATCAGGTTTGATATTAATAATAGTTAATTTACTGTTTCTTTATTGAATTTCAATGACAAGTATCTGTTGTAATTAGAGGTTTTGGCTGTACATAATATGTCTTGCTGGGATAAATTTGCAGCAGGTTGACTGATTCTATTTTATTTAGTATTTTATTTCTCTGAAGAAAATTTCAAGATAGCATTGTTTTATATCCATTACATTCATCAGATCCTTTTGAAAACAATCTTTTGAACAAATCTTGTTATAGAGTTTTGGGTATATCGTATTTACATATGTTGCTATAGAATTTATGATTTGCTGAAAGTATGCTGGATGTTGGTTTCAGGTGCCGCGAAAAGCAGAGGAAGGAGTCTTCTCGACTTCAGGCCGTCAATAGGAAGCTCACTGCAATGAACAAGCTTCTCATGGAGGAAAACGAACGGCTCCAAAAACAGGTTGCCGTGCTGGTTCATGAGAATGCATATATGAAGCAGCAACTACAGACTGTGGGTTCTGAGCTTTCACTATTTGTATTGTTAGTTAATTTGAATTTTGCTTAGTTAACAAAAAAAAAAAATTGGAGTTGTAGGAGGATTTATTTTAACAAAAAAGTCGAGTTTTTAGCATGTAAAATAATCCGGTTATCAAGTTTCTAATGTTCTGTTCACCAAGGCTTCATGGTAGAAAGCTATTTGCTAGTTGTTGTTGATTCAACTTACATTGGCTTGGTAGGATCTTAAGCATCTTTGCTGTTTTCCTTTGTCAGAAGCTTGAACTTAAGCATCTTTGCCATCTAGATTTTATGGTTTCTTATTAAAGTTTCGGCTGCATTACTCTAGTCTCATCTTCTTAATGATTCTCTTGTTCACACATTCTCCCCCCCCCCACCAAAAAAAAAAAAAAAAACTGGTATTTGAAGGTTTTTCTCTAATGGCTAGTTCGTAAATTGCTTGTTCATATCGATTCATGCTCATCCTTTAAAGTCATGTTTATGTGAAGTCCTATTGCTGGAGGAATAGGGCTTCTAGGAGCCTTCGAATACAACAGAAAATTTTGGAATTGCTGCGCTGAAACTTTTAAGCTTTACCATGAACTGTTATTTATTCTTGCTCGACTTTTATCTACAGGCCTCTCATGCTAATGACACAAGTTGTGAATCAGTTGTAACCACGCCTCAAAATCCCCTTAGGGATGCAACTGATCCTGCTGGGTAAAATCAACTTCCAAGTTGCCATTAGTGCAGACCAAAATTTTGTTGAGATTGTTACTGATCATGCCATTTCGGTTAACTGTTCTTGGCAGACTCCTGTTAATAGCTGAGAACACCTTGACAGAGTTCCTTTCAAAGGCTACAGGGACTGCTGTCGATTGGGTCCAGATGCCCGGGATGAAGGTACTCTATTAGATACATGGAAATGAAAAACTTTCTGTCATTACTACATTAGGTACTCTATTAGATATAAGGAAAAGAAAAACTTCCTGCCATTGCTACTATTGCAAATTCCATTGTGGAGGCTAGAAGCTTTGGAAGCTATACTTTAATTCCAAATCATTTGTTTGATACTTTATGTGTTAATAATGTAAAGAAACTGAGATGATTTTGTAAAATTCCCTTGGTTTGTTTTTCAGCCTGGTCCGGATTCAATTGGGATTATTGCCATTTCTCAAACTTGCAGTGGAGTGGCAGCACGAGCCTGTGGTCTAGTGAGTTTAGAGCCTACAAAGGTAAGTTCGTCAAATTTAGAACATTGATTGCAATAGAAAATAGACAATAACCTTGGCAACTTGAGTATATGATTTGAATAGCATATAGAGAAGCACAAAGTAGCCACGCAAATTACGTAATGTCCCAGAAAGATTATTCATGTGATCTATCTGGTGTAATTCTAGTTTGGTTGATATAGCCTATCCAAGTGCTTGGGATAAAAGGCATAGTTGTATATTACGTATTGACACGTACATATAGTTTTTGTATTTTTTTTTTTATTCATGGGGATGCATGCTGGAATAAACCTTGTCATTTCCTTCCGTACTGTTTCTTATTCTGGTAAATTTTGGAGGATTGGCTTGTTTGGTTGAATTAGCTCGAAGTGTGTGGCCAGTAGAGCATGTTTTTCTGTTGTTCCACTGCCCTTCCCTCGCAATTGTTTTCCTTAGTAGGAGTTTTGCGTAATATAGACATTTGGTAATTGCCGCTACTAAGTCACAGAATCTGGTGAATTGTTTTTTGAAATCTATATTATCCCAATCAAGCTTCAATGGAGCTTAAGATGAGGGTAAGAGCTTGCATATAGCTTCTTGAATTTAAATGAGGCTAATGTGATTTTAAATGATAGATCGCAGAAATTCTCAAAGACCGTCCATCTTGGTTCCGTGATTGTCGGAAACTCGAAGTCTGTACCATGATTCCAGCTGGAAATGGAGGCACGATAGAAATGGTATATATGCAGGTAGAAACGCGATGACACATTGTTTCTGAATAGCAAATGATAGCCTATTAATTCTTTTTTAACTCATTTTAACTGGAACTTTCTCCTTTATTCTGCTGGTTATGTTCAGATGTATGCTCCAACGACATTAGCACCCGCACGCGACCTTTGGACTCTGAGGTATTCAACGAATTTAGATGATGGCAGTCTTGTGGTATGTTCCTTATCCTACCCTCTCAATTTGAACCTTCAGAAGTAGTTGTTTGATCGCCAAAACCTTATATTTAATTTTATATTTAGATATGAGATGCCCTTGGCCACCTCTATAGTCATATTTACTTATGATGTTACAAATGAAGGTCTGTGAGAGATCTTTGAGCGGTTCTGGGGCTGCTCCTGGATCAACCAATGCCCATCAGTTTGTAAGAGCTGAGATGCTTCCCAGTGGGTTTTTAATTCGGCCATGTGATGGTGGTGGTGCAATTGTCCACATTGTTGACCATTTGAATCTTGAGGTTGGTTTCCATACTGGTAGCTTTCTTATCTGGAAATCAATCTTAGTCACATTCATTTTTATTGTAATTTCTTGACTGTAATATTTGTTTCCCTTTTTTCTGTATCAGGCGTGGAGTGTGCCTGAAGTGTTGCGACCCCTTTACGAGTCATCCAGGGTAGTGGCTCAGAAAATGACCACTGCGGTAGGTGATGTGATGGTACCATCTAAGTTCAACTGATTTTGACTACTTTCCTCTCTAAGTTGGTGATAGTAATTTAGTTAATCAGGTTATGTATGCTTTGTGGAGTTGCATTTTCTTCCCTTTTAGTGTGTTTTTGGATATATTTTGGGTTAAGGCAATACAAAGAGGCCAATCAGAAGTCTGTAGCTAGTAACCTGAATGTTTTCATTCCTGATATTTATGCACAATTCAATTTAATAGTCTTGTTTTGTGAAGGCTCTCCGCCACATCAGGCAAATAGCACAAGAGATGAGTGGTGAAGTGGTATATGCTTTAGGAAGGCAGCCTGCTGTTTTGCGCACCTTTAGTCAAAGATTGAGCAGGTGATCTTTTTTAGATGTTTAAATTCTAATTCAGGCCTTGTGTATATGCTATTATGAACAGTATTTTTTTTCCCCTGTGCAGTTTGTGGGATGTTTACATACTAACTGTTTTCATGCCTTTTCAGAGGTTTTAATGACGCTATCAGTGGCTTCTGTGATGAAGGTTGGTCAATTATGGGATGCGACGGTGTCGAAGATGTAGTAATTGCTGTCAATTCATTTAAGAAATCTAATTCTCATGTTAATCCTGTGAATGTTGTCTCCCTGCCCGACGGGGTGATTTGTGCCAAGGCCTCAATGCTACTTCAAGTTAGCTCTCATCTCAACTTTACTAATTAATCTTCTATTGGCTATTGTCTTTCATGCTGTTCCCTGATTTATATGCTGCTGCTAGATTATCATAACGTGCGTCCGACCTGCATGTGAATGTGTGGATTAAGATGATAGGCAATCTTTTTGTCAGAATTATTTCAATTTTAGATCTGGTATATGGATCTGTATGGTATTTTATTTTATTTTTGTCTTCCTGAATCTGTATGGTATTTTATTTTATTTTCTTCTTCAGGGCTTAGTCTCCTTTTAGATAGTCTAGTTTACTATCTTTGGCTTATAACCTCCACTTTTCGAATTCAGAGTGCTAGGACTACAATACCAGCTTCTTTTCTTTTTGTTGAAGAAATGAAAGAGGGGGGTAGTTCAAATCAGTAAAGAATAACTATTTGATGTATCATCCAGAAACAGACAAAAATTTGCCGGACTTGAGACTTTTTCAGAAATACTTCGTTGTGATCCAATATGAATCTTAAATCAAGATTTTTGAAACTTTTTCAGAAATACTTCGTTGTGATCCAATATGAATCTTAAAACTGTTTTGGATGGTCCAGTGTGCATCTGACATACAACATGTGTTCTTTGAAATTCATTGTGCTTAACTAATCGATGAATTCTCCAAAACAACTGAAAGTTTTATGGTTTTAAAGGTATTTAGTTTTTTTATGATCCAGTTTTAACGAAATCAGTGTGTTTTCTGTATATTAGAATGTGTCTCCTGCATTGCTGGTTAAGTTTTTGAGGGAACACCGTTCTGAATGGGCTGATTACAACATGGATGCGTACTCTGCTTCCTCTTTGAAGGCTGCCTCAGTTTCTTTTCCTGGACTGAGGCCTACTAGGTTTTCTGGAAGCCAAACCATCATGCATCTTGCTCACACAGTTGAGAATGAGGAGGTACATGTTATTTTAAATTTTATTATGCTTTTTCTGTTAGCATGTTGATAAAACACATTCTTTACTCGAAGCCTTATATTACATTCCTAAATTATATCTTAAACGAGTATGCTGCATAGATGGCAGAAATAGGATGAAAAATGGGGTGTATCCATAATAAGTCCCAAGAGATCCAAGTAAGAAAAAATAGGGATAACTAGTTACGATGGTTTGGTCATGTTTTGTACTGATGAGTGCAGTAGTTGATCATGACAGAAATTTTGTTAATGTGGAAATGTGCAGCAGGTATAAGCTTAAGTACACATGATTATATTACTCAAAGAGGATATGATAATTGTCATTGTTGATGGAGGAAACAAGGAGTGTGAATACACGTTAGACATTTATTTGCCAGCAAAAACGTCTATAAAAGTCATTAGTATAATGGATGAGGTGACTTATAACAGTTTGGAATGGTGAAAGAGGAGTATACTCAAATTATTTGTTTATTTATTTATATAGAGATTAAGGCTTTGTTGTTAAGGGTGACCTTGGAGCAATGGTAAGGTTGTTTCATCGTAGCTTGGGGTTCGCGGGTTCAAACCCTAGAAATAATCTCTCTGCAAAACGGAGGTAGGGTTGCATACATGTGACCCTTTCTAAGACCTCACAATGTGGGAGCCTTTTGCACTGGGTTGCCCTTTTTTTAAATAAAAAAACTTAAGGCTTTGCTTTTGTTTGTGTGGAGTGTATGGTACCTCAAGTTATATTTTCTGAAGAAACGAATAATGTTTGTTTCACAACCTGCATGTATTTCAGGCTAAGCATTTCTCCCTTAACATAAAAAGGACAGGACCTTCTGCGGGTCTATATAGTATTAAGTAATTTATGTCACAGTTGTAGTTCATGGTAGCTTTTCTTACAAAATTTCCAACACACAGCTCTTTTAATTGTTTCAAGTCAATATAAACTTTAACTCTACGCAATGGAAATTCCCAAGAATGTAAGGTCTCTCTAGGCTGATGAGGATGGAATCTCCTAAACCATTTCTCGCTCACTTTGCATCTTCCTTTGCTTATTATATCTCTGGTTCCAGATATGCTTATGTTGTGACATTGCCTTTTGTGGCAGTTCCTTGAGGTGGTTCGTCTTGACGGCCAGGCTCTTACTCAAGATGAGGCTGTTTTATCAAGGGATATTCATCTCTTGCAGGTATCGAAATATAGGTGTGGCATTGGCCTACACTTTATTTATGTTTTTGTTTTGTTTTGTTTCCCAACTTCCTCTTGATTGGTGATTAAAATTATAAGAGACTACAAACTAATTATTGAGATAATAATTTTGTTTGACAAACAAGCAACTGAATTGCATGAAAATTGGTTACTATACTTTAGGCACCCTTAGGCTCTGGGGGTCATATATACGTGCATCTGTATCTGAAAACGTATACATACACATGAATGTATACACACACATGTATGTATAAACACACACTCACACTCAAAAAATGCAAGCCTGTTCATTTATATCAGAGTATGCATGCTCGTTAAGTCATCCAAGAATATTTGTATTAGCATTTACACTGTCAACAAAGGTGTCATGGGCTCGACCTGTCCCTTGAGTGTTTATATAATCTGCAGATGTAATACATACAAAACGTCACATTTAGTAGATAATCATTACAAGCACCCAGGTATATACGAACCATTTGTGGGAACCATCCTAGTCAGTGATGTATCTGGCACATGTATCCTACAAAAATCTCTTGACGAAGGAGGTTGAATACCCTAAATGGTCACTTATTGTATTTTTATAGTTTAAAAATTTGAAAGTCCTCTCTTTATTATTGACCATGATTAGTTATACATGAAGTGTATCTGCTAAAAGTGTTCATTTGACACTTGATTTGAATTTTTTGTTCTTCTTTGTGAATGCTGTGATGTGGACACAGATGAATATGTCGTCGATGAGAAAAATCATATGCGAGCCATTTTACGGGAACCTTTTGATTTTCATTAATCAATTGATTATTTATATCTATATCAACACATTAGATAGGCTTGGCTTACATCACTGGCCTTAAACATATAATCAAGAAATATTCAATAACAAAACATTATCTAACAACAGAATATACAGAAAATAGATGGATAGTAGGCGTATAGGTACCTTGTGTTTTCTTTTAATACCAAGGCAGCTAAAAAGAGACTTGTTCATTTAGTGCCTTGTCAACTGTGATTATTTCTAACCATAAGCAAACCACATTACTGATTTAGAACTCTTACTGTGGCTCACGTGCAGCTTTGTAGTGGAATGGATGAAAATGCTGTAGGAGCGTGTTATCAGCTTGTTTTTGCTCCAATCGACGAGCATTTCCCGGACGATGCTCGTATGCTACCTTCCGGTTTCCGGGTTATTCCGCTGGGCGATAAATCAGTTGAGTATATGACTATGCAGCCATGGACACACTGATTACATAAGAAAAAAAGTTTTTTGGGACTTTGGCCTATGGGAATTATTTTTTCTCAAGGTGGCTGATGTACTTGAAATGCAGGGTGGTTCGGATTCCAATCGCACACTAGATTTAACGTCTACTCTTGAAGTAGGCTCTACTGCAAACCGAGCTGGTGGAGAAACATCTCCTGTTGATTATAGTTTGCGATCAGTGTTGACGATTGCCTTTCAGTTCCCTTATGAACTCCATCTCCAGGAGAGTGTTGCTGCTATGGCCAGACAATATGTTCGCAACATTGTCTCTGCTGTGCAGAGGGTTGCTATGGCCATCACTCAATCCCGACTTGGACTTGGTTTGGGAGATAAACTACTCCCTGGATCCCCTGAAGCAGTTACACTTGCTCATTGGATTTGCAATAGCTACAAGTATGTATTTCCAACCTTCATTCACACTTTCTAGTTTTAATGATTCTAGGATTTTTGCAGTGGTTCAAGGGAATGTCCACTCTCCATTACCATTTTCTTTTTCAGATTGATCATCTACCACTAAACATGTATTCCCATTTTGAAAGTTGATAATATTCTTTAGATAAACATATTAAAAAATTATGTGGGCCTTGTTATTGACTTTTTTTTGTACTCGTATTGTTTTTTGCGGAATTATTCTTTGCCATTAAACTTCTTATGAAAGTTTGTGGGTCTGTGTTTTCAGTTATCATTTGGGTTTGGATTTGCTAAGATCCACCGTCGAGGAATCAGGCGAATCCTTGTTAAAAATGGTGTGGGATCATCAGGATGCCATCTTATGTTGTTCCTTGAAGGTATGGCTAACAAACAGTTTCACTTGTTGCTGTTTTTGTTTAACTGTTGCGCCTTTTGTGATGTTTTTATTAGTCTACTGTTTTAATACCTCGAAATGCTATAACATGGAGTTATACTTTGAACTGCTTCTTATTGTTGAGACTTGAAGATTGGAAAATCTTCAGGCATTTTGAAATTTTACATCCATTGTTGCCTTTTGGAATCTTAGATATACATTAGTAAATTCCCTGCTTAAATTGGCAGAGGAAGCTGATTTCAGTCATCAATGCAGCTTGATCCTGTGTTCAATGACGAGAAATTTGATTTTGTTGGACATGCAATGTAGTTTTGCTGGACTATAGTCATTTGACTAAACAGCAAACCTGGGAAGATTCTGTTTTGGAATCGGGGCGGTGTCTCTTGAAAGGAACTTGGTTACTATAAGCCCTTTCTTGTTGAAAGGAGATGAGAGACCTGAACAGTCTCCTCCTTTAAAGTTTGTGGTTTTTAACATACAAAGGTGACACAAGATGAAAAGGGATTTAGGGTTTCATGGTGGAGATTTGAGAATTTGAAATTAAAATTACGGTTAAATAATGGATTTAGGCCTCACACTTAGGCAAATAATACGTCCACTCGTGAATCACACAAAAAATTTGACAAGTAACTAAGCACATGCTCTTAATAACAAGATTTCTTTTAGACGGTTCTCTCTTCATTCTCTATAAAATATGTATACAAGGCAATATATAGAAAACCCTACATGCACTTTGTGAAAATAAGTTAAAATTAAATCTAACTAAAATCCAAATGAAATCTAATCAAATTCTAACTAATCGAAATCAAATCTTAGCCTATAATTGTCTCCATCTATAGGCTATTCAAGTTTTATTTGGTGTTGTATTAGGTACTGTTATATTTTAATGGTAAGAAGTGATGGTTTAGAACTATTCTCATGTGCAATGTTTTCTCTGAAAATTTTCAGATGCAACCAGTCTTCACCTTTGCCAACCAAGCAGGGCTTGATATGTTGGAGACAACTCTTATTGCCTTGCAAGACATTACTCTGGATAAGATCTTCGATGAGCCTGGACGAAGGGCTCTGTCTCCTGACTTTGCCAAGTTGATGGAACAGGTATTCCCAGATTCTCATCAGATAATTCTTTTACCATTGCTTTTCGCATGTTTGTTTTGTGCCATATGGCCAAAATGCATGTCTTTTTTTTTTTTTTTCTTTTTTTTTTCCAATGCAAGGTTAGAACCAGATATACATAAATAATATACACCATACAGCAAATAAAAGAAATGAAACAAGGCTAGGGTGGCAAAGTTATAGGATGAGTATGTTTTTCTTCTGCCCTCTGCTTAGAGTTGTCATCGATCCTATAATGCTAGTAATCGTCAAAAGTTAGGCCCCAGTACCTCTGTCGCTCTTAATTTATCAGTGTATTTGGTACTGAGCAATGCAGTGGTTGTGGGGGGTCTGGGTGGTGATAATGTCTGGTGGACTGGGCACTCTGAATATTTTACTATATTAAAGATAACCAAAGTGATTAGCAACCAAGTCGGTCCACTATTTTGTGATTTGAAATAAAAAATGAGCACCAGCCTTCTACTTTTGAAAATCCTTTAGGTCTTCACCAACCCACTTCTTGTAAATGTAATCCCACCGACGGGATATACATCATGATTACGCCCTTAACACCAAATAACTTCTTAAATTGCACAGCCACACTGTACTTCAACTAACGTTATAACACACTCACCTTAGAGACAGAGACATATCGAACAAATACACACACCTGATTAACATTATGATACTCACACCAGATATGTGGAACAAATATGCACACATGTTCATCAGTGAAGCACACATCTTGATATTTTCTAGTCTTGACTATTTTGATGAGTTTGGCATGTCTTTTTGTTTTTTTGCCAGGGTTATTCGTATCTGCCAGGGGGTGTGTGTTTGTCAGGAATGGGGCGTCATGTTTCGTATGAGCAGGCAGTAGCCTGGAAAGTCCTGGGGGACGACAACAGCGTCCACTGCCTCGCCTTCTGTTTCATAAACTGGTCGTTTGTTTAAACAACTGAAGCAGGCGTCGACCCTTTTTTGTAATTAAAAGAAAAATCCTAAAAATTGTAAGAGCTGGACACTTTGTTCGTTTCTTGAGGTTTTGACAGATGAGAGTAAATGAAAGTATTTCACATTTGTCCGAGTCAAGTTTCAGCTTTGCATCTTGATGATACATGACATGAACAATAAAAATCATGAAGACCTTCGACTCTCTCTTGACGAGTCAGAGGATTCTTCATTGTGAAGGCCTCCAATTCTCCCTTGACGAATTAGAGGAGGATTCTTCATTGTGTCTTTCTAAATTTCGTGTTTTTCACCAATGTTCTGGTGGTAAAAATATTTTATTTTGTTTTGACATGGACTCTGAAGTTTAATTCCCAGGTATTTTGGGCGCAACTGCGATCAAGTGTTGAGCAGTAATCTGCATATATCTATTTCAACGATTGGTAGAAAGCAAGGCCAGCCACGTTGTTATTGTTCACAGTTTATGGGACAGAATAGAGAGCGGAGACGTTCCTCAGTTCTCAATTTATATAATACATGGCAAATAAACAGAAACCTATCAAGAGTACCAATACTCCAAATATTTCTTCCAACTGAGAAGGAAGAAAACAAACACATAATTAAGGTAATCTAAACCTTACAAAAGATGGAAGGGGGGGTTGCCCCCTGCAATACAAGGTTTACCAAACTGTACAAAACCCCCCCTCCTCTCGTCTCAAATCTCAGAGCATCTGAACCTGTGAAGCTCCATGATGGAGGTTCACCTTTTTGGAAAGGCTCACTGTTTAGATTTGCATCTACAAAAGCTAATAACATACTATTACACTGTAGCCTGAGAAAATGAAATATGGCAACCATAAAAAGAGACAAAAACGAACTAGGGCGCAGAACAAAATACATAACCTAAAAAAAAAGAAAACAAAAACGAAAACAAAGGTTGAAAATATTCAACGAGCAGCAGCATCAGATCTCTAGCTGCTTCAGCCGCTCTATTGCTGCAGCAGCTGCTTCTGAATCATTATCCTCTCTAACCAAGGTCTCCTCCAGATCAGCTGGCTTCACTGCTTTCGCCTCTGCACACTCCAGAACAGCTGGTTTCACAGCCTTCGCTTCTGCATCCTCCTGAATCGCCGCTGGCTTCACTGCTTTCGCCTCTACACACTCCAGAACAGCTGGTTTTACAGCCTTCGCTTCTGCATCCTCCTGAATCGCCGCTGGCTTCACTGCTTTCGCCACTACGCACTCCAGAACAGCTGGTTTTACAGCCTTCGCTTCTGCATCCTCCTGAAGCACCGCTGGCTTCACTGCTTTCGCCTCTACGCACTCCAGAACGGCTGGTTTTACAGCCTTCACTTCTGCATCCTCCTGAATCGCTGGCTTCACTGCTGGTGAGATTGCAACAGCTGGTGAAGGCTGTTCCTTTGCCTCAGCTGGGCAGACCACTGGTGCTAATGGTTCCTTAGCCTGCTGTGGGCGGATCGCCACTGGTGGCGCTGGTGCTGATCCGGGTGGAGCAGCAGCAAAGACTGGTACTGCCTGCCTTATGCGAACTGGTGATGCAATCCTCATTGGTTGTGGGCCCATCACTGGGGAAAGATGGTGAACAGCTGGTGGCGGAAGAGGTGGAGCAGAGAACACTGGCACCGCAGTCCTAATTGTCACTGGAGGTGCCATGCCATGGTATGGCATCCTATACTGCTGTCTCACAGGCACATAAGGTGGAGCTCCAGCAGCCGGGAACTTCTGAGATAGGAAGGTAGGTACAGAGGCTCCCTCAGCAGGTGCTGGGGAGGTGGGCCTTGATCTCGGATTAGATTTTGGCCGGATTAGAGGGAGTATCTTTGATCCAGATGGTGGTGGAGGTTGCAACAATATTGATGGCTTCTTATCAGGTTGTATTGGAAACTTCTTTGGGAATGGTGTGGAGTTGGAGCTATTGGCCATTGCCATCTTCTCCTTGAGACGGTATTTGAGGAGGGCTCGGGCTATCGTGATCTGCTCTTGTTCATCATTGGTCTCAGGTTCGTTTGAGGAGCTTGCAGTTTGCCTTGCTACTGTTGGATTTTTATAAAGGAATATGTTAGAAATTTATCGTTGGCTGAAAGTAGATTTAAAAAGAACGTATAAACAATTGGAGTTTGATCAATTGACAAACTAAACTATCTAGCCAGTCGGTGTCAATGTATACCACAATTTTTTGAACTGGATTTCAAGGTAGCTAGGGTGATATATTGTAGAATGTCTGATGGGCATCAGATGGATAGGATTAATTAGGGACTAGTTGGTTTATTTTATTTTCCTTGGAGATTTTTATTTTATTTATTTATTTTAATGAACTCATGTTGTGCGTGAATAATTAGTCTAATTAAAAAGATACAAGACTCCTAATTGAAATGAAAAATGATTATTGAAAGAAACCTTGATTTCTTGAAAGAGCATGTGAGTTGTTTTAACAAATTTTTGACATGTGATTATTCAGAATGGGGGTGTGATTCATTGGGCCCCAGTTCTATCCTTTTCGCTATTTACTTTCAAACCCTAGCCTAGTTCCTCCCCATATCTTCCAAATTCCCACCATGAAGCCCAAATTCCGCTTCCATGCTGTGCCAAAATCACTCCTAATATTTGATATTGTCAATCCGAACACCAACTCTGTATATGCACATCGTAGTCAACCAAAATGAATGATCATGGCAGTAAATTCACAAGGAAGACTGCTAACGACATGCCAACTTGAACGATGCGTTCTCAGCATCTAAAATTCACATCCCATAATGTCACATCCATATAATATTATTTTGGATCCAGAGATAACTGCTTCAATCTGTCCAATCCTACAGCAATCATAAATCCTCAGTGATTTTGAGGCATCATTCTAGGGATTGTGGATACTTGTCTACTATCTCCAAGCCTAATGCCTTCAAAATGAGAACAGTGACAGTATAATCTAAACCTATTAGTCTCTCCGATAAATTTAATTAAATAACCCCATCCATTATCAGATAATGCTGTTCGGCATATTATGTATGGTGAAGATTTCAATTTTACATTAAGAACCTAGGAGGAATGGGATTATATGAACTCTACAGAATTGCCTTCAGTTTCAAAAGTAAAATACTCGCAATAAAATGCATCGAGTTTTAATTCCATTTAAAGTTTTTTTTCTTTTTCCTTCTAATTTAGTTTTTGATCTCTTTCATGGTTAAGAACCAATGAGTGAGGAAAGATTTGTATAGAAACTCACATTGCTTCAATGAAGACCATGCTGCCATTGCAGCATTCTTCTCTGCCTGCTTCTTGCTTTTAGCTGGTTCACCAGTGAAGGTGATTCCTGCAAGCTCCACTGTGCAGGTGAAGACTGGTTGGTGTCCAAGTCCTGATCGGAAAGTTGCATAGGATGGAAGTGGAGCTCCTACTCTCTGAGATATTTCTTGCAAGAGGTTCTTGTATACTCCTGTCTCATCCTGCATAAGAGAAGCACATGGGTTTGAGAAATAAATGTTTCAGGCCGTAACTAAATGGTGCTGTTGGCTCGTATGACCCATGAAGCTGCCAACAAACTGCTGAAAAGTTGTTATATTTGTTGCTATTTTTTAGGCAATAAAGAAGTCAAAGTGACTGTTAGGATTTTAACTATTTCATGAGGATGTTTTAGCAGATATGCTCAACAACTTGCAGATTTTTGTGCAAATTAATTTTCATTATGCTATATAAAAAGATGTTTTGTTGCTCAATAAATTTTTTTCTTTCGGCAGTCTTATAAATCATCTCGCTTTTATTATCTTTACAATTCTATCTCCTAATTATCCAACAAATTGGTATCAGAGCATTATCTTGAGGGGCCTGTGAGATTGAGTGAGCCTAAACACAGTTCCCAAACACTTATCACTTATCTCTATACAAACACAAAAACCTACAACCTATTCAGAATGAATTCAGACGATGATTCATTCACTGCAATTGCACCTCGAGTGTTCGATGGAACAAATTATCAAGTGTAAGCTGTTAGAATGGAAGCCTATATTGATGCTAATGATTTGTGGAAAGCTGTTGAGCAAGTATATGAAGTTCCACCTCTGCCAGACAATCCAACCCTAGCACAAATCAAAAATCAAAAGGAGAAGAAGCAAAAAAAAAAAAAAAAAATCAAAAAGCAAGAGCATCATTGTTTTTAGTTGTCTCATCCACCACTTCTACCAGAATAATGGTATTGAAAACAGTCAAGGAAATTTGGGATTTTTTGAAGCAAGAATATGCAGGTAATAAGAAAACCAAAGGAATGCAAGTGCTTAATTTGATCCAAAAATTTGAAATGCAAAAGATGAAAGAACCAGAAACAATCAAGGAATATTCTGACAAACTTCTTGGTATTGTCAACAAAGTAAGACTCCTTTGTATTGATTTTTCTGAAGTAAGACTCCTTTGTACTGATTTTTCTGATTCCAGAATAGTTCAAAAGATCCTAATTACAATACTTGAAAAGTTTGATGCTACAATTAAATCTTTGGAAAACTCAAAAGATCTATCAAGCATCACCTTGGCAGAATTGTTGAATGCACTGCAGGCACAGGAACAAATAAGGCTTATGAGTGAAGAAGGATATGTGGAGGGTGCTTTTCAAGTCAAATCACAAAACAACAATGGTGGCAAAAACCAGAAAAAGAAGCAGAATAACAAGCATGGAGGTTTTGGAAATAACAATAAAAATAACCAAAACAACAGCTCTCAAGTCTTTCCACCTTGTGTCCCTACTACAAAAAAAAAAAAACCAATCATCCATAGAAAAAGTGTTGGTGGAGGCCAGTGCAAGATATTACAAGTGTGGTTAGTTAGGACACATCAAAAAGTTATGCAAGGCTCAACAGCAACAAGGAGAAGTCAAGCCTGCTGAAGATCAACCTCAAGTGGAGCAGTTGTTTGTGGTGTCATGCTTTGCCACCAATAGCTCCACAGAAAGTTGGCTTATAGATAGTGATTGTACAAACCACATGACTTATGATCGAGAGCTCTTCAGAGAGCTTGACAAAACTGCTATTTCTAAAGTCAGAATTGGAAATGGAGCACACATTGCTATAAAAGGCAAAGGAATAGTGGCAATTGAAGGCCACACAGGTTTGAAGTTAATTTCTGATGTTTTATATGTTCCTGAAATTAATCAAAACCTTTTGAGTGTTATTCAACTGTTGGAAAAAGATTACAAGGTGCTATTTGAAGACAACAACTGTGTGATTAAAGATGCAAAAGGCAGAGACGTGTTCAGAGTTCAAATGAAAGGCAAAAGCTTTGCATTGGATTTGATGAAAGAGAAGCAGGCTACAGTTTAACTGCACCTTACACTCCTTAGCAAAATGGTGTTGTGGAGAGGAAAAACATGATAATCATGAGGATGACTAGGTGCTTACTTCATGATAAGGGGCTGCCAAAGAAATTTTGGGTTGAGCCTATAAATACAGCAGTTTTTCTGCTAAACAAACTGCCAACAAAAACTTTGCAGAAAAAGACTCCATTTGAAGCATGGTATGACTACAAACTAAAGTTGCTTAATCTGAAGACATTTGGTTGCCTGTATTTCTTTTACATTCCTCAGGTTAAGAGAGACAAATTCGACAAGAAAGCAGAACCAGGGATTTTTGTAGGCTACAGCTCAATTTCAAAAGTCTACAGGATCTACTTATCACAAAGCAACAAAGTAATTGTTAGCAGAAATGTCTAATTCTTTGAGTTAGATAGCTGGAGCTGGGAGAATGATAAGAAGCTTGAGTTTCAGGAGGAGAATGATGATGTGCATGAAGAACCTGTTTGAGGAACTAGATCACTCTCTGATATTTATCAGAGGTGGAATGTTGCTGTAATGGAGCCTATAGGATATGAAAAAGCCGCAACTGATCAGAAATGGATAGCTGCAATGAAGGAGGAGCTCAAGATGATTAAAAAGAACCAGACATAGGAGTTGGTGGACAGACCAAAACACAAGAAAGCTATAGGAGTCAAGTGAGTTTACAGGACCAAGCTCAACCCCGATGGTTATGTGAATAAGTACAAGGCAAGGCTTATTGTCAAGAAATATACACAGATGTTGCTGACTCTTGCTGCACAAAAGGGCTAGGTTATACACCAAATGGATGTCAAGTCGGCCTTTTTGAATGGATACTTGAAGGAAGAAATTTTCGTGGACCAACCCGAAGGATTTGCTTTTCAAGGAGAAGAGAAGAAGGTATATCAGGCCCTGTATGGTTTAAAACAGGCACCAAGGTTCTGGTATAGCAGAATTGATACGCACTTGGTAAACTTAGGCTTTAAAAAAAAGTCTTGAGCGAATTTACTTTATATATCAAGAAGGTTGATTATGAAATACTTGTGGTATCTCTATATGTTGATGATCTAGTCGTTACAGGAAGTAGCAAGGAGTCGATCGACAAGTTTAAAGAAGAAATGAAAGATGTATTTGAAATGACAAACTTTGGGAGGATGACATTCTTCCTTGGTATGCAGGTACAACAAAAGCAAAATGAAATATTTGTATGCCAAGAAAAATATGCAAAGGAAGCCCTCAAGAAGTTCAACATGGAACAGTGCAAGCCAACTGCAACTCCAATGAATCAAAAGGAGAAGTTTTGCAGAGAAGATGGAGCTGAAAAGGTTGATGAAAGGCTGTATAAGAGTCTAATAGGCTGCCTGATGTATTTGACTACAACTAGGCCAAATATCATGTATGCAGTAAGTTTGCTATCAAGGTACATGCACTGTGCTAGTGAAATTGATTTTCAAGCAGCAAAAAGGATTCTTAGATATGTTAATGGAACAGTTGATTATGAAATAAGGTTCAGTCAAGTTAAAAAATTTAGTCTCCATGGTTATTCTGATAGTGATTGAGCTGGATGTATTGATGATATAAGAAGCACCATAGGTTACTGTTTTAGCTTTGGTTCTGGAATATTTTCATGGTGTTCTAAGAAACAAGACGTCATAACTCGATCGACAACAGAAGCAGAATATGTAGCTATCGTTGCTGCCGTGAATCAAGCCCTTTGGATTAGAAAACTCATGACAGATTTGCATATGGAACAAGAAGAAAGCACACAGATATTTGTAGACAACCAAGCATTAATCTCCATTGCTAATAATCCAGTGTTCCATGGCAAGACAAAACACTTCAAGATAAACTTTTACCTTCTAAGAGAGGTACAAAAGGAAGGAGAAGTGTAGCTAATTCACTGCAAAACAGAAAATCAAAGTGCTAACATCCTAACAAAATGACGGCGGACGGAAGCGATTTAGGGTTTGTGGTGGGAAATTGGGGAAGAACTTAGGGTTTTGGAGGATAAATTAGGGTTTTGGACCTCACGTCCAGGCGAATCACACGCCCACTCTCTCACGAATCACTCGAGGAAAGATTTGAAAAAGCAAATCACATGCTCTCAAAAGAAATAATATTTCACTCTATATCCAAATTAGGGTTTTACAAGCCATATATATAGAGAATTCTAAAGTAACAAAATACCAAATCTATCCAAATCTCTAATCAAATCTAATCAAATCCTAATATAACAAGAATACCAAATCTAACCAAATTCTAATCAAATCATAATTAAATCTCTATCAATTCTCCCCCGCTTGGAAACATTCACCACCGGTGAATGGCAACTGGAAGAAGATCAAGCACATCGGATGAAGTCGAATAAGCGTCCCAAAATCCGAAAAACCTTTTCACCATACCAAATATGTATAAATCAGACATATCCGAAACCAAATATCAGCTTTCGTGCTTATCCATGGTGGTGGAACTTGTGGATGTGGAAGAAGTGGATCGGGCTCAAAATCTGATGCCGTAAAGAATGTCAGGCATAAAGCAGAAATTCGATGATCTTCTAGAGTAGAGCACCAGAGCACACGTAAAACCATCACGATCGAGCGAAAATTAAGGGCTGTTGGAACATTCAACTCTGAAGAAAGCATAACAAACTCCCGCAAAAACCTGAAAGGGTTCGTATATTGGGTATGAAAAAGCTCTACATTCCCAAAAGGGAACCTCGTAGGTGGAACCCTAATCAGCACGGATCCAACTAGAAATACCTGCACTCTATCAAGTATATCTGCAATAAACTTGTAAACATCATTGCTAAATATAATTTGCCTATGGAGATTCACACACAAACAATGCAAAAGTGGTGCAAGTGAATCTATAGGTGAATCAGACTTGTCAAGTGATATGGATCTCGACTTGATAGGCTCAGGATTTTTATGCACAAAATGGAGCAATTTATCATCTTGAGTTAGTATTATTAACCCATTCCTTTTATTTTTAGATAGATTCTTGGGTGGAGAAGGAGTCAACACAATTTTCTTTCCATTACACACAAATACATAGGTGTTGGACTTCCCATAATTCTTAACATCTAGGTCAAATAACCATGGTCTACCGAGTAAAATATGTGCAGCATCCATGTGTAAAACATCAAACCAAATATGATCACTATAACTTGAAAATTGAATAGGCACGAGACAACGCTGAATAATAGCATGACAACTCTTATCAACCCAGGTTACATTATACGGTTGAGAGTGTGATTCAGCTTTGAGGCCCATCTTGTCAACAGCCGATTTAGAAATTATATTTACACAACTACCTCCATCTATCATGACTTTATAACTCTTGCTGTTGTGTGTGATATATGTGTGAAACACATTAGATCTACGCCAGTCCTCATTTCTTGATACAGAATACAAACACCTAACAACGTGTAAAGGTGTATTCATTAGGTCATCTTCAACATCACTAAAATTTCCTTGAGGTTCGTAAATTTCTTCTTCAGCCTCACTATCATCTGTATTATGATTCTCATTTATTAACAAATTTCTTGTAGGACATTGATAAGCAAAGTGACCAAAACCATGACACTTGAAGCACTTAGTTTGTTTTGTGACTGGTTTTGACGACTCACTAGCGACTGATTTACCTTTTGTATCCTTAGGGACAATATTAGTATTTGTAGCATTAGTGTCAGATTGTCGCTTGGTATACTCCGTGGTTCTGAAAGTGGACTTTTTGTCAAAGAGTGTGCGCAAATATGCCTCATAGTTAAGAGCGCACTGAAATGCATCCTCAACAGAATCTAAAGAGTGTGTAAGCACTTCTCGTTTGAGTTCGGGTTTAAGTCCAGTGCGAAATCGTGAAAGAGTTAAACGACTGTCTTCTTGAATGTCGCATCGCACTAAGAGCTCATCGAATTTATGCATATATTCAGTCACACTCATGTTTCCCTGTTTTAGATTAGACAGCTGATCAAGAAGGCGATCCTTAAAAGTTGGAGGAAGATATTTCTTTCTAAGTTTTTCTTTCATTTCAAACCATGTTTCAATTGGTTCTTGTCGCTCTCTTGCTAACCGTCTCTCAACTGACATCCAATAGATTTTAGCTGACCCTTGTAATTTTAATTTAGCGAAACGGACTTTTCGGGCTTCAGACATCCTATACCATTCAAAAAGATGGTCCATATCCGCTAACCAATCACAAAAACGTTGGGGGTCATAAGTGCCATCAAAAGAGGAAACATCTATTTTAACTTTACGTGTGATATCATCGTGTGGATGTTCATCCTCAAAATTATTATTTCTTCTAATATTATGATATCTTCCTTGTCTACTTTCATTCCTCTGATTATTTTTAGCAGGTTTTTGCTCATTGACTTGTGTTTCTAGATTATCTAAACGTGTATTTATTACATCTAAACCAGTTTGAAGTTTTTTAATAGTGTCCATTATTTCATTTAATTTATTTAAAACCTCAGTAAGATCCATGACTTCTCTAAAATTTTTGTCACTACGAAGCATGCAATAATTATCTATATGCAGTTGCAATAAAGCACACAGATGAATATGCAAAATCCTAGACACAAACTAAATGCGTGACTATATGATCAAATAAAATATTCTAATGTCTGAAAGTTGCTATATGTGAGGAAGTGCAATTCCTATTTATGCAATATAATGTAACACACAAATAAATCTCGTGGCAAATTATAAGTAACAATAAATTTTTCCAAGTCTATGCAAATAACAAGATTGGGGTGCAAGATGTTACTAACCGAATCGACAGTGTGATTAGAAGTTATCTCAATTAGAGCAAATCACACTTAGGCACGAATTTCCTTCTCAGATTGTTGGGAATTTTGCACAGACTCTGGAGTAGAAATCCCACAGATCAGCTCAAGAATTAGTGCAGAATTATTAGGCTTGAACTAGGCTCAAATCTAATTCAACCAAACCCAATAACAATCAAATCCAAAACCCAATAGCTCTCTCTTCCATCTTTTGTTCGACTGTTGATGTTGCTGCTGCTGCTGTTGTTGCTGAGGTGTCTGGGGTCGACGAGGTGGCCGGAGATGGGGGTTGCGCAGCGTCGACGGTGAGGGTGCGATCTGCTGATGGGGTCGCCGGAAGTGGGGGATCTGCTGATGGGTGGCTGACGAGGATACAAAAAGCGGTGTTGGAGAGGACGAAAGTGGTGGAGAGGGCGGTGGTGCTGCTGTGGAGGGCGGCGGGTGGCGGGCGAGGATGAAGGCGGCGGTGGCGCTAGTGGCGCTGCTGCTTCTGCTTCTTCTTCTTGTTTTTTTTTTTTTTTTTTTTTTTTCTCCGGCTCCTGCTCTTCTTTTTTTCTTCTTCTTCTTCTTCTTCTTGTTTTTTTTTTCTTTTTCTTTTCTTTTCTTTTCTTCTCCTGCTGCTCCTTTGCTTCTTCTTCTTTTTCTTTCTTTTTTTTTTTTTTCCTTCTTTTCTTCTCCTGCTGCTCGCTTTTTCTTCTTCTTCTTTTTTATTTTTTTATTTTTTTATTTTTATGGAGTGCTGGTGGGTTTTGAAGAAGGGGCGGTGGGGCGATGTGGGAAAGGGGAAGGGGCTGCTGTTACGGGGAGAAAGAGGGAAATTTTTGGTTTTTTTTTGTTTTTTTTTCACTGTTATTTTTTTCCTCTCAATTCTAAAAGAAAAAAAAAAAAAAAAAAGATGATGGAAAGATAAGAAGATGGAGATGGATTTGAATTTTGATAGCTGAAGATGTGGATCTTGAGCTCTGATACCAATTTGACGGCGGACGGAAGCGATTCAGGGTTTGTGGTGGGAAATTGGGGAAGAACTTAGGGTTTTGGAGGATAAATTAGGGTTTTGGACCTCACGTCCAGGCGAATCACACGCCCACTCTCTCACGAATCACTCGAGAAAAGATTTGAAAAAGCAAATCACATGCTCTCAAAAGAAATAATATTTCACTCTATATCCAAATTAGGGTTTTACAAGCCATATATATAGAGAATTCTAAAGTAACAAAATACCAAATCTATCCAAATCTCTAATCAAATCTAATTAAATCCTAATATAACAAGAATACCAAATCTAACCAAATTCTAATCAAATCATAATTAAATCTCTATCACAAAAGCACTTCCTAAGCTTAGATATGAATTCTTGAGGCAAAAACTTGGCGTTTGCAGTTCCAGAGGCAAGGAGAAGTATTGACTGGTATGACCCATAAAGCTGCCAACAAACTACTGAAAAGCTGTTATATTTGTTGCTATTTTTTAGACAATAAAGAAGTCAAAGTGACTGTTAGGATTTTAACCATTTCATGAGGTTGTTTTAGCTGATATGCTCAATAACTTGCAGATTTTTCTGCAAATTAGTTTTCATTATGCTGTATAAAAAGATGCTTTGTTGCTCAATAAAATTTGTCCTTCAGCAGTCTCATAAATCATCTTGCTCTTTATCTTTGCAATTCTATCTTCTAAATATCCATACATATTAAAACCAAAGATTGCCAGTATTAAGCCAAGCAAACGAAATCCGGACGGCCATGCATGTTGAATGATTGTGAGAGTACTAACAAAAATCAGGTTGTACTATGGAAATATGAAAATAGCACTTTGTAGGTACATATTATGTCAAAGATTATGAGTTGAATAGTGATACAGTTTAAACAATAATGCAAAACACTGAAAATCAAATATTGCAAGTAACTCATAAGTTCAAATGTTACTAGATAGTTTTTCCACTGCTAAATTATTTTCCAGACCATCCTTTATTGATCAATAACATATTGAATTATATTCAGGGAATGAAACAATTCATGAAATTTTTAGTATTTAGTCTTGGTCTTACAGAATCATTATCCATGCAATGCATAGTATAGCATTTAAAATTCAATTTTGTCCTCTTTATTTGTATGGTCTAACCTATTCTGGATGAGGATGATACAAAATCGAGCCTTATGTCATTGCATACATAGCCTGCCACATAACGGTAATTCTTATACGCATAAGCCGATTATAGGCTACATAGTTGATCAACATACAGAACCCAGTCTGCTACATAATGGTAAAAGCCCATACACATAAGCCAGTTATTGGTTCCAAATTGGATCAACATATGACGACTGATATATATACGAGCAAGTATGGAACCACCATTTCAATACTAAGAAAGCTATTATTCATATTAATAATAGACAACATATCAATATCTCTAAAGACACAAGCATGCATATGTATTAGAAAAGACATAACCACTATGTTAGTATCTATTACCAATAAAATGGACCAAGATTACAACCCATATTCAATGCTCAATTTAACCTTAAGTCATTCTTATATGCCAATTTGGGACGAAAGCACCAATTTCACTTTTTTTAACTGTACTTCAAAACTGTTGTATGGGTTGTAACGTCAACGTCCATTGTTTTTAAAATTTCTTGTTAATTTGATACCTAGTTTCATTTTCAACCAGCTGATGTGATTACATGTGCTTTACACATATAAAAACAGAACCTGTAATGATCATGATCTCGTTGTAGAGAATGCTAAGCCTAGGATGAGGAGTGTGAATATGAACATGCCTACAACCTCTAAATTTTAGGGATGGTAATGGACGCGTCCATGAATCAATTTTTGGCCCGCCCTATACAAATTTTTGAATTAAAAATGAAACTTTTATTTTTCTAATTCAAAATTTTGTATAGGACGGACTAAAAATTAACCCATAGACGCATCTATGATCATCCCTACTTCTAACAGAAAGCCACTTATAACAAGGCACCAGCTCAGGACCATGCATTGTCACTGTACACTGATAATTATAATCAATAGTTCGAGGTCAACAAATCATTTTCCACATATTAATCATGGGCTGTCCTGGTGATTAGTTTACTCTTATCAGACATTCAACTCAAGAATCATACTTACATTTGGTTCCTCATCGCTCAACCAGTTTTCATTGACCGAGTCTTAATTAAGCACGAAAATGATATTTAAAAACAACAAAGGAGAAATAAAACCATAAGATCACACCTAACGGTGGGAACATTAGGAATTTCAATCTGGTCAACGAGGTTGACCTAAATTTATAGCCACCAAGCAACAAAAATTTAACTTTTTTTCTAAAAAAATAATAATAAATAAATAAATAATAGCGTTTGAATGGTCAGGTCACCGTCAACGAACCGGCCAGTCCACCCAACTGTCGGGGTCAGTATTTACGCGCCTTTTTGACTCGTAAACTCTACATCCAACCCACTAACCCACGGCACTCTATTGGCTGTCTTAATCGGGATTAAGATGTTCCGGCGGAGCATTGGAACGAGAGTTGGTCTATAAAAAGTTCAGCAGCGCTTCAAAAGCTGTGCACCAACCAACACCGCTTACTATTATTGTAACTGATAATTATAACTTATATTATAAAACACAGGGATTAACAAATCATTTATGAGGCTAATTACTGGTGAGTTGGTCCCAAAAACGACATCCTAACGAGTTAGCCGAATGGCACGTTCCTTCGTTCCCAAAATACCCCTCTTGTTCAAGCTATTTACTTACCAGGCAAAATTGTACTCTCTCTCTCTCTCTCTCTGTGGCAAAACTGTACTCTCTCTCTCTCTCTCTTCCCCCAATAACACCATTTGTTTTCTTTCTGAAACCCTAGATTTTTAATTTTAATCAAAGTAGCTCAGAGACACGTGGGGACATCTAGCAGATTGAGTTCCTAAAACCAAAATTAAAATGATAAAATTATATATAGAAAAAGTAGAGGGGGAAAAAAAAAGATAAAATATGAACACCGTCACCGTTTGGTTTTGCTCGACATTATTACGAAGTTGACCTTAAAAAAATTACTCAGAAGTACGCAGACCTGACCTCTGCCCTGCTGCTTACAATTTTTTTTTTTTTTTCTCTAGCAAACCCCTCCGCTCGTTACTCGAGTTACCCAATTCCCTAGACTCGCAGTTAATGGGAGTAGTTCACAAATTTTGCAACAAAATTCCTCAAATTTTCACCATTTTTCACAAATAATACTAATTGCATGGCCTTTCCTTTTATTTCTCCTATCCTAATCAACAAACATTTTATAAATAAATTTACATAATTAGAATTCAAGTTAGAAGGAAATGTTAAAAAAAAAAAGTATCCAAAAAACTCTCTTATAAAGAAAATATTATGTAAAAAATTAAAAGTTAATCTCTTTCTTTAATTTTTCCCTCTTATCGGCAACATATCCTCAATTTTCTCGCTAATTATCAGATCAAGCCCACGTCTTTACACATTTAACAAAAAATTACCCAAAATCGAAATAATGCTGCAAAATTATCGTTTTAAAATTTCCTAAGAAGGTGAAAAGAGAGAGAGAGAGCGAGAGCAAAATTACCAGTATCCGAGCGGCGAGAGAGTGAGAGGGCCCCCGATGGGAGAGGGAGTTGAGGGCCACCTCCGCGGCGGAGTGCTCCGCCTGACGCAGCGTGGTGCAGAAGCAGGGGCTCTCGAAGACCTCGCCGTTGAAGTTAACGGTGGCTTTGAACCGCGGCGCGTGGTCCGGGCCCTCCCTTATACATGTGTACGACGGCAGATTGAAGCAACTCCGTTGGGCCAGCTCCTGCAGCTGGTTCTTGTACATCGTTTCTTCAATCTCCTGCCGTCGCCTCCGTTGAGCTGCTGCTGCGGCTGCGGTGACCGGAACCGAGCTCCGATCTCGATTCCCGGGGAGGGGAGCCCAGATCGGACCACCAGGAGGGGATCAGGTATCCTACGCCGTCCGATCGACTCTCCACGGCGATCGGATCGGCGGAGACTTTGGGGGGCGGGGCGGATGCGAGCGGGCAAGGTTTAATCGGGGTTTCTCCCTTTGCTTCTTGTCTATTTCATGGACAGAAAGAGATCTGTGGAGAGAGAGAGAGAGAGAAGAGAAGAGAGAGAGGTCTTTTCCAGGCTTTATTACTACAGGTTTTTTTTTCTGGCCATTTTTCGTATTATAATTATAATTTTAAAATGCTACTAGCTAGAAATCAACGTTTCTTTCTACAGCAGTGTGTGGATTACTTATTACCCTTCAGTAATTTTTCTCGCTCGCGGTAATAAATAGAGCTAAGAGAGGAACGCACTGAGAGTGCAGAAATAGAGGTGGAGTGATTATATCAGAAGTCTACTCTTTCATCTCTGACATGGACGGTAAAAGTATTTGACTGTTCAAATGAACTGTTTGATAACTTCACGCTCTTTTTCTTAGGATATGTTTGGTTATTTACAGTCACGGAAGTAGGAATAAATTAAGGAAAATTTTATAAGCAAAGTATCATATAGACACGTATAAGAGTAATTTCTAATTTATCTTTGACCAAACAAACACTTGAAATAGTAAAAAAGTAGAAATAGCTTTTTTCTACTACTTTTATTCTAATTTCATGCAAATAAACACACCTCAGTCTCTTGAACTGCTGTGAGAAGTGAAGCGGAGTTAATAAAGAGTTGATTGGTTTGTCAAATTGGAAAATGGAACTCAGGAACTCAGATAATAAATATTGCTAATTAAATCTTTTTTTTTTTTTTGCTTTTTCTTAATTTTCTATAGAATTTGGTGCTAAGAAAAATACCTTTCATTTTCCATTGATTTTTATCATTGACTCATAGAAATGGGCTCATGGAAAGATCGAGATTTGGTAATGGTAATGGGTAAATTTATTTCTTGAATAGAACAGTTTTGAGATCAAAATAAATTAAACAACAAGAAAACAATAGGAAAGAGAGCTTGAAGTCCTTGATTTACTTTAATCAGCTCGCTCTAAGTAATTTCCTAGTATTTCTAAGATGGTAATTATTGGTGATGAAAATTTCCAAATACCCTGCAGAACGCAGAGCTAACTCCATAGTTCCGCATCTGGCCAGAAAACTAGCCGCGTTGAGTAAAATGCGGAGTTAAGTTTATAACTCCACGTTCAGAGTATTTAACTCCGCGTGAGCAGATTTTTAAAATTTTAAATTGATTATGATTGAGATTTGGGTTTATCCAATATCCGAATTGAGTCAAATCAAAATTCAAATTCAAGAGATTTAAATCAAGACTAAGATATTTGATTAGAATTCTTGATAAATACAAACACCTTCCAATTATATTCCTATGGAAACTCTTATATCCAACTAAAGTCTATAAATACCCTCATTGAGGAGACTTTAGGGATAGATCTTTAATCTTTTTTTATCGTTTTGGAGTTCAAGTTACGCGTGAGAGGTTTGAATTCACAGAGATCAGCAGAGAGAGACCTAGGGCCGGCCATCATCTTCCTCAGAGAAGATCTTCACATCGGATCGTTAACAGAAACTACTAGATAGATTCCATCGCCACATTAGAACCCATGTTTTATTGTAAAAGAGAGCGATAAATTATAAATCCTCTCGTTTGTTTTTTTATTGTTCCTTTTTTGTTGTAATCGTTGTATTCAATGGAAAGAAGTAAGATTTTTGCGGAGAACAGTAATAAAGTGTTACTATCCATCTTAGAGGCTGAGCGAGTATCAAAAAGGCACAGAGCTATTTACGAACAACAATTTGTCAATTGAGAGTAGAAAATGATAATACAATTCAATTTTCTGACAATTGTTAATACTGAATGTTCTTTCTGATGATCACCAAAATATAAGGCATTGATCTTTGACACGAATCTCAAAGCGCATATCATAGAAATATGGAGTTAGTAATTGTTTGGTTTGGAAGTAATTAAAAAACGGTATGTTGGGAATCTTCAAAGGCGAAGCAAAAATCTTGCTTTCTTCCATTGTTTTTGATTACAAGGATTTGCAAAATTACAATGAAAGAAAAACAAAAAAAAATGAGAGAATTTATATTTTATTGCTCTCTTTTACAATAAAACTGGGTTCTGATGTGGCGATGAGATCTAATTAGTAGAATCTGTTGACGATTCGACGTGAAGATCTCTCTTTGAAAAAGATGATGGCTGGTTCTAACTCTCCCTCTACTGATCTCAATGAATTCAAAACTTTCATACGTAACTTGAACTCTAAAAAAAGCAAAGGCTTCAAGACTCTCTCGCGTAACTTGAACTCCAAAAGATCACAAAGGCTTTAAGGCTCTCGTGTAACTTGAACTCCGAAAGATTACAAAGACTTCAAGACTCTCTCGTGTAACTTGAACTCCAAAATCTCCCTTAAAGCCTCCTCAAAGAGAGATCTTCACGTTGAGAATCTCTCTCTTTGAGATCTTATATTTTTAGTTTATTTTTATTCGGTTTTTCATGATTTTTTGAAAATAGATCCATATTCGTCTGGCGCTTCTCCTTCTCAAGCCGCGCGGGTAGTTTTTATCCTTTTTTATCAAACGAAAACCGAAATCTTTGTGAACCATTAGAATATGCTCCACAACTACCATTTGCGTCATAATCATACGAAAATATAGAGTTCTCTAATGTGTCTTAAGAAGAGTCCACCCAAATCATAATAACCAAAACAACCATTCCCACTAGGGCTTCAAAATCTAATATATGAAATCACTTTGAAAAATTTATAAAAAATAGTGTTAAAAAAGTTAGGTGCAAATATTATCAAAAATCCTATTCCTTCCCTAAAGGAAGTGGTCCTTAGAAGACATTTAGAAAAATCATACCCACCAAATGAGCCACAACGAACTCAATTAAACACATATGGAGGAACTTTAGAAATCCTTAAATATAATCCTATATTTGGTTGTGAACAATTAGCAACATATATAGTGTATGCCAACAATTGTTCTCTATAGTAGAAGACCCAAAATTTGAAAAATTTAAAAGAATGGCGTATAATCCCGAATTTTAAAAAGTCCCCCGATCAATTTGTAAATCGGATATTATAAAAATATATAAAGATAAGTGACAAACTTTAATTATCATTTTAACTTCGATAATTTATAAAGTTGCAATAACCTCCAATTGTTGAAAGGTCTTAAATAGTATTCATTATGTATGTGTAATAGCCCACTATATAGATCAATATTGGATAATTCAAAAAAAAATAATATGGTTTAGAAGATTTGAATTTCCACACAATGCACATAATTTTTCACAATCCTCACTAAATGTTTATGCAGCATTCGGAATAGAACGAATTTTTTATTTCTATTTCTTTCGATAATATTTCTGAAAATACGACCACAATAGAAATTTTAAAAAATATTACTAAGCCAATTTTAGATGGTAAATTTTTATATTCGGTGTATCTGCCAAATAATTAATTTGTGTGTGCAAAATGGATTAATAGTAATAAATGATTCAATAACTAAACTTAGAAACACAATATCATTTGTAAAATGTAATGGGCCAAGAAGACAAATATTTAAACAAATAAGTAATAATTTTAAAAACTCACCAAAAATTTTACTCCAAGATGTAAGAGTAAGATGAAATTGTATATTTAAAATGTTAGATGAGTTAATTAAATATAAAGATGTAGTAAATATGTTAAATGAAATGGAATTACTATCTTATAGTTTGGATGTTAATGAATGGAATTATTTGCATCGCATTTTTAATTTTTTAAGTAAATTTAAAGATGCAACTAGAGCACTTTCAAGCATTTGCTATCCAACCGCACACATTGCACTTTATTATTTAACCAAAATTAGTTCGGTTTTCAATAAAAATAGAAATAATCCATTTCTTAAAGATATTGTAAAGCCATGAAAATTAAATTTAGTAAATATTTTAGAAATTTTCCATACTTACTATATTTTGCAACCATTATAGATCTATAATGTAAATTAGATGAAATGAAAATTTTAATAGACCTATTTCATACAAATATGGGTTATACAAATAATATTTAAGAATTAGTTAATGACATTAAAATATGTTTAGATATTATGTACCATATATATGAAGATATGTATAGTGATAAATCACTAAATACAAAGCAACCAACTATTCAAGAAAGTAAAAAACAAATAATATCATCCGTATTCCATTATAAAAAACTTAGGCAATTTAGTATTTTTTTCAATGAACTTCACTACTATTTAGACATGGCCAATGCAGATAATCATTCACCTGAACGTTATGAAGATTTTGATATTTTGATCTGATAGAAATCACAAGAGAAAATATATACTGTACTTTTTAACATGACCCTTAATCTACTAACCTCTCTGATATCCACAGTAATATCAGAGTCTGATTTTAGTGCATGTATGAGAGTGTTAACGAAGCGGAGGAACTCAATAATAGTAAACACATTGAAGATGTGTGTTTACTTAAAGAACTGACTAGACGCTTAACAAAGAAACTAAGGAAGATCAAACGAATTGGAGCCAGAGAACTCACCTGAAGAAGATTGAAAATTGAAGACTTCTACACTATTAAGTCTTCATTTTTGTTTCCTCTCCACAATTGTAATTTTTCATTTTGAATTCTACAATTATAATTTTTTTCATGTTATTTTTTTCAAAACTCGTAATTCTTTTGGAAAAATACTAAGAACAAGTTGAGAGTAACGTCAGGATTCTCTCCCCTCTCTTTGAGCTTTGTATAATTTTCAAAGAGATTTATAGAGTTATTTTGTTAATGCAATGAGATTCCATATAATAAAATTTTATTTTCATGATCTTTTTTATTTGTTAGAACTAATTAAACTTACTAAACTAAGTTAGCTAGCTAACTAAACTAACTTACTAACCAAAATTCTAATTTATCAAAAATAAATAAATAAATACCCGAGCCGGCATGTGGAGGTACGAGCACGACACGTGCCCGGTGGGCCATGCAAGCGTGCCATGCTCGGGTCCGTGTCCAGATCTGTGCCTACACTGGGTCGTGTTCGGACCCGTGCCTGCAATGGATTGTTCTCGAGCCGTGCCAGGCATGACCCAGTTGCCACCTGTAAGTTCGATTTACGTCTACGGGAACAATAAGAGATATTCATTATGAGGAAAATATTATAAGAAGATATACAATCACCTCTTTACCTCTTGCATCTCTCATAATAATGAAAGTTATCTCTCTCATCAATTGCTTTGCTCTATTCTATATATACAAGAGATATATATAGTGTTTCTATTCTAATCCTATTAGAATAGCACTAATACCATTTAATTGGTGTTCAATCCAATTAGAATTTTGGTTTTCTGACTCAAGTCCGATTGGAACTGCTTGTGATTCTCGATCACATTTGAATATTTAATGGATATGAGACACAAATCCAACAACTTGCTTATAGGGATGGTAATGGGCGTGCCCATAGGCCAAATTTTAGTCCTTTCTATACAAATTTTTAAATTAGAAAAATAAAATTTTCATTTTTAATTCAAAATTTTGTATAGGACGGGCCAAAATTTGGTCCGTGGGTGTGTCCATTACCATCCCTACAGCCACACAATCAATTGCAAGAGCAAAGGGCTCAAAGGAACAACAGTACTCAACTGCACCCCAAGAACAACATAAATAGTAAAGGGGGAAAAAAAGAATAATTAAATTAAATGTCTCTGCTTATTCTTTGGTTTGGTGGGTGGCCTCCCTTCAAACCAAGAAGATTAATTTATGATTGGTTCATGAGAAATATACCCAAGGGGACAAGTCCAACTTCAATCTTTAGGCACAAACTTTAAAAAAAAAAAAAAAACAAAACAAAATCAAAATCAAAATGTTTGCTCATATTAATGTGGAAGGGGAAGAAAGTATGATGATATTTAGAAACTTATTTAAGATTAATTAAAAAAAAACATTAGACATGATAATTGACTTATCATTACACAATAATTATGTAAGCTGTAAGTTTTATTTCTATTATTCTAATGTATATGAAATAAAAAATTCTTATATATGGCATAGAATTTCTTAAGAAGCAAAAAAAACGTAAACAAACGAAGAGACAACTATCATTAACAAGCACTTAAGAAATGCTTATTGTTCTTTCTCTAGACTTGTAGCACCAAATTAGTCACATTTTTTAAACTCTAAATTTTAATTGAATTTAAAACCTTAAACTTTTCCTGTGAAAAATGATATATATAATTTTTATTAACAGATATAATCAGCTATATTATTATAATATTAATATCATCTTTGACTCTATTCATGAATCAAATTTGCTGATCTTTCCTCTGCCCACCCAAACAGATGCCTTATCAAAAAGTTCACAGAAAAAAGCCACGTCATTAACTTAATATATAATATTATTATATTATAAACACTTTTATGTTTCTTGTCTTGAACATGAGATGTGAATGTGCATCCAAATTCCAAAGTTGACCCAAAAGAAAGAAACAATTTGGGAGCACACACACATTATCACCTCATCTTTTGACTCGTCATCGGGTGGTTGCCAGAATCAGGGACATATTCAAATGGAATCCCAAGTCAACACAGGCCCACACCCCGAAAGTCAAAATAACACTGGACAAAATAATAATAATAATAATAATAATAATAATAATAAGATCTTGCACTTCATCTTGCCATCAAACTTATTATATTATATTATATTATATTATATAGAGAAAATAGAAAATTTATCGACAGTTAAAGGAGTTTCTTCACAGCCACTTAGGTGGTCCAATACAATTATTACACATGACGTCACTTAACATAACAAATAAAAGAACTAGCTTAATTGTTTTTTGAGTGCCGCCATATATAATAATTATATTAGACCATCTAAACAGGAATGAAAGAATCGTTTACTCTATTATATAACACTTGAGATGCCGGTACCTTTGTAGTATTATTATGCAGTGTAAAATTGTATTTGGTAGAAGTGGCATCTTAGTTTTCTTCTCTTTAAGTTAATTCAGAGCAAAGCAAAGCCGGAGAGGGTTAGAAAAAAAGAAAAAAAAGGAGCCTTTTATTTTGACCTTTCAACTTCATGTATTGTCATTTTCTTCACTAAAAAAAATCCAAAACAAAGTTTTTTTTTTTTTTTAAATTTAATAATTTTAGATAACGTTCCGAGAAGTTTGTTAAATTGACTTGCGATGGCACTGGAAAGCTGTAAATGCAATAATTAATTGCAAACGACAGGGGGGCACACCTTCATCAGAGCCATTTCTGATTGGGCTGAAGCCCAATTGTAAGACTTGCTCTATAGGCCCAATAAAGACAAAAGAGAGCCTCCCTCGCTTGTTAGTCCAAACAGTGTGCGCGCACGCACAAAATAAGTGTGAACCTCTGACATCTTCAAGCTAAAAGCCCAATTGCTACGGCCCAACCTAAATATTGCTGAGGAATATGGCCCATAAGTAAACTGCTCTCAACTTTAACATCCAAAGTCGAGATATCTCGGAAGTAAGGCACAATACAATACATAGGCTGTAGCCCTTCACGTACGTTGTCTGTAGCAAGTTTAAACATGCGTTTCGTTTCACGGAGAAAAGTTGTGTTTTTTGTTTTTTTTTTACAAGAAAAAATCATGTCGGTGTTGAAATATCTATGGAGAAAATGACTTGAAGCACAAGCAACACAATTCTATGGGAAAAATGGAAAAAGAGAAAGAAACCGAGAAAAGCAAAAGCAATATTATCGCTAGAATTGGTGTGTGTGCTTAGACCTGCAGGTTCACAAATTAAGAAGTTGTTGTTGGATGATGCAGCAGTAGTCTTGGCAGTAATATTCTTCTCCGAGCTCGGATATTATCAGCATACAGTACGGAATATTATCTTTTAAAAAACTTTTTGACAAAATAAAAAACGAGAGATGCAATGCAATGCAATGCAATGCAGTGACCTAGAATTAAATTCTAATGGAGGATCTTTCCCACCATTGCGAGCCAAATTGTAAACTGTATCGCCATCATCCGACAGAGACTGCCACTGATAATTGCTCCCATGGTCGTTTCTTTTGTACCAACTCTAACTTGGACGTGGAAAGCAAAATTTGCTTTTATTATTATTATTATTATTATTATTGTAAAAGTGATTTGTTTGCGTCTTAATAATCTTCTTTAAATTTAAAGAATCAAATAGCTGACGAGGTCTCTGCTGTCACAATACTGGTGGTAACTTGTAGTTGTAGGTAAACCGAGCAATGCTCATGTCATCAAATTTTTTTTTTTTTTTGGCTTGAAATTAAATTTAAAGCCCAAACGTAAAAAATTAAAAATTATATATATATTCTTCATTCCCAGGGCCAGACTACCAGTCTTTAACAGAACTCTGTGGAGTTTTTAAGGGCACCCCCAGCTTTTGTAAGAAAAGGTACCCTAACTAAATAATAAATCAAGTTTTCTAAGGAAACCCCAATAAATTTAACCCTCTGGAAATTCAACACCTTGCATCCGAAGCCCTGCCTCAACTCCACCCGCAACCTCAGCCTTGCGCCGCCTGGCCCGCCTCTCTATGCACCCTCGCCCCCACAGTGTCCCGAGCACCCCCTTTGTAGGCGGAAATATCGATAGACCTGGGTTTGATTTTTGCCCATTTTGATATACCAAATCGATTTTAAATGGGACCAAAATCAAACTGAATTAATTTGGTTTGGTTCGGATTATTGAATTTTAAATAATATTATTTAAAATTTATAATTTTAATTATTTTAGTAAATATATATTTTCCAGATATCTAATTGATATTGAATTTATTATATATATATATATAATAAAAATGAGCTGACAGATTAAACAAATTGTCTAAGGTACATTTCATTTCATTTCCACTATCTTCAATAATTTTTTTTTAAAAAATTTCTTTTGAATTATGATCTCGAACCCTTAAGATTCACTCATACCCAATTTCTTGAATTTTAGTTTTGATTTGGTCTTCAATCAAATTAAAACAAAATTAAAGATTTTAATTGAATAAAACATTTCGTATGTACTTGATGAAAAGATAAATAAAATCCAAAATTTATGAAATTTAATCCGAAAGAAACTAAGGAGGTTGAGATAGTAATTGTAAAATAACTGAAGAAAAATAAATAGATCATTATACTTTTGCCGCTAGTTCATATAACTTTTATATATATATATATATATATATATATATATATATATATATATATATATGTATAAAAGAAAAATAAATATTTTTTTTAAAAAAATTAAATCAAAGAATTCAAGACTAAAGGGAGGATCTCCTGCTTAAGAAGAAGAAGATGGTAAGCATGTTCATAAAAACGGAATGACAAATTTATATAACCTTAGAATTTTACATGGAGTGCCCCAACTTTTTTTTTTTTAAAAGAAGGGGGTGCCCTTAGAAGCTCCCCCATCTCCATCGACAGTTGACCTACCGACCGTAACACTCTCTTTAGCTCCTCTCTCAAATAAATATCAAATATTAAAACATTAATTAGATCTCGGTTGAAAATAACGAAGCTTAGCAGCCGCCCTTAATTATACTAAGATTACTACTAGAAAGGAAAACAAGCAACATCAAAAGCAGCCCTTCACACTACATCTAGCCATGTCGAATAAAATTATTACTTATAGGGCAGAACATACACGGCTCTTGGATCCGTTGATTCTCATTTGCTTTACTTGTATTACTAACTATTTAAATTCATATATATTAGAAAACATTGAATACGTTAAATATGCACATACAGACATACGCGTAGCCCTAGTAACACTCAACTACCACCGTCCTTGATAGTTTGTTAATGGCTTATGTGTCCTTAATCAATTTAGATTAGATTAATAAGAAATTAAAGAATAAAATGAAATATGCCAGGGAGATATGATGCTTACTTAGGAGGACGTCTCACATTCGATGAATCTGAGGAGGATGATGGAGAACAAACTTGCGTATGAAACAGAAGCACAATATAAAAAAGATAGATTTTAACCCCAGCAACATCAAGGAAGCTAATCTTCCTTGTATTTTTATTATTATTATTATTATTATTATTATTGTCGTAAAGCCAAAAAATTAACAATCAATAAGTTGACAAGGCCATTCAAATGATTATATTTTGTTTTTTTTTTTTTTGTTAAATAGACAAAATGTTATATAATGTTGAAGAAAGACGAACACAAATGATGAATTGATAGGAGTAGGGGTGGCAAGTAGGTCGTGCCCGGCGTGTCTGGCATGAACGTGCCGTGCCCGTCCCATTTTTCGGATGTGCCATTCGGGCATAGGCCCAGGCTTGGCCCGTCGGGCACGTGCTGTGCCCGAGCCAAGGCGTGGCAGCACATTTTTTTTAATTTTTTTTTATAAATATTAAGTTTATTATTAAGTAAGTTTAGGAGAATGCTAGCTTAATTTAATTAGGTTTAATAAGAAGAAATGATAGTATAAATAAAGTTTTATTATATTAAATCTCATTACATTGATATAGTTTCTCTATAAATCTCTTGGATCATGACCGCCATTCTTAACTTTTTCTTAGTATTTTTTTTCAAAGAGATTTATGAGTTAAAAAAACTACATTAAAATTTTTTCAAAAATTACATTAAAAAATTTACAAATGTAGAAATTATAATTCGAAAAGAAAAGTAAAAGTCTATTTTCATTCATTTTCTGGTGAGTTCTCTACTTCTATTTCGTTTGACGATTCTTGTTCTCTTTTTTCTGTATTGAGTTAGTCGTTCAAGTAAACACACATCTCCAATATGTCTATTGCCATTGAGTTTCTCTACTTCGTAAACACTCTATTACCTGCACTAAAAGCAAACTTCGATACTACGATAAACACCCGAGGAGTTAGTAAATCACGGATTATGTTGGAAAGCACAAAATATATTTTTTTCCTGTGATTTCCACCAAACCAAAATATAAAAGGTTTCATAAATTTTAGGGGTCACATCATCTTCATAGTTGACCATTTCTAAATAATAATATAGTTAATTAAAATATGTACTAGATTGCCTAACATTTTTTCGGTGAAATACGGATGATATTATTAGATTTCGAGTTTCCCTAGTAGTTAGTTTCTTTGTAGATTGTGTTTTAACACCTTGCATATTTTCATATATATGGTACATATTATCTAAACAAATTTTAATATTATTAACTAAATCCCTAATATTATCTTCATAACACATATTTTTATAAAATAAATCTATTAAAATTTCAAATCCATCTAACTTATAACGTGGATCTACAACAATTGCAAAATATTGTAAGAATGAAAAATTTCTTAAATATTTATTAAATTTAGTTTCAATTGGTTGAACAATATCTTCAAGTATTTGGTGATTCATATATTCATTAAAAACTGAACTAATCTCGGTTAGATAATATAGTGCAATATGTATATTTGGGTAATAAATATTTGACAGTGCTCTAGTTGCAATTTCAAATTTCCTTAAAATTTAGAAATGCAATGCAAATGATACCATTCATTAATATCTAAACTATATATTGGTAATTCCATTTCACTAAGTATATTTATTACATATTTATATTGAATTGCTGTATTTAACATTATATATATATATAATTTCATCTTGTTTTTATATCTAGAGGTAAAATTTTAGGTGAGATTTTAAAATTCCTACATATTTATTTAAATGATTGTCTTTTGGACCAACTATTTTTAATAAATAGTATTATTTTTCTAAGTTTAATTATTGAATTAATTACAATTCTTAATCCATCTTGTATATATAAATTAAGTATGTGAGAAATACACCTAATATGAAATAATTTTCTATTTAAATTGGTTTAGTAATAATTTTTAGAATTTCTATTGCGGCCATATTTTCGGAAGCATTATCGAAAGAAATGGAAAAAAATTTATTTCTATTCCAAATACCGAAAAAACACTAAGTAAGAATTGTGATAAATTATGTGCATTATGAGAGAATTCAAATCTCCTAAAACCAATTATTACTTTTTATATACACCAATCTTGATCTATATAATGGACCGTCATACATAAATAATGACAACTATTTAAGACATCCCAACAATCTACGATTATTGCTACTCTAAAAATTTAAAATATTAAAATAGCAATTAAAGTTTCCCTCATATTTTTATATATTTTAACTATATCAGATTTACATGTAGAACGTGTGACTGTTTTAAATTCAAGAACAAAAGATTTTCTTATAAATTTTTCTAATTTTAAGTTTTCCGACATAGAAAAGGGTTGTAGAACGTGTACTATAAATTATACTAAATTTTCTCTTATGCTTATATGATTATATTTAGAAGTTTCTAAAGTTTCTTCGTAGGTGTTTATCTGTATTTGTTGTGGTTCATTTGGTTGGTGTGTTTTATCTAAGTGTCTTTTAAGTTGACTCGTTCTACTACCTAAACGGAATGAGTAGATTTTTTTGACAATATTTATACTTAGCTTTTCTAATATTATTTTCCATAATTTTTTCAAAATGTTTCCATATGTCCGATCTGGAAGTCCTACCGGGGGTGGTTGTTTGGGTTTTGGGTATGGTTGCTTAGGTTGGTTCTTCTTCGGACATAAAAAATTGTACTTAAGGAGTGTGTTTTAAGAATTGGCAAAGACTTTGATATTCTTCACTTGTTAAAAAAGGAGAAAAACAATATGCAGCTTGAGAGCAAGAAGCGCCAGACGAGTATGGATCCATTTAAAAAATACCTCGAAAAAACCGAATAAAAAAACTTCGAATTATAAATACCTCTTAAGCGGTGAACTATTTAATAGATAGAGTAGAGAAATAAGTATGAGAGGGAGGAAGTCGGAAAAACGAAGAAAATCTTGCTTGAGAGTTGAGGCATGTTTAAATCTTAATGTTGAGCCTTGATTGTTTGAGTCTTCTTAATTACTTGATACTTACTTGAAACTTGATTGAATATGGTATAATTTATTTGGAAGAATTTTTTTTTCTTAATAAATTTTTGAGAGAGTTGAGAATTGAGAAGAGTTTTGAGAGAATGAATTTATTTTTGTGAAAAATATAAATTGAGGAGATGAACGATTATTTATAGGGAAAGAAAGTTTTTTTTTTTATGCAAAAAAAATTGCAAACCCCCCAACGGCCATTTTGCCATTTGGGGAGAAAAATTTGCAAAAAATATTGCAAAAATCCACCAACGGCTATATAAACGGGTAATATTTAAAAAAAATAAAAATAAATAGGCAGGCTTAGCCGTCCTGCCCGAGCGGCACCGTGCCGATGGCCCGGGCAATTTCGGCTTGAGCACAGTCTGAGCCGGAGACCCGGATCGAGCATGCCCAACGAATCGTCCGGCCCATTTGCCACCCCTAAGTTGGAGAAAGTAATGGCAGGGATTCAAAAGGAGCATAGGAAAATCAATGGAATTTCCAAAGGCAAGATCAAATTGAGGCGCTTAGGTCCAAAGATTATTCCATCACCAATTCATTAATAACAGTAACGTGAGCTACAGAAGTAAAGCAAAGCAAAAGAAAACAAACTCGCTCCCGTTGGGATTCCGCGTAGCACTCGCAAAAAGAAAGCCAGCAGAAATCCATCACATCATTACACATCTAAGCATCTGCTAATGGAGTAATTTATTATTATGCATGCATCGGTATCAATCATTTTCATCATGCGAATCACGGGAAATTCTAAATGAGCACACCACTTTGCAAATCCAGCCCCCCACCCACCACTTTGCCGAGCGAGCCCCCCATGCTAAATATGCTCCCCCACTCGTTTAAAAAAGAGAGTGCTCGGGAAATTCTAAATGAGCTCGTCTTTTTTGCACCGAAATAACTTCTAGTGCTGAGGGAGGGGCTCACTCAGCAAAATGTTGGGTTCATTTAGTATTTCAGAGAGTATTTTACTAAACTGAGTCCACCTAAAATTTTCTACTTAGCCCTTACATAATTGGGTTAGATTGTTAATACCTATATAGTATTATACTCCTTTAAGTATTAATCATTGGATTTCAATGCTCGTTCATATATTAATAACATTTCTCCAAAATTGTTCTCGATTTTTTTTTAAAAAATAATACGAATTTAGATCAAAGCATCAAGTAAGAGTTTGGCTTGTATCTCCAAACAAAAACATATTGTACCTCCAAACAAAAACATATCCTTTAATTCTGTAGCTAGGATTTAAAAAACGTAAGAAAATATATAAGAAATTAGAGTTTGGATTTTAAACTATATGTACTTCTGTTGGGCTGGGCTTATTGGGAGGAAAACAAGGATAATTTAGTCCTTACAAAAATAATAATTTGGTAATTATTTAAAGTTTTTTCGGTGGGCTCATTTTACAGAGAGCGGGTGCATTTAGAATTTCCCTTGAATCCCTGTTTTAAATAATCCGTATCATGCAATTACTACAATGCCCTCAATTAGCACTGTAGAAAAACCACAGAAACTATTAATTCCATATAATTTATTAATTGCTAACTGACAACGCCATTGCTTCCCTCTAAGAAATTGATACCTTCACTCTATTAAAATTTCTTTCCTATTAGGTTAAGGAGGCTTAATCTCCAAGTGTAAGTAAATTAGAGGATTACGCTAACCAAGTCAATCACACAAGCACAAGCAATCTCATAAATAAATAGCAAAGCCCAGTCAACCAAAACCCATCAGCTCCAACCTACCAAATATTCCAATAGAGGAAACAAAATCACCAGCATCGAAATTAACTAACCTAATTATATAATTATTATTAAACAAAAATACCAAAAATACCAGAAAAAAAAAAAAAAAAGTAAATCAAACAACAACAATATAGGGAAATAAATCCCCTCTTTCTTCTCTTTCTTTTATCCATGGCAAAGTACAAAAACTGGCTGGATGGATAACTTGAGACGAGACTCCTCCATAGAACTCGCCCCGCCCCCTTTATAATAATAATAATAATAATAATAATAATAACCATAATAATAATAAATACACGACTCAATTTAATGAAATTAATTATTAATCCTCAAACCCGGTCTTTTCAAAAATTGCATTTCTGACCCGGCTGAGGTCCCGGCCCTTGAGAGTCCGGCCGATCCCCTCGTGGACGGAGAAGGACGCGGCCCGATTCCTCCACAGCAACTCGTGCGGGGGGATCACCACTCCGTTGCCGTCATCCTCGTCCCCATCCAGCTCCAACAATCTACCGTTGTTATTGTAACTATTATTACTGTTACCTCTGTACTCGTCCTTGAGAATCTTTGACCAGTCCGGTATGTTCACCGGCAGTGACGCCGCAGCGGTGACCCGATCCCCCTTGTCCGCCGCCGGCTTCTTCCGGCTGGAACGCGACGGCGGGATCGGCTTGTTCCGGATCGCCTCCGCCGCCTGCCTGGGCTCGATGGCGCATCCCCAGAAGTCAGACTCGTCGAACTCGTCGGAGGCGAACCCACCGCCGGTCTCCTTCTCCATCGACTGCGCAAAGAAACGGTAACCGCTCTTTATCCCTGCCATCTTCTTCTCAATTTCGCAGATCCTCTTCAACTTTTTTTGAATTTTCGCGAAGGGGTAACCTTATCTCTCGAAATTAAAAATTTATATAAAAAAAAAATTAAAAAAATTAAGCGATCCTACTTCCGTTTTCCTTCGGAAAGACTGAATGTTGCGCTGGCTTTTTATAGAGGGTTGCTCAGGATGAAAATGGTGTGCGTGAATAGAATTTCCCGGATTGGATTTTGGATAAGACTTCATTCGCATTCCAATTATGCCCCTGGATAGCTCACCTAATTGCGGTACGACCTCGAGGTCCTTGCATGGCAATCCACTGGTTCCTACGTGGACTTGCTTGTCTGGTGCTTCACGGATCACGTTAACGCACCAAGTTCCGTATGATCCCTTCGCCGTTGATGGTAGCATACGATCGAATCGGACGACTGGGATAAGGCCCAGCAATAACTACTGGAGCACTCATTTGACGCGACGCGACGCGACTCGACAATGAGAGCTCGCGAGGAGCGCGTTTGGGTCCATCCCGAGGGGAGCATCCGGGACACGTGTATCGTAAGTAGTTGCGCTGCCAACTGTCGAGTCCGGATTTTCTGCTCCCCGGGACCGTCAGGGCACGTGGGTGGGGCCGTCCATCCAGCCCGCCTGGCCGGTAACGGACCCGACGGTCCGGGCAGACCTGCTGCCTTGCGGGCCAGGCCTGGGCCCAGCCAATGTCCGGAAAAGGCCTACAATTTTTCCCTGTATTTTTTTTTAATTAAAAAAAAATATTTCAAAAAAACTCAAAGCATGTAAATATTATTTTTAGACATGCATCTTTAATGCATAGATCAACTAAAACACCTTAACCATTAATAAAAGGAGAATTATAGTAATACTTGTAAAATTTCCTTTCATATATATATAATCATATGTTCAAAAGTAATATTCTAACTTTATTTCTTTTGTATATCACTTTAGAATTAGAAATAAAAATTCTAATATTTCTAATTTTTTCAATCATATCTCTAGCTGTAGAATTAAATCCAAAATATGATAATTAAATACATATAATGTGAAAAAATCATTTACACCAGCACGAGCAAGTGCCATAGAATTTTTGATGTGTTCAATAACATTATTATTATTGGATACATTGTCAAGAGAAAGTATTTTATTTGTGTAAGTCCATAATTAACAATTTGTATCAAAATTAAATCGGTAATATTTCTACCTATGCGTGCAACACAACAAAGAAAATATAAAATCACTGTTTTTTGTAATTTTCAAATTCTATGCACAGTGATAGTTAAATTTGTAATTATCTGGCAAGATATCCAAATATTATAAGAGAGCGAAATTCGAGAATTAAAATTTAAAAAATAAGAAACTAATTTTTTTTAAGTGTATAGTATTTAATAATATCATGTAGGCAAGTTTGATATACTATGTAAGAAATAAGTTCAGATATTGATATATTGGTAACAAAAATATATAAATGTTCGCCGCAAAAGTTGCTCAAACGCGAGGCTAATAACCAGTTTACTCAAACGCGAGGCTAAAAACCTCCTGCGAGCCTCTTATAATTTCGAGGCGGGATGGCTCCTGATTTTAGTCGAGTAACACGATGAAGTTCATCATCGCTTGATTCTGAATCATCATCCGTCTCTACAATTTTCTTTCCTTTCCCCATCATGTTGGAGGTTACAGCTCTCCATTGCCTCAGGGAAGTAGTCTTTGGTTTCATCGCAGGGTTCTTGTTCGGCTCGATTAATCGATCAAACGCAGATACCCTGCTCTTACTGCAGCCACAGTTGTCCATTATAGCGGACACTGCGGTCATTAGTTGCTGGCAGTGACAGATAGGTTCTGCTTGAAGTTGTTCTACGCTTCTTTTCTTGGAGAGATACTCCCTGAGATCAGTGCCTTTAGCCGTGAAGTCAGGAGATCCATTCAACTCTTGAAAGGGTCTGGGAACCCATTGAAGCTTCTTTGACTGATTAACCTTGACTCTGGGGTCAGACCAATCTTCGCGGGGCTTAGGAATAGCCTCGTGTTTCACATTGCGGGTCTGAAGAATAGCTCCGCGCTTATCCACACTGGTAACAAAAATATGAAAACACATTTAAAAAGAAACAGACAAGAAAACGGAATATACACATGTAATAAATCTTTTTTAGTATAAAATAGATGTTGGTGCAAATCAGGCGTATAGTCTATGTAATGTTGGCTGTATTAATACTTTAGATAGAAATTACCATTGTAGAAGAAAAATAAGATTAGAAAGTTTGTTCTTGTCTACTTGAACTAGAAATGTTACTTGATGATTTAGAAACTAAACAAGATTAATGAGATTATATCTTATTACCTACTATTATTAATTAAAACTAGAGACAGAACAAAATATTTAATCTGAATTGATTTAAATTGTTTATTATTTTAAAACTGAATATCTATATATCTATAAAATATATTTATATATAGGTTATTAGTGTAATTATCTAAAAAAACGATGAAAAATGAACTTTACTAGTTAGGTTATTAACTTAAATTCATAGACAGAATAATGTAAATTAAAATCACAATACATTACTGTTTTGAAGGACTAGTGAATGCAAAAGATGATAGCAGTTTGGATGATGACTGAAAAATGATCGAGGCTATCATTGGACACTATCTCCTTAAAACAGATTCGTCCTCCATTGTTCTGGTTCTGGATTACAGTGGGCATTGGTCTCCCAACATACAACAATATACTACAACAGGAAGGAAACTGCAATCCTGTTACTTATGGCGAATCTGATTAAAAAATACTCTCTGTTTTAATAGTATAGTGCAGGAAAGAACATGACAAGAGAATTTTTCTGAAGACAGAAAACTGGTATTTGGAGAGATAGAGTTTTCTTGTCTGCAGAAGAAGAAGAAGAAGAAGAAGAAGAAGAAGAAGAAAAGAAATAAAAAACTGTGTAAAATGAGTTTGGACAGAGGGCCTATTTATAGGTTTTTTCTGACCAACAATTTACTAAAAGACATGACAGTTGGATCTCAACAGTCAGATCCTAAATCCACCCAATAGCACGAGCTTCTTGCGACGCATGCGTACGTGCCAAGTGCGCCACTAAAACGCCCAATGCGCCCTAAACGCCCATTCGCCCTCGCACAAGCCAGTGCGTAGCACTACCCGTAGTATTCAAGATTTCTCCTCTTATTACATAAGCAATGATATGGAAGAAATAGCATATATTCGGAGATATTCTATTACACAAATTAAATTTAAGATATCTAACAATATTCTTTAAAAATGGCTTTAACTAAAAATCGCCTTCTATATATCATATGAAAAAAAGAAATATGCTAGCTTTTACGAATGAAAATTTCAACAACCAAATCATCAGTAAAAGGTTATCGATTCTAACAGCCAAACAAATTAAATTAAACTCTAACAAAAAATTTACTCCATTAATTTTGCAAATGCATATAAGTAGAGTCAATAGTTCTATATAATTTATCAGATAACTAATTATATATGTTAAATTCTTAGACATATTCAAATAAATAAAGTGAGAAAAAGATGAGTGTTCCTCTAAGAGAAGAACAAAACAAAACTTGATAGAGGGAGAGAGAAAGAGAAGAGAACTGTAAATGTTTCTTGAGACGATGAGTCATCACTTAATCATACTTTCATCAAGATGTATTTAATAATTTATTCACTAAATTTCTCCATATATTTTTCTTAGCAACCGATATTTAAAACAGTGTTGTTAAGTATGTTTATTTCTTTAGATTATTGTTTCCTTGCTCTTCTTATGTGTACGTAGTTGGATATATATTTTCATTCTTAGAGTTGATGAAGTGAAATGAGTATGCATGTTTGAATCATACTTTGAATCTCTCTCAACATTGTGCTTAATTTATTTATGATCACAATATTCTAGATAATTAATCTATGATCTGCAGAATGACTAAACACTGTTAGATTAATGTGGCCCAAATATATATTGAGGTGATAATTAAAAATAATGGGTTATTAAGTTACTCACATATTTTGGGGTTTAAGTCTGTCACATTCTCTTGATGATAGGGATAGTTTTGACAATCTGTGTCAAATTAGGATTCCCTTGATGGTAGGGATAGTTTTGACAATTTGTGTCAAATTAGGATTTTGTGAGTAACCGGGTCCCTAACCTAGCCTCTATATAAACGCCTGTGCCTCCATCAAACAGAGCGTACACAAAACTTCAGATTGTATAGAGGTGATAGGTCAGAAGATCTCGGTTTAAAAGGTAATCAGGACGTGATCCAGGTCAGACTTCAAATTTAATCAATATGGCTGCAGATATGTAAATTCCGCTGCACTCGATTTTATTTTGATGATTGAATTCAAGTTCTTTCATGAGATGAAAAAAAAAAAACATAAAGAGACAATAAAAAAAAAAATTAATGAGCACTAATACAAACACAGAACTGCAGTAGCTCATTAATGATGAGTTAAATCTACACACACAAAGAGAGAGAGAGAGAGAGTTATTCGGTTAACATGTTTATTTATTTAGTGGATCCAAACCCTAAATTTTAATTTACTAGCTTTGTAAATAATAACAAATGACATCTTAATGTATGTTCTTTATCCATGCATACATAATAACATCTTTATGTATGCTCTTAACTCACACGGATACAACTAGAACTATAGATATCTCCTTCCTATATTTATTTATTATTTTTTTTTAAGCAAATGCGGTGGGTAAAATACTATAGATAGCTCCTTCCTTGTTGATTGATCTATTCTTACTAAAGTACTTAAATTTACTTTAAGTACTTGTAGTTACTAATTTAAATCATCCTACATACAAAACTCAAATGAAAGATATGTAGAAAGCCAAGGATAGAACCTATATTCAACAAATCATACCGACTACAAGAGTGACATGTCTCTTCTGGTGAAAATTGTACATTATGTCCATCACCATATGACTCCAATGCCTGCAGCAACAATTTCTTTTTTTAGTTTTTCACATTTAAAGAAGAAAAAAAATGATTGTTGGTTGTTTACTTAGACATAATTATTACTGTATAAAAATAATAAGATTAAAAAGATATGTTATCTACTTGAACAAGAAAGAAGATATTAGAGAAGAAATCTGAATTGATATTTATATATAAACAGTTTACTTTAGAAAAGAATCAGAATTGTGTATAGGTCTCTCTCTCTCTCTCTCTCTCTCTCTATATATATATATATATATGAAGTTATTAGTCTAATTATCTAAACAGAATAATGTATGAATGAAAACTGTATTATACTTTATTTGTTGAAAGATAGTGTATGCAGAAGATGATTGAAAGATGATTCGCCCTCCACCGGTATGCTTTTAGGTTACAGTGGGCGTCGGTCTTTCAGAATACAACGATCTGTTTGTAACAAGAAGGAAGCCACAATCATATTGTCTCAAGCAAATTTGATTAAAGAACACTCTCTTTTTTGTATAGTGTTATGCAGGACATAACATGACTATTCTTCTGAAGACAGAAAACTTGATGTCTGGAGATAAAGTTTTCATGTTTGCAGAAGAAGGAAGAAGAAAAGAAAAAAAAAATGAGTAAAATGAGTCTGAACAGGGAGCCTATTTATGTGCTTTCAGACTAACAGATGTGACAGTTAAACTAATAGACACGACCATTTAATAGTAACCGTTAACGGATGACTGTTGGATCCCAACAATCGGATCCTAACGACTAACAACCCTTAACGAGCGGGTTGGCTAACAACCGTTTAATGCAACGATGTGCATGTGCGAAGTGTCAAGTGCACCACTAAAGCACCCAATGTGCCCTGAACGCCCATTCGCCCTTGCACACGCGCATGCGCGTACGGGCAGTGTGTGCTCAAGATTTCTCTTCTTCTTATATAAATAATGGTATGGAACAAAAAATCTTATATAAACCCACGTCCTAACAACACTTTAACTGATGTGGGACTATTTTTTTTCTTTTGTTCCTTTTACTATGCATTTTACTTTGGAGGCATTCTCCATTCATCTAATTCATTTACTTTTAAACTAGTGAATTGACTCAAAGATTTAATGTTGAAATATACATGAATTCAAAAATCTCCTATATGAATAAAATGACTTAAGACTCTAATGCAGATAAACAGAGAGTATAATAGAAAATTACTGTATCGAGAGATGTGGCTTTTGGCTTTGAACTTCTCTAATGAAATATTATCAAGTTTACTCGCTAATTAGTTAATAAGATATTTTTGAACTGTTCAGTTTTTGATGTAAAGTAAGACAATAATATTCACTCGATTCATTTCAAGTTTAACAGATTCTTAATGTTGTGTTCGTTTTGGTCCTGGACAATCTGGTAATTCTGTGAGTATTCTAAAAAACTTAGCCCTTATCATTCTCATAGAAGCGGCTGCTTCTCACTCATATTGGTGATTTCTTATTAAGAGTATCCTGTCATACTCCGCTTAGATTTTCAAGATATAAGAATCATTAAAACTCAGTTTATCCTTGCACATTACATGTTAATCACTATTTTACCATAGGAATGAGATGGAAATTATTTCCTCACTGATTCGTATCAGTCCAACAATTCGGTTGTCCCTTTGAACCTAGATCTTGGAATCTCCAGTCAGTTAGGTTGGGTTACCATTATAGAGTTACTCTATTTAGTAGGCTGTAATCTCATTCCTCTCGATAACTTATATATTTGATTTTTGGTCAGGCATTTTGTTAATGGATTTGTAATATTATGCTTTGATTTTATATAATCAAGATATTTTATTCCATTTGTAAGCAACTATTTTACAATATTATGTCTACGACGTATATGTCATGATTTTCCATTATACGTTACATTTTTTGCCCTTCCAATACCTGATTGACTATCAGAATGGATGCATATTACTGACACATGTTTAGGCTACATTGGAGTATTTTCTTAAAAAGTTTTGATGCCATTCTGTTTCTTCTCAAGTTTTATCTAAAGCAATAAACTCAGATTCTATAGTGGATCTGGTTACACATGTTTGTTTCGAAGATTTCCAAGAGATAGTTGGACCTCCAATAGTAAAGACATCCACTTGTGGATTTTACGTCTTTAGAATCCGTAATCCAGTTAGCATCAACGTATTTTTCTATCACTGCTGGATATCTTGTATAGTACAGCCCATAGTTAGCATTGTACCTCAAATATTTGAGTACTCTAATTATTGCTTTCCAATATTTCTCCCCTGAATTACTTGTAAATTTACTCAGCTTGCTTATTGAATATGTAATATCAGGTCTTATATAGTTCATTAAATACATAACTGCCAATGATATGAGAATACTCTAATTGTGATGTACTATCACTAGTATTCTTTGTAAGATATATACTCATATTCACATGTGTTTTAGCTATATCATTATTTTCCATATCAATTTTTTTCAAGTATTTTCTCGATATAATGTGATTGGGATAAGATATATCAATCAGATGTCTTGATGATCTTAACACCAAAAATAACATCTGTAATACTTAAATCTTTCATATCAAATTTTGTGTTAACATAATTTTTACCTCATTAATTAGAGTAACTGTGCTGTCGGTGATAATCATGTCATCCACGTACAGACATACAATGCTATAGTTTTGCATATCCCTTTTTGCATATACACATTTATCGCATTCATTATAACTGACAACATAACTTGGACAATTTTTTCATGCCATTGTCTAGGTGCTTGTTTAAGTCCAAATAATGACTTAACAGGTTTACACACTTTCTTTTCTTATCCTGAAACTCAAATCTTTTGGGTTGTTCGATATAAATTTTTTCATCTAATTCACTATTCAAAAATGTTGTTTTTATATCCATTTGATGAAACTCAAGATTATATAATGCTACAAAAGTAATTATTAATTTTATTGATGTTATTCTAGCTACAGATGAATATGTATCAAAACAATCTACACCTTCCTTTTGTCTACAGCCTTTTACTACAAGTCACTTTTGTACTTATCTATAGTCCCATCAGGTTTTATCTTTCTCTTAAAAATCTATTTATAACTTAAATGTTTACTTTCTGGAGAAAGATCCACAAGTTTCTAGGTGTGATTTTGAATAATTGAGTTAATTTTACTGTTTACGACTTCTTTCAAAAAGGAGTTTCAGGTGTAAACATAGTCTTTTTATAAGTTTGAGTTTTCTATTGCCTCTATTAATCTGATTAAAGAACACTCTCTGTTTTGTATAGTGTAATGCATGACAAAACATGACTATTTTTCTGAAAACAGAAAACTTAATGTTTGGAGACAGAGTTTTCCTATCTGCAGAAGAAGAAAGAAGAAAAGAAAAAATAACTGAGTGAGATGAGACTTTCAGACTAATAGACGCAACCGTTTAATGGTAACCTTTAATGGGCGACAACCCTTAGGGGGGGGGGGGGGGGGTTCAAATCCAAGCTTGAACCCTCACACACACGAGTGCGTAGCACCATCCATAGTGCTCAATATTTATCCTCTTTTTACATAAGCAATGATATGGAACAAATAATTATATATAAACTCACATTCTAATAACACTTTAACCGATGTGGGAGTATTTTTTATTTTTTATTTTGTTTCATTTGCTATATATTCGATTTTGAAACCATTTTTAATTCATCTAACTCCTTTATTTTTGAACTAGTAAATTTGCTCAAAAATTTAATATTCAGACATATATGAATTCAACAATGATATCAATCAGAGTTTACTAGTGCAACCCCGTGACCAATACTCTCTGAGGCTGGGCTTACTCTTGTATAACTTTTACATTAGAGAAGGGAGAAGGCAAGAGAAACTAATTACTACTACTATTATTTCTCTATTCAACACAGGAATTAATTGTTAAGATTCACATCTGCAAAAAATATTTGAACACTTGCAGTCATAAAATAAACGTCAATCATAATAGAATGCAGGGGGGGAATCATTTTTAAACATGTAAAGTGTTCAACTTGTCAATGAAACAAAAGTGTCTGATAAAATAATTGTCAAACATTTGTCCTCCAAAACATTGGATCATTTGCAATCCATAATTTTAGGGTATTTAGTCCTAATCTTGAATTAAATTGTTAACAGATGGCCCCCCAAAATAAAAAATTAAAAAATAAAAAAATTCCAAGATTGATGCTTCCAGAACTCAAATGTCTACAAGATGGATGTGAAGCTTTCACATAAATAACTAGGATTTGATGATGTCCCTACCATTTGTTGAAACAATCAAATTTGCCCCTATGCAGTACAGGGCCCTGTACTAAAACTTTGAAATTGTAGTGAGGATTGAGGAAAATTATTTTATATTTTAACACGCCCCTGCAGGTTAAAGATCCATTTTTGGGTAGAAATCTGGGATTTAACGCAGTGGTAATTCGAACCTGGGTTGCTCTGATACCATGTTGAAAGACTCTTCCACTGTACAAAAACTCCGAAGTTATAGTGAGGGTTGAGAGAAATTATTTTATATTTTAACAAGTGTAAATACAGCCGAATGAAGTTACGAGAGGATATCTTAATATTCAACAACTTTTAAGGAAATGCCTTGCTTTCAAGTTCATCTCACAAGATCCAGCTTGCTCTTGATCACAACTGCAAAAGGCTTAGATACCGACACCAATGAGCCCTCCCATCATGGAATTAATTAATTAGCTAAGATCTTAAAAACCCAACCCTTCACCTAATTAATATTGAACAAGTCGATGCTTCACCAATAATGATGTAGTTGCTTAGGAATATTTTAGTTCAACAACTTGTCCTTAACTATATATTCAAAGGTTATATAATATTGTAGAATAGGTAACATCCAAGTAGAAGAAAAATTCTCGCTACCTCAATCTACTGCACAACTAGTGGCTAGTGTTAAAGAAAATGGAGCGAAAGTGAAATGAAGAAATTTCTGTATATTTTCTTCATTCTGCTTTTGCTCTATTTTCTTTAGGGGTATTTACTGGTTTGTCCCTCAAATCTTTATATATTATGATTTTGTCTCCCAAATCTTCATATTTAGGATTTTGTCCCCCAAATCTCATAAGTTACAACAATTTAGTTCTATTCTCTAACTTTTCCTAACACAGTTAAATATTTGACCATTTTACCCCTCTTTTCCTCTTCTATTTTCCTCCTCTCTTATTCTTCTCTCTTCTTCCTTTTTTCTCCTTTTCTTCATTATTTCTCCTATTTTCCTCCTCTCTTCTCCTTTTCTTCTCCTATCTTTCTATATGAATTTAAAATATGAATTAACTCCAAAATAGGAGAAGGAGAAGATAGGAGAAAAAGAGAAGGAGAAGAGAGGAGGAAGATAGGAGAAATAATGAAGAAAAGGAGAAGAGAGGAGAAAGATAGGAGAAATAATGAAGAAAAGGAAAATAGAAGAGGAAAAGAAGGGTAAAATGGTCAAATATTTATCTGTGTTAAGGAAAGTTAGAGAGGGGGAGTAAATTGTTGTAACTTATGAGATTTGGGGACAAAATCCTAAATATGAAGATTTGGGGGACAAAATCATAATATATAAAGATTTGAGGGACAAACTTGTAAATACCCCTTTTCTTTAATATGGTATCAGAGCAACCCAGATTCGATTCCTGCTGGGCGCGCATTTTAATTGCGGGTTTTAAAAAAAATTATATCGCTTGCGGGTTTTAAAAAAATTATACCGCTGCGTAAAGCCCAGGTTTCTACCCAAAAATGGGTTTTCAACCTGCGGGGGTGTTATAAAAATATAAAATAATTTTCCTCAATTTTCAGCACAACTTCAGAGTTTTGGTGTAGTGGAAGGGTCATTCAACATGTGAGAAATTACTTTGTATCTTAACACGCCACCAATACCATGTTGAATGACTCTTTCACTACACCAAAACTCCGAAGTTGTGGTGAGAGTTGAGAGAAATTATTTTATATTTTTAACAGCTAGAAAACAGTGATTCAAACAATAAAGAAGAGCGCTACTTGCAACTGTACCTTTTAATATAGACATGCTATATATTAAAGTGGAGAAGGAAAATAAAGTAGCAACCACTCAATATATATATATATATTTCAAAAAGAATAAAATAAAACAGCCGTGTGCCCTAATCTTGATCCAAAAGTTAATAATTGAAGTGAGACTGATTACAGTGGAGTGATGGCTTACTACTATATACTCGGATAGGTTCCCAAAATTAATAATTGAAGTGAGATCGACTTATCACAATGGAGTGATGGACGTATTTCCCTTGTTAATATATACTTGGCAAGACAATGACCATTCAAGACTGCTGATCGACCTAGTATTTTGTGTTACTTTGATGTACAGAGCAAACAATATCTTTCTACTTGTATTGGAGTTTTAAGAAGCCTCTCCTAGACAAAACCCATGACATCCATACCAAAATATTCAATTGTTGCATGCAACATCGATCATTATCTTTGAGAGACCCTAAGTTCAATGATAACATAATGCCAGCCTCATGTACGATTGTTTTGTATTGATCTACTAGCTAGCATACCTATGGAAGTTTATGGTGAAAAGAACAAGTGAAGCCTGGTGTTAAAAGTTACATGGTAATTGAGTTTTATATATATGCGCAAGTAACGGACTACCTCATCATTAACCTCATATATATATATACCAGTGTACGTAAATTACCTCAGTATGTTCAGTTCACATAGTTTATTAGGATGCTGATCAGAGCTTTCTTATGGGGCAATCCCAGATGAAGGCATATATGGACTTTGAATAACAAAATAGCAACAATGGCCGATCAGTTGTCAACTGAAGTGCAGATGGATAAACTAAAAATGGACTCACTTACTGAGAAAGTGAGAATGCTCCTTGAACTTATCCAAGTGAGATTAACTTATTGGCCAAGCCCTGAACCCCAGGTATTTTGAACTCTTTCAGGCTTGTTAAAAAAAAAAAAAAACAATAAGGGATGAGCTTTGGGAATGCTCCTTCAAGCTTATCCAACCCTGGACTGGAATCAAACTTAAAGTTTCACAAGTTCAATAGCTGTCAAGCTCATTAAGCTATAAGTATATATCTGTGTGTGTGTGTGGGGGGAAACAAATCAAGAGGCAAACTGCCTTTACCAAAGCAAATTAACATGGCATGAACTGGGAATTTCTAGATGAGCACAACTTTTTTTTCCTAGTGAGTCCATTTTTCCTAGTAAACACACCCTCTCTTTTTAGAAGAGAATATTTTTTCTAGTGAGCATACCTATATTTCCATATTATCCTCCACCATCTCCTCCTCTCTCACACGTTCTTCTCCAGAACTCCTCTTCCAAACTCTCTTTTTTTAACACCACCTCCTCTCTTTCTTTTTCAACCCATCTCTCCCACCCCTCTTCTTCTTCATAAAATTCCAAACCCAAATTCCTTTTCCATCCTCTCCCAATGCTTCGTCGGACCCCAAATCCCTGATCCCGACAGCTCCGCCTGCTCGCATCCCGACCGATCCGACTACTGACCAGTCTGGATTCGGGCTAGCCAGCCCGAATCAGTTTGGCTGATCCGGAGCTGATAACCCGGATTAACCAAACTGATCCGGACTGATTAGCCCGGATCAGGGAAATAAAGGGGGCACAGGGGGTGAAGGAGGAGGTGAAAGAAGAACATTTTTGACTAAGAAAAATGATGGCAAAGTGGTAAATAAAGCGATTTTTTAAGTGGACTCACTAGGAAATATGGTGTGTCCATCTAGAAAGTCCCCATGAACTGGACTTGTTTAATCACTTGCACTTATTAATTTATAGTTGGAAGCACATTTGCTCATAATTTCCACCTTCCTTGATCCTTCATCAACTTCATTAACAATGTACATCCTATATATCTTAAAATTTGTAAAATGGCTTGGTTTATATGGGGAATGCACATGAAGCCAGGCTGTAGTGACATGAAAACAAAAATACAATTTTAAAACTCACTTTTTGAGAGAAGTAAGCTTTCTTGAATAATTAAAATTACTTACAGAAATATACATGCTATCGGGCCAAGCATAAGCCAGACAAAAATCAAAGGGCCTAACCTAAATTTTAATGCTTGAGCACAACCATACTGTGTGTATACTACCACGTTGGAACAAGTAATTGTCACGGTTTATTCATATATATTCATCTCTATATAAATTAATAACAGTATTTAGTATTATGTTCCTATGATTTTTTTTCATCATATGATATGATACTTCTCTACTTCTTTTTTTTTTTTTTTTTTTTTTTTTACATATTTCTGTGTATGGATTACTGTGAGTGCCACCAGCTCAAGTAGGTTAACTGAGTTAGCAATAAAAAATAGTAATTTCATTATTTTCTCATATTTTTTTATCACGATCTTTATAGTTATTTTTCATGGATTTAGAACATATTTGAGTTCTCAGTTTATTTCTGCACATATGCACATGCGTAGGCACCCAAGCATATGCACACATGCACAAATGCACACACACACGTTCACTCGCATCCACACACACAAGATTACTATAAAATGATTACTGTAAATAAGCCGTCAGCTCAAGTTTTACTTGAGAGCGGGAAAAAAAAAAAAATCCCATTAATTTTTATAGATGTAGGAGGGGGATAGCTTGATTAGAGAGGAGGAAAGTGGTGGTGAAGGAAGAGGAGGGAGGGGGAAGAAGAGGAGGAGGGGGAGGGGGTGGGAGGAGGAGAGTGGGAGGAGGAGGATGATGAGGTTTGGGAGTGAAGGGGTATTGCCGGAGAAGAATGTGTGCCCTCAGAAATTTGTTTTTGCAGAGTGTATGCTTAGAGATATGGGAATTACCCGTCGACGTTATGAGTCTGAGATGTAAAAGCATATGGGCTTCCTACGGTCCAACCGAGCCCAATAAAAAACGGGCCACTCTAATTACTCTGAACCCGCGGGCCAACAGAAGAAGCACCCATACATATAACCCTAACCCCTCCCCCATTCATCACCCTCCCTTCAAAACCCTAACCCTAGCTCCATTTTCCGCCGCCGCCTTCTCCTCTGCCTACCAAAAGGTAAACCACAATGCCTCCCAAGTTCGATCCGTCCCAGGTCGTCGACGTGTATGTACGTGTCACCGGTGGTGAGGTAGGCGCCGCCAGTTCCCTTGCCCCCAAGATCGGTCCCCTCGGTCTCTCCCCGAAGAAGATCGGAGAGGACATCGCCAAGGAGACGGCCAAGGACTGGAAGGGCCTCCGCGTGACCGTGAAGCTCACCGTCCAGAACCGTCAGGCGAAGGTCTCCGTCGTCCCCTCCGCCGCCGCCCTTGTGATCAAGGCCCTCAAGGAGCCAGAGCGCGATCGCAAGAAGGTCAAGAACATCAAGCACTCCGGCAACATCTCGCTTGACGATGTCATCGAGATCGCCAGGATCATGAGCCCCAGATCCATGGCCAAGGACCTCAGCGGAACCATCAAGGAGATCCTTGGCACGTGCGTATCCGTCGGGTGTACCGTCGACGGGAAGGATCCTAAGGATTTGCAGCAGGAGATCAACGAGGGAGATGTTGAGGTCCCGCTCGAGTGAATGGCGTTGTTTTTGGGTTTGGTTCGAAAACCTTTGTTTCTGTTCTTTCTATCGTATTTGGGCACTGTTGCTTGATATTTTAGCTTGGGTTTACTTAATTAAATGTTTCAGGAATTTTAGAATTTTGGTACTCTTAAAGGAGTAATACTGCTGAGTTTTTTATAAGTCTTGGATATTTAAATGTCATAGCTGTCATTTTGTCCAATAGGATCCGTTACTATATTTGAATGATTTAGCTTCTTTTATCTTATTCGAGATGATATACGTTTCTACGATGGTGTCTTTTGGCTTGCATGCATTCTTACTTCTTGCAGTCATGCGTTTCCATTGATTTTGTGAATTGGTAGCCATGAATATCTAAATGTCTTAAATTTAATTTGCATGTTGGTTAAATTACCCTAGTTTAATTTGAATTTGGCTGGTTAAGTAGATTTGTTTGCTTAAATTTTATGGGCATTGGACGTTTAAATGTTTTTTTGTTTTGAGTTCTGTTGACGAATTTAATTATGATTGTTAGGTCTAGTCAGTAGTTTGTTTGTGTTACTTGTGGAATACGTTCTAATCTTACTATAGGAATTTAATTTACCTAATCCTACTATAGGAATTTAGTTGCATTTTGATATTCAAAATGTTTGTAGTTGGCAGTGCTACTCTTCTCATTACTTTGAACTTTAAATAGTTAGCATCAAGCTGATCTAAGTGAATTTTAGTTTTTTCACTTTAGTTATTGGATTATCGTATATGAATCTATTAGTTGATTAGCAATTATATAAAGCCTACTCTTTGTGACATGTTTAATATTGACTGCGAATCATTGAAGGACATCCTCGAAGAAATATTTCGGATTGAAGTTTGCAGTAAGCTTTTTGGGTGAACATATTTGATTCTTAGAGTTTGTAACTATGTTTATTATGAAGATCCTATTTTGTTTGGAATGACTGATTTGAATCACTTGAAAGATTATTGCATAGCTTTGTGTTTTTTCTTGCTGTGAGAAAGGATTATTTGTTGTTTGCTTGGATTCTTATTAACTTGAAATAAATATCAATTGGAATTAACAAGTTGTCTCCTTTTCCCGAGTATTTCCTGTTGGATATTATATATACATGCCAACCAGTAAGCTATATACTATTTAATGGATTTGCTTTCCTGTGTATATAGTGCTGATTTTTTGATGTCTTTTGGATATTCAAATGTTTTAAAAAAAGCTTATTTTTTAACGAGGTTAATTAGAATCAGTCCTTGGAACAAACAATCTTGTTTATGGACTTGTTTAAAATTATGTTCTTATTTGTTATTTATTTCATTTTTAAAAGATATTAAAGATATATGTTGTTAGGGATGTGCCATTTGATTTTGCAATCTTACGCCTAGTCAAATGTCTATTGACATTTAGAGTTGATGGTGCTCTGTGTCTTGAATATAGTTCACATTTTTGGTTGACTTAGCCTAATTTTATGAGGATTAGTGGGTTAAGTAAATTAGTTTGCTTAAATCTGAAGATGGCATTTAAACTGCTATTCGTTTGCTTTTTGGTTGAATTGACTAGTTTGTCTTAAAAATTGTTTGCTTGAATAAAGTTGATTGTTTGCATTGCTTGTAGATTATGTTCTGATCAGTGATTCATCTAATTCATATTGCGGCTTTACTTAATTCTATCATACAAATTTTCATAAGCATGTTTATAATGTGATTGTTTGGCTATTTTACTCTCTTTAATACTTTGTACTATTAATAGTGAAGCATCACGATTGTATTACAGGTTTTACCTTTTTTGGATTATCGTGAATTAGCTGCAATATTTAATTCAATTAGTTGCTGAAAAGTTGTATAAAATTATTCGGTGTGCCTATTGACTTGTTTAATATAGCTTGCATATTCACACAAAGAAATTTTGATTCTGTAGTTTCTTTTATGACTCCCTTCTTAAAACTTGTCACTTCTCCAAACTCATTTAGTATCATGAGCTAAAAATACAGAACATGATCTTGATGTCAAATTTGACAATTCATTAAGTCATCAGTGATGCCTATGATTGGACAGTTTCTATTCTGCTGTATGAGTTTTTGCATCCATAATATATATATCCCTAATCACTTCAGCATAGTTGTTAAACTACTGTTTTATGAGTAAACCTGTCATGTGAGTTTCATGGGGATCCTAATATGTTTTTACATAACTAACCAGGTACTAACTTCGTCAGCTGTGATGCCTGTGATAGGACAGTTTCTATTCTGCTGTATGAGTTATCTCAGTCATAATATATATCCCTAATCACTTTAGTATAGTTGGGAAACTACTGTTTATGAGTACAGCTCATTGTATGAATTTCCTGCGTATCCTATTATGATTTTACATAGCTGATCAGGTACTGATATCGTTTCTTCTCTTTAAATTTTTCCTTCAAATATCTTCATATTAGCAAATTATTTAGAATCATGTATAATTGATATAATTCTAGTTTCCTAGTCCTTTCTGTGTTCATTATTTTGTTGAATAGCTTAGTTATCTCACTCCACAAATGCTTCCAAACATTAGTGACATCTTTTAGCTATTTTTGTACTCCAACACAATCATTGTTGATGTCTCCTAAATAGTATCCTAATTGGTATCCTGTCCAACACTCTGTCTTAAGGGTGGGGGACTTATGCCTGTTTATCAAACTCTCTGTCTCAAGGGCTGGGAGGCTTTTGCCTCCCAGTTTATCTATTGTCCTTACAAGAATATCTTTTACTTTGGTTAAACCTTTGTTTTGGCTGTTCTTATAGTTTCTTGTATTAATAGATTCTCCTCTCTCTTTGTTGATTTCTTTTGACTTTATTCTCTTCAATTTTCTCCCCTTCTGCTCTCTATTTGGCTCATCTCTGCAAGCTTATTGAGTTATTGTATACAAAGTTACTCACCTTTCTATATATATATATATATATATATATATATATATATATATATATATATAATTTTTTTTTTTTTTTCCTGCAAAGTTTTCTTACGTTAACTTGTTTTAGTAGAATTATCTGTTTCTACTTTTCTGATCTCTTTTTCGCTTCAAGTCCCTATCTAATTTAAGATGCGTTCTCCGTACACCAGCACCTAACTTTTCTTGTTTTTCTTCTACCCAGTCAATGCTTTTGAAATATTAGTTATAGATTAATACTCTCTCCTTCGCCTGAGATTCTTCTGCAATCCTACTATATTCTTTATATGGGTCACCTCCTTACTCGCTAGTTCCTTCTTTCCTTGCCACTGTTTTTTTTACACTGCCATCACAGCTTCATGTACCTTCCAGCCTAATTGAAGCTTTAGATGGTGTAGCATAGTTTTTTTTTTTTTTCATTATACATACAATTCTCTATCTCATATATGTTGTCCAAAAAAAATTGTGTTCTTGCATCATTATCCAAAATTGTATTGTACTGATGCCAGCTATGCTTTTCGAAATCGATTTATTTTGCAGAAACAAAACATGTACTTTTGCAGTTTCGGTATTGATGTTGTTTTTACCGTTTTGTGCTGCCAATTTTTTTTTTTTTTATTGAAAATTTGGATTCCATTATTTTGTAGTAAGTTAAACTTGGAAGTTGAAAATGTGTTGAACTACTTTTTGTTGTTTGTAGCAATAATTTAATATTTATACAGATTCTATACCTTATGATTATTTGCTTAGATGTTTGTTTTCTATGATCGGTGAAGGTATTTTTTTTGAGATTAGAATATTTTTAGCAGGTGTGTTGGTATGTTATTGAGTTTTATGATATCCTCCAGTAATTTAGATTTTAAATGGTGGCTTGGTCTTGGAAATCTGTTCATAGCATTTTGGAGCCAACCATGGTGCCTTGAAAATGTGTTTGTGGACGACATACTATTTGAATTTTTCTTTTAATTTGTTCCCTTAAAATCTTGGAACATAGACCCTCCATCCCCCTGGCCCAATCCCCTTTTTTAAAAGGCTGCAGCTCGATTGCCTGTGGGTTTTTCGTTATGGAGTAGTAGTAGCTGTTTAAGGGTGATTTAAGGTGTAGGTGCATGGGAAAATTCAACCAAATATGGCATATGTTACTCTTTTGATTATTATTTCACTCATGATTAGCCTAATATTTAGTCTGTATTATCTTTTGAATTAGGTCTGTGTCAGAATTGTTATCATAATTGTGTCCCTGATATTTACTTACCGGACATAGAGGTCTTTAAAATGTGGGACAATTGGGATAACAATGACTATTATTAACCTTTTTTCTTGAAAAAGAAAGAAAGTCGAGATTTATGACTATTGTACACAAATTAAACAAGGATTTATTGAATAGAGTTGAAGGATAGAAGTGTAAATCCTAGTAATTAACGCGGAGCATCACGAAATAATGGCTGCTCCTAACTTGTGTTGGTGTTGGTGGAGGTGTGAAAATGTATCTAGTCTATCTATCTGTCATTGACCGTCAGCTCGCTCGTAGCTACATACTATTCCGACTCTCCAACGTTATACTTCCATTTTAATTAGTAATGGATTATTCGTTTTATAGAATGCCGACGTTGTGTGATTGCAAATTTTGGGCTCTTCAAAGATATTCACTCACCCTGATTGGTTTTTAGTGGTAGTTTCTTAACTAAATATAAACTCTAAGAAAAAAACTTGGTTTGACAAGGATGATTAATAGTTAAAATTAGAAATTTCATCTTTGCTAAAAGCTTGATTGATTTTTTGTAATAAAATGAAAATTTATGGGTTTTATTGATGTGCAACATTGGGATCAGTTAAAATTAATTTCAAATTCAAAAGGTTATATATTCTAGAGTCGAGAAGAGAAGAAATTGTCTTGAAATGAAAATGAACAAGTAGGACAAACTTACTTTTGATCACTGCTATTTTGCAATGGAGCATCCGTTAGCTATTATCATTACCATCAACTCAATCAATCGATAAACAATCTTAGTCAGTCATGTTCCGATCTACAATAATTCACCCTCCTCAATATTATCTTGAGGGTGTTAATCAATGGTAAAAGCCGCTAGTTTTTCAATGGCTACCTGAGGATTTTACCATTCTCCGAGTCTCTTACCCTATGCTGGCTGGCTGCCTGGCTGGCTGGCTCCGTACATCAATAAAATTCCTTATGATTGCAAAAATTTGAAACATGAATACACCCCCGTTTTAAGTTTTTCTCCTCCTTAACTGGATTGCTTTATATATATATATATATATATATATATATATATATATATATATATATAAAAGTACATATGAAAACTAATTTTCATTGTAAGCATTCTTCATCTAGTTAGTTACGTATATTTTTAGACCAAGTCATGACCAACTTTATTAGCCTGTTGCATGCAACACGTAGCCTAAATCCGAGGGAAAAGATGATGCAAAAGACAGAGATCGAGAGGGGAGAAAATGTCAATCTGATCCAGATTTTTGTTCAGTTAGTACGTACCTCTCTCTCAGAGTTATTTCTTCAAAACTCTTTATAGTACTGTCTTTTTCGATCGGCCAAGCTGCTTTGCAACTCTAGATCCATCCATCATCCTTGGGCTCACAGGTACAAGGATCGCCCACATATTGTGTTGGCTAGCTGGCCTCTACGTCTATGATCAACAAACAAATTCCTTCAGAGCGATGCATGCGTGCATTAATTCTCCGCACCAGCAAGGTAATGTCTGTCTCTCTCTAATTTCTATTCTTTGATTGTTTTAGTTATCAAATATTATTTTGAGATGAATTGACAATTAAACAAGTAACGCTAGCTAATTAGTTCAGAATAAACAGCATTACATATATATGACCATTCTCCATGGGTTATCCATGCAGACTGTAGATCTAGCTAGGCACTACACTGCACTGCAGCTTGAATTTAATTTAACTGAGAATTTGATTACCTCTCTCTCTCTCTCTCTCAAGCATGCTATCAAGAGAATGATGAGTTCGCCCAATTGGAACTCGACGAGACCAGAAGATCACAGACTCAATTGACCCGATCCAGGCCAATCCAACCTGCGAGATAGTTATTGCTCTGTATTAAGTTTGAGAATTATAGATAGATGTAGTTTGAGTTTATAGTTATGCGCATTATTCCTCAATATATATATTACGGAGTTATTAGTTGTAGCCTTTCTCATCGATGATTAATTGTAGGGTAGGATAGAGTAGAGTTGGGTACATCTCATGTGATGTCCATCCACGTCACAAAGATGGGGGAAACAGGCAGATTCATCACATCAACAATGTGAAATATTCGACCTCACTTGAACCTACAGAGGCTCGTACCCCTATTTTCTTGATTTCGAAGGAAACATGCAATAAAATCTAATGGATGAGAGCATGATTAATGGCTAAGATCCATCAGATTAGTATATACAGGATCATTCTTACGGTCGCGCCCCGAGATAGAGCTCGGCCACACCCGAGATGGAGCCGCGATTGTCTGACAAACCTCACAACAATATTATTCACATAATATTATCAACAATATTATTCACATAATATTATTCACTTTTAAGAAATTAATCTTTAATTTCTTAAAAGTGCGAGTAATTGGCAGAATGAACAGTTTGATTATTCTTGTGATTCTTTGAGCTCTATCTTAGTAATAGGAATGAGAATGGGTCAAGGGCAAGTCTTGATATACTCTATTCAATTTTTAAAATTTTAAAAATAAACTTTTATTTTTAATTTAAAAAATTTGTAAAAATTTAAATACTCCTTCCGTCAATATCCCTACTTAGCATCACCGTATTAAACCTAGTTAAAGGACTGCATAATGTCTAGTTTTAATAGAAAACCCTAGAGAAGATTCTCCCATATGATGCTAAATGATCTCTCAAGACTCTCAACCTACCTCCCGCCCACAAATTAATTTAAGTAAAGTGCTGGTCAGTCTTAAATCTTATTGAATGGACGTATTTGCTGTGGTGGATCCTTCAAACATCACTTTAACTAAATTAATTGATTATAAAATCGATATAGCTGCCACAGCCATCTTATCCCAAATTTAATTAGTCTTGTTTTACTTCTAAACCCACCCAAATTTAATCAGTAGGTACTTAGAGCCTACTTGGTTAATAATGACTTTGGTCATGGAAAAGCACCCTCGGCACTATTTATTGTCATTTTCACCAAAATCCACAAAATCCTTGCTTTGCTCCGAGAAAAAGGGGCTGATGATGGCCATGGATTTTGCTTAGAAGCAATCCCTAAGCTACCACTGACCAAAAAGGTGGCTGACGCAATTTGGAGTTTTTCGTGCATCATAGAAACGCAAGTTTGACGAGGAATTTGAGGGTAATTCTTGTTTCCAATGTTTTTCACAATACACCGTCTGTATACTTGTTTGGTAAAGTCTAAAAGCATCAATGATACTGGACAGGCTATTTTATTCAAAAATTTTGAATTAGAACACGGCAGATTAAAAATTGACAATTGGATTGATCAATGCTCAATTCTTCTCATAGCTACTAGGGTGTCAGTATATCTCATGAACACCAACCTAAATCAGTAAAATCATATGGAGTTACTAAGGAAAACTAAAAAACCAACATCATATAATTTTGAAGTAAAAGGGAAATTAAAAAAAAAAAACATGTAAAATGGGATGTACCAGCACTTTCCTCTTCGGATGTCATCAGCACAATGGTTAACAAAATCTTTTTATACTTGGCGCCATCTATAAAACATTATCTCTACCTAATGACGCCCTTTATCATCCATTAAAAATACAAATGACAGCTTAGACTACAGTGCATGCATAGACGCAACATGTAATTAACTAAACATAATACTGTTTTTTTAGTCAATATAATCATATTAACAACTCCGACCTGGACATATGTGTCCTACGTGTCGAAAATCTATTGGCCGGGAATCGACCAGCTCAATAGCACCCCATTAGCATAAGGACAATACAAAGGACTCTAGAGAGGGACAGAGCGGAGTTGGATGCGGGTCCTACAATGGGAATAATGAGATGGAGATTAGTGGTCAGGATTAGGAGTCGGTTTGGGGCGGCAAAATAAACACACACACAAAAAAAAAAAAAAAAAAAAAAAAAAGTTTTCCACTCTCATTTGTTTCTGGCACCGCACGCCTCATAAATAAAGCTACAATCTCCCCCCCATCTCCAAGCTAAGCTGAGTTAGTTTAGTTGTGCGTGCGCGCGTGCACTCATTCAGTCTGTGAATCTTCAGAACTAGCGCTCATGAGTAAGGATGTCGAGGCAGCGGAGCAGGGCGAGTCCTCCGCCAAGGACTACACTGACCCACCTCCAGCTCCCCTCATCGACATGGAAGAACTCACCAAGTGGTCGCTCTACCGAGCTGTGATAGCAGAATTCATAGCGACTATGTTGTTCCTCTACATAACAGTCCTCACTGTCATCGGATACAAGCACCAGAGCGATCCTAATCTTGGTAACCCCGATGCTGCCTGTAGCGGCGTTGGGATCCTCGGCATTGCTTGGGCTTTTGGCGGCATGATCTTCATCCTAGTTTACTGCACTGCCGGAATTTCTGGTATGCTCCTAGTCCTTGCGTACACGGTACTTAATACGCTTAAATATTTGCTCATGGAATTGGTCGGTCGGGCTTGCAGGTGGCCACATAAACCCAGCAGTGACCTTCGGCCTATTCGTAGCACGAAAGGTATCTCTAATCCGGGCGCTTCTTTACATGGTCGCTCAGTGCCTGGGTGCTATCTGTGGTGTCGGCCTCGTCAAAGGCTTCCAAAAGGCCTACTACGTTCGCTATGGAGGAGGAGCCAACGAACTGGCTGATGGTTACTCGACGGGTACTGGACTTGCAGCTGAGATCATCGGCACCTTCGTCTTGGTCTACACTGTGTTTGCTGCAACTGACCCCAAGCGCAACGCCCGTGACTCCCACGTGCCGGTAACATTCGCCACCCCTTGAACTTGCCGTCGACAATCGTCTTAGGCTGACTTGGTTTTGATAAATTCAATCAAGCAATTTCGAATGGATTGCAGGTTTTGGCTCCACTTCCAATTGGGTTTGCTGTGTTCATGGTTCACTTGGCCACCATCCCCATCACTGGAACAGGAATCAACCCTGCCAGAAGCTTAGGAGCTGCTGTCATCTACAACAAGGATAAAGCTTGGGATGATCAGGTTTAATATATATATATCTATATATTTAAGTTAGCAAATTCGTTACATCGTGTAATTAAGCAACTGATTAATTTTGGTTTTGTTGCAGTGGATGTTCTGGGTTGGACCCTTCATCGGCGCAGCGATTGCAGCAGCTTATCATCAATACGTCCTGAGAGCAGGAGCTATTAAAGCTCTGGGATCATTCAGGAGCAATGCTTGACAGCCCCACTCGATGCTGATGAATAAGAGTCTGAAATGAAAGATTAATGACTGAATGGTTGGTGTGTTGAAATTAATCAGTGAACTGTAGATATGCAAGGCTAGGAAATGGGGGTTAATATTTGGTTGTCTTTGCCTTTTATTTTTCCCCCATTTGTTCATATCCCCTGTAAGCTTCCTGTTTTGTCTTTCAATTAAGAGTGTCGTTGGGTGTATCTGGGTGTCATTTGCACTTCTTAAATGAATCTCTAGGTCAGTCACCCATCACCAGTATCGTTCTATCAACTGACAAGCTCCCACAATGTTTTTCTGCACCAACATCTCATGGAAATGGTGACAGGAAGATTATGTTCCTAAAATTCCCTTAAAAAATGGCAGGCTTCTAAGAAACTGTATTCAGTTACATCATGCCAAATTGTGCTTAAAATCATCCCTTTTTGCCCTGTAATAATCATCCATTTTTTAATACGAGACAACCAAGGTTTTCCTCAAACATACCATTCAGTTCCTTCTTTTTCCCCCTAAATAAATTCATTTAGACTGGCTAAATCAAACAAGCTCTTGAAAGCTAGAATACCCATGTACATATTTAACTTTTTCTATGCAACATTTCTCAATTTACAGATTTTAGTTGTCACATCTTACTCTTTTCCAAAACTAATATTGTTGTAGTAGTCATCGCCTCTAGAAAACAAAACATATGATTTGCTAAGCATACTTAGCTTCTAGTTTGGACTAGAAAATTCACATGTAACAGGGTGGTTCTAGTATTAACATAAGGTTACTGATGGTTCAAGATCTCTAAAATTTTTCTTCCATCATTTGCAGACTGGTTCTTTAAAACTGGTGAGGATGCTACTTTGTATTGATATCTATTTTCTGCAACCTAACCTTGTGTCTAGTATTTAGTCCAGAAACGCTCCAGAATATATTCTGTTAACATGCCAAAAATACAACCCAATCTGATAAAAATAAAAAATAAATAAATTCTATTGTCAAGGCCAAGCACAACTTTGCAAACTTGATAAATTTAATTTTTGTACCAACAGGGAATCAAGGACATAGACCTAATATACCTTCTACGCTAGTTAGGGCTGTCCTTTAGCAAGGTTCCACTTATCAGTGAAGTGATAATTAAATGGAAGCATGTCTCATCTCCATCATCAATACAACCAATTATTGACTTTTGATTAAAAATCATCACAACTATAAGGATAATCACATCAACTCTACTATTACTTAATCAACTCTAATATTACTTAATCAGTAGGACAGATCAGGCCACTTGCTACAGGAAAAGGATAAGAAGAGAGCATTGTTTATTGCCTACTAAATACATCAGCAAGAACAGATGGAGCCTCAAAAGCCATTTGATTCTTATTTAACAGGATAATGATGCCATCTTTGCATCGAATTCTGTAGATTATGGTGAAGGTTCAAGTTCAAGTCTTATTCAGTATTACTCAATACCCACTGACCAAATCCATCTCTATCATCCCCGTTCATTTCAAGAATTTTTGGTGCCTATAATACTGTGATGGTGGTTGAACAGCCTTTCTTGGATTGTGAAATTGTGCCTAATCGGGCAAAAGATAGGGAGTTTCCAAAGGAGCACACCATTTATCTTAGTGAGCCCAATTAATAACGGATGCCCGAACCAAAAATACACTGATTCAGTGGGCTCACTAGGAAAAATGGTGTGCTCCTTTAGAAACTCCCCAAAAGATCCTATCTATAGATTTTGTACCTATACTTTTCCCTGCGAAAGGACCTTATCTAAGCCCCTTTTAATATTTATATTTGAATATTACCACTCCTCCGTCCATCTCTCTCAGTGATGTGATCCATCCCCAATAATTCACAAGCACATAATGGATGGAGAACATGAAAATGGTAATTGACGAGTCTGAGATTTGTCTCTGGCCTACCCTCTACTGCTTGGGGCCTCATGTTGGGGAGAATGCCAGATCCAACGGGAAGCATGATGGGACTAAATACAAAACTGAGAACCAGATTGACCCATAAACTTAAACCATTAGGTCAAAACCCCAACTTTGTATTTAAACCCATACACTTTCTTTGTCATATCCGATGTGGGACTATACTCACATATGAACTAACTTAACAATCTAACTTAACAATCTCCCCCTTCATTGTGAGTATATCAATTTAATTTTGACAAGCATCCACGTGGAGACAGACATGTAAGAAACTAAACCCAAAATTAATCCAACCAATTTAACTTTGGCAACTATCCACGTGGAGAGCCGACACGAGGGAAATCAAACCCAAAATTAACTCGACAAATTCGGGCTTCAAACATATGGCTCATTGACCCAACGACAACTTGGTCCAAATCTGGGCTCTAATACCAATTGTTGGGGAGAACGTCGGCTCCAACGGAGAGCATGATGGGCCTAAATACAAAACTGAGAACCAGTTTGATCCAAAAACTTAAGCTCTTAGGTCAAAACCCCAACTTTGTATTTAAACCCATAGACTTTCTTCGTCATATCCGATGTGGACTATACTCACATATGAACTAACTTAACACTTCATATGTTAGTGAGTTGGATTTGATTATACGAGGAGTAATCATATTAGCTATGGTGTAGGAGATAAGACAGGAATTCATTTTCCAACAAGAGTTGAGCTAATTCTGCGATCCGAGCATAATTATAATTCTAAATCTGTATTTATTATATATGAGTAAATAGAAATTAACTGACATAGAAGAAAAATCCTTCACTAGCGATTAGGTGGGCCTATCATATATTACACATGACATGCATGCAGTGAAGGATCTTCCGTTTATTTGTTATATTGAGTGACGTCATGTGTAATATATTGATAGGCCCATATAAGCCTCAATGAAGGATTTTCATTTTATGTCAGTTAATTTCTCGTTTACTCATTATATGTGTGTGTGTGTGTGAGCTGTTAGCTCAGGAAATCTTATATGAGCAAGCAACAAAAGTATAGTAATTTAATAATTTTTCTTCAGTTTTTTCTGGAATTAGGATCTATACATCCTTAACTTCTTTAAAATCAAATTTCTTAAATTTTGGAGTTTATTTACCCTTTCATCAAATGGATAGACAATATTATATTCATCGAAAATCGTTATTTTTGTGTCAACTTGATGGATAACCAAATCAAAACTAAAATCCAAAAAATTGGGTATGAGTGAACCCTAGGAGGTCGAGATCATAGTCCAAAAAAAATTTAAAAAAATTATTGGAGATAGTGGAAATAAACTGCAGTTCAGATAACTTGCATATACTGTCAGCTCATTTTCATTATTCACACACGCACACGCAAATTTGGCCCCAAACTCTCTCTCTCTCTCACACACACACAAATTTGACCCGAAACTCTCTCTCTCTCTCTCTCTCACACACACACACACAAATTTGACCCTAAACTCTTGCTCCACTTACCGAAGACAGCCACAGTATCATAACTTGTCTCAATTCTTAGATAAGATAAGGATTGACCTAAAATGATCCTGACCTGGAACAGATTAAACCCGAAACCACTAAGGTCGGGAAAATCTGAAGCAGACCCAACCCCGTTCAAGCGTAAACTAAATACAATTAGCCAACAGAGTGTATAAGGTGTGAGAACTTATGTTGGAAGTGGTATGAACATGTGTTCATGCCTAGCTGAAAAGTACAATTACTTTTACAAGAATAGACACGTTCATACGAACCATAACACAAATAAGAGGGGAAAAAAGGTAGGTTAGTTTGGAGAATCACCCTGCAAATAAACCAGTACAGGTAAATAAATCCAGCTGATGCCTAGTAAGTCTCGTATGAGGCATGGCCTTTTACATTACATCCACATATGCGATGTGAAGCTGCAAAGGTAAAATATGATCAACTTTTGGACCCCATTCTACTTTGAGTTCGGTTGTGGAATTTGAGAAAATAAACCCTGCCAGCAGTACATCTTAATACTCTAATAATCAACTACTATGCCAAGTTGGATAGAGCAAAATTGAAGAGTAAGTTGGAGTCTTGGTACAATGCTAGCCTTGGATAAGATAGAGGAAGGCAAGAAATCAGCAGAACAAAAAGCACATATCAGTGGTGCAGGCTACTGCACGTTGGAGTTATTTAGTAGCAAATAGCTAGTAAGCAAAGGTGAGTTTGGGTTGGGAACTAAAAGAGTATTGAGATTATTTAGTGCCAATCTAAAGCAGGCTACCAACATATTTAGAAGAATTTCCCAATGTTGAAAATAATGCATTATGAAACCCGTTATATTGCGTTACGTAACCTAACGGAACCCCAGCGCTACGTAATAACTAGAAATAACTCAATGCAACATAACAGTACGTTTTTTATATTATTTTACATTATATTACGTAACGTTACGTTAAATTACGTTATGTTACGTTATTTACAATTATCATTTTAGTAATTTCTTGTTATTGATTATTATTTTGATTATTAGCGAATTATTGTTATTTTATTACTAGATTAGTTGTTGGTTTGTTTGATTGCTTGTGAAATTGCTAACTTGTTAATTTGCGATTGTTTTCTTGTTCTCTTGTAACTCCTCTTCTATTGCTAAAATATCTTACTTGAATTTTTAACTGAAATCAATAATTACAAATAAAACAAATTAAACATTAAAAAATATAAATTATAACAATAATAAGTGGAATTGAAATAAAAAATTGGAATATTGTTTTCTTATTTAAATGATGACTAGAATTACGGTTGCAGACTTAACATAATTTATAAAGATAAATATGAATATTATTGTAAAATTTAATATAAAATTAGAATAGATTATGATTATAAAATGATTTTATATATTTTTTAGATATTTTAAATTTATATTTCAATTTATAAAAATTATTTTATATAGTTTATATTTATTTTTATTAAATAAACATGAAATTGAATAACCTTCGTTATGCGTTACGTTATATGCGACATAACCTAACAGAGGTAAAACGTTATGTTACCGTTATTGCTATTTTAAACATTGGAATTTCCATTTTCCACCTATATATATATATATATATATATATATATATATATATATATAGAGAGAGAGAGAGAGAGAGAGAGAGAGTAAAGGAGCTATCCACTTTATTAACTTGAAGTGCATTAAGTAAAATAGTTTCTTATGTTCAATTTGGAAAAGCACATATTTTGAAAAAAGTTGGGCCCCCGGGAAAAAGTATGTAATAACCCATAATTTTTATTAGATATAAATAAATAAATAAACACAAATAAATATGACATTTCATCTTTTATAACCTCCAAAACTTTTCATTTTCTAACCTCCAAACTCTTCACTTCTCCATTATTTCAATAATGAAACTCCCATTTTTAATTCTCAAAATTAAACTCCATAATTAAACTAAAACCTTTCATCTTCTAAACTCTCCAAATTAATCTAAAACTTTTCAAATTTCATAACTCCTCAAACTCTTAAAATTCCATAACACCTCAAACCCTTTAAATTCTATAACTCCCAAAACCCTTCATATTCTGTAACTCCTAAATCCAATCCTATATAAATCCCTAAATCAAAATACATTTCACTCATTCTAAAAATTATTCTCTAACATTCTAATCTCTCTCTCCCTCATCTCGCCCGAGCCATCTTCAATACCACCGCAGGAGCCACCGCCAGAGCCGCCGCCACTTCACCGGAGAAGGATTACTCCATTGAGCGACATCAGGAAACAAAATCCAGGTGAGTTCTTTTTGGACTCACTAAACATGCTAATTTTTCTTATAGAAATATTACTTCAATTATATCATCTAAATTTGTGATTACAAATACTATTTCTTTATATTGTTAGAATTTAATTTGAAGAACCTAAATGTGTTATTACAAGTGCAATCATTGACATATCTGTTATTTCTTTATGATGTTAGAAATTAAATGATTACTTGTTAAATTACAGCATGTAGCTAGGTTTTTAATAAATCATGAAAAAAGCTATAATCATGGAAACATACTGTTTGTGATATCATTCTATATCGGTGTCTAGAAAAGTTTTGTATGCTGGTTCTCTAATTAAGGAACGTGCAATGCACGGAAAACCTCCCAGCATTCATACACTGGCCTGGTCGATATCTGTATGATATCTCAAATCAGTAAATCCTTGATATAACCAATTGTGATTTATTGAATAAAATATAAAACGGATTCTATAAATTATGTGGTTAACAAATTAACAAAATCTAATTGAAATATTATATCCGAAATTCAATATACAAGTTATGAAAACCAGAATTTAGACATGTATGTACTATACTTAAATGACACTGGGTTGGGGGAGAAACTGAATGATGGAAATATACTCTGTTTCGGCTGTAAACTTGTTAAGTTGTACAACTGAATGTTTCGCACACCATGGGTGCGTGATGATTTGCTGGATCATACCTGACTATAATTCCTGTTTGCCTGACGGCAGGTCCGACTCAGCACCGGACAATCCTGTGACCATTTCCTGGGTCTGTACAGGAAACAATCGAAACAGTTGTATCCCATCAGTTAGATTTTCCAATTACATGACATTTTACACAAAAATACTCCTGTTATAGAGTTGACTTTATTAAAATGAAATTAAGATAATCTAAGTCAATTGACATCATTATTACAGACATTTTATTAAATATTTTCTAAAATTTGTTTGGACATAACTGCTATATTACATATTCTTTCTGCGTATTTTTATTTTGGTCGCAATCTGACGACCTGGGTGTGCATGCCCAGATTGACCGATGGACACGCCATAACTGACGCAGAATTTGGTGCACTTTAAAGATCTGATTGAAGCTAATAACGGTCTTTTTTTTATTTAGTTTTATTGTATTTTGTTTCAACTGTATCTAAATTTCATTTCAATAAATGAAAAGTCAAATTTTTATTGAATTTTTCTATCGTAATTACTGAGTATTATTGTGGCAAATTTATTGAGGCTTTAGCATATTCAAACTGAATATGTTGCCGGTACCTGTTACACGTACTCGTATACCGTATATTGGGAGCGGGGCGTGACAAAGTATAAATAGCTAGCTCAATGATCCAGGGCAGCATAACTAGCTGGAGGTACAACACTAAAAACTACTGATTCTGGTTTACTTTTGCCTTTGTAAAACTTACTCAGCCTATGGAATCAGATTCGGTCTCTCTAGTCTTCGCACTGGGAATGAAAATGTTTGCTAAAAGGAATTGGTGGGCAATTTTTTAATTAGATTTTGGAAAACAACAAATAGGCTGATCAGCTTGCACATGTGAACTCAGCCATACGAGAAATGCTAGTTCTGAATTTCAAGCTGTTTTAGTTCCTAACTTGAAAAATGCTAGAAAGTGCCCCCACAGGACTTTATAGCCAATAATTTCCAGTTAAATTTTAGGAAATTGCCTAAACCTAATGATTAATTCAGATCAGAGGATATAATTGCTTCAGTCTGTAATAATTTGTGTAGTACGCACGTGTGGGATAAACTTCCTAGATAAATAACATTGTTCTTGGGTCCTCTACTCCTTGATAAATAAACCTCAACTGATTAATCAGGGACGCTACATAGTACCTCACTAGAAATGGTAATCTCAACTCAGATGTCTAACAGTTTTTGTCTTCAAAGTTTCTATAGATTTCTAACTACCAAGTCCTATGATTAGCCTAAAAATAATAGACAACGAGTCACTCGGCATTGGTTCTTGAATAGTAATCCTATGAATCTATTATAATGTGTCAGTTTAATTTTAAGCAAATACCTCCATAATCTGCCTCATTTGCATAGTTCAGAGTTGATAAACATATAAAGCATTGGCATATAATTCTACATATTTTAGTAAATGTTCAGCTTCAAACTCTCTGTATAGTCATCAGCCTACAGCAACTTAGACAGACTAAACTTGAATGTACAATTTTCTAATTTTTATTACTTCCTAAAAGAGGCGGCCGCTGCATGCTGTAGGAACAGAGGATAGTCTTAAGTAGCATAGCCTAAAACAGTCTTAAACATCAGAACTGTAAAGATATGATGTATAATATGTTATTTTTGGTTAACATAATTTGAGATATTTAATTTAATACGCCCACACACATGAGAAATCATGTCTGTGTATTCATAAGGCTATTAGGTGTGCATCTAGGAGACAAATAACAAAGACAGTATAAGCTCACAAAAATGCAGCTCTAACTACTGCTAATGTGTGTAAACCTTATGCAAGAATTCAGGTACCAAAAGCACTTCCGAACAGCTACTAAGAACAAACTCCTTGGCTCTGAATAATAATAATAAAGATAGCCAATGATATAACTGAACATGAGGAAACAGTCAAATTTATAGATGAGTAAATTCATTCAAACCAAATGAACATAAATAAAAGTGCTTAATCACAATAAGGAACGATCAGATGATGTTGTTGAAGTTCGAGGGAATGGCAATCCAGTGGCACAAGATAGTTCTGTGGATGAAGCAATAGTGTTTTTGGTGATTGAGTAACATGATCAATCATATATATATATATATATATATATATATATATATATATATATATATATATATATATATATGAGAAAAATGGAAATGAGCTCACAACTCACGCAAGTTACCTGAGATGCAGTTCATTTCCACTACTTTCAATAATATTTTTAATTTTTTTTTTTTTTGAGATTATGATCTCGACTCCCTATGGTTCACTCATACCCAATTTCTTGGGTTTTAGTTTTGATTTAGTTCTTCATCAAGTTAACACAAAATTAACGGTTTTCAATGAATAAAAGATTTTGTATGCACTTGATGAAAGGGTAAATAAACTCTAAAATTTATGAAATTTAGTCTGAAAAAGTTAAGAGGTAGAGATAGTAATTGTAAAAAAAAAATAGAAGAAAAATCATTAGATCATTATAGTTTTGCCGCTAGCTCACATAACTTTTCCTGAACTTGCGGCTCACCTACAGTAATCCCTATATATATATATATATATATATATATATATATATATTGAAATGATGTGTATATAAATCGAGATACTGCTATTTTGATTTGTGAGTACTCGTTTCTTTGTATTTTTGAGATCAGACTTACTGTATTTTTGTGCTTTAGGCCTTTATTTTGTATAGATTTTGGCCTATATATGTTGAATGTTGTAACCTTACCATGCGTGAATGGAGCTTTGGCTAGGGACTCATTATGCTCCCCCCATCCTTTTCCTCAAAATGAAAAAACACAGATACGAGATATATTCCCAGGAAATGTACATAATGAGATTTAGCAATGACAATTTTATATCTCATTTCTTTCTCTAATGTAATTAAATAAAAATACTAATGCTACTAGTGCACAACATCATACGATATAAAGCATTTGAATTACAAGAATTTCATAGAATACTTATTTACACAATTTCCCATAAACCAACCAGACAGAACGGAAATCATCAACAACAATTGACAAGAAAAAGCCTACTTGTAAACCTGCAATCTGAAAATAAATGGTTCCTTTCTGTTTCTAGGTCATTTCTTTTCCTCATCATGGCAAGCTGCATTTGAGTAATACATTCCACAAGTCAAAATAGAAGCAAAGAAAGACCATTTGGCATCTTCATGCTATATAACTAGATAAGCAATGTAGCTTATAGTCTTAGATCAAAATGTTTTAGATGATTTGCACTATATATCCAGTTATTTGCCATCCACTCCCCATCAAATCTCCCAACATAAAGAATAAAACATTTCTTGGAAATTAAAAATTCAGGAACAACCAGACAATTCTGACAAGGCAAATCCTAAAATTTGAGGACACGATATCTCGGCAGCACAAATAAATACATAGACTGATAGACAAGAACTGAAGCTCAACACAATTGGCAGCAATGAGTGTGACTGGCACATACTGAAGGAGTATAATGATGTCTTTGATCTTTCAAGTTGGTTAACAGGCAACGAGCGGTTGACATTTGCTCAATACAGCAAAACTTCAAAGTAGGAAGGAGCTTATAATTAAAAATTGCATTCTAGATATCATCTAGTCGCAAATTTCAAACTCTCTACTTTAGATTCCTAGCTTCTCTATGGCACTTAAGTTGATGTATTGTTTCTCGACGACAATCACAGGGCACAGTGATTAGAGATAAATGATTAAACGTTGGAACAAATCCCTAAACTCAAGCTTTGATTTTGGACTCCAATTGAGCAATTTGTATAGCATGGAATATAAATTAAGGACCGCAAAAAAACCAAATCTACAAATTAAGGAGATTAGATTGTCAAATATTATAAACAAACTAAGGTCAAGTTTTTAGGGGGGTGAGGTTACCTCCGCAGCAGAAACAACAGGAGAGAATGAGGACGAGATCCTGAATCAAGGCGACGACTGCAGTGAGCTTTGAATTCGAAGGTAGTTGATCGGAATCCTCCGTCTCCGCTGACTTATTGTGATCAGAAAGAAGGGGAGTTCTACTAGCTTGATCCGAAGAGGAAGAAGAAGCTTTGCTTTTCTTCTTCATGAGATTCTCATTCCGATTCATCCAGGTGAGATACGGTTTCTTAAACGAATCTCTGACTCGTTGCGATGGCCATAGATGCATCTCTTCTCCAACTTTTCTCCCTTTTTTTTTAAATTAAAAAAAAAATTATTGGAAAAGGGATCAAAGTGGGGAAATTAAAATTTTGGAGAATGTTTGAAACGAAAGAAAGACGACTTATGTTTGAGATTGGGAAACTCTTAATGAGCACACCTTAGTGAGCACCATATGGGAAAGTGGGGGAATTTCTAGAGAGGCACACCTTCTTTTTTTTTTTTCTTTTTTTTTTTTTTGTTTTTTACTAGTGAGCCTATTTAAATATTTCATTTACCTACCGACGATCATTCTACAGTTGCCCTCTCATTCATTTTCTCCTTGTCTTCTTATTTCATATCTCCAATCTCCTCTCCTTCAACCTCTAATTTAACCTTTTTTTCTTACTTGCTCCGTTTCATTAATTCTCCTCGAAAATTGATTTAAATCATCTATTTTTTCAACAGAAACCTTAAAAAAAGAGTTATTTTAATTGTTGGTTGGTCTCTTTGATTCGGAATAGACAGTCCAGATCTACTAAATTAGATCTGGGACTGTAAACTCAGATCAGCCTTAAAAAATCCGAACTGTCTAGCCCGGATCAAGGAGAGACATGTCTCTCCATGATCCGGACTATCTAACCCAGATCTGGTATAATGGATCCGAGACTGTAAGCCCGGATCAAAGTGAGCATCATACGGCACAAACTACCAAAAAAGAACCCATTTTGATCAATAAAAACAAAACTTCTTCCTCGCGTCCAAACAAACCCAATGCATGACAAACTCCTAAACCAAAAATAACTAAAAAAATAAAATAAAATAAAAAATTGTAAAGATTAGTCCTTTCCTCTCTTTCCTCTCATTCTAAATCGTATAGATTAGTTCTTTCCTCTCTTCCCTCTCATAATGAATATGGATGATGACTACCGACAGCGGTGGTGACTGGGAACCGAGCAACGACGGCCTGGAGAGCTGCGGCAACAACCAGGCGACGAAGATCTAGCGGGCTAGGAAGAGTAAATTGGTTTTTGGGGATTTCGGTAGAGAGAGAGAGAGAGGAATAGATGGAACGGTAGCACTTGGGCGAGAGGAAGTGAGGAGGCTATTTTTGAAGATTTTTAGTGTGCTCACTAGGAAAAATTCTCTTTTTTCAAAAGAGAGAGCGTGCTCACTTAAAAAAATGGTGTGCCCCTCTAAAAATTCTCGAAAGTGGTCTCACTAAGTCAAGTGGCGTGCTCATCTAGGATTTTCCATCGAGACTATAACAGTCATACATGCTCGTATTTTAAGGTCGTACCCTTTTAGAGATTGAGGATCAGAGATTGAGGATCGATTGCACGCTTCCTAAAACAACCAAGATATCGAAAGAAAGAAAGAAGTATTTATCGCTATTGGTTGAGAATAAGAGTTGTAACTGACTATAAGTTTCTAATTTAGAGACAATTTCGTTTATTTTGGAGTAATCGGAAATTGACTTTTATATATAGTAGTTGGATAAAAGTGAAGAGTTAATTTGAATCATATTCTAGTGGTCATAAGTGAGATTCTGGAGCTGCCATAAGATTTTCGAGTAATTGCTAAGGTGCTTCCGAGTGATACGATTTTAATTTGGGTTTTCATCAAGTTGAACTTTTATGGACATATGAGTTTTAATTTTAAGCCTATTTAGTTTATTGAAGTGGACCTAACAACAAAGTACTTTTTTAACATCGATTCTGGTATTACGATGTAATACACAAGTCTCTAATACTCTATTTTTATTTTATTTTATTTTATTTTTTGGAATAAACAAACAATCATAAGATTAAGTGATTGTTTACCATGATTAAGTTTCACACAAGACCTAAGATATTTAAGCATATATCTATATATATACATATATAGTTGTTGTTGGTGGTGTAACGAATATTTGGAAAATGATATAATGACAAAATAGATTTTCTATCTATACTCATCGTTTTAGTTTCTTTCTATGACATGTATAGTTGAAATGACAATAGGTAATCCCAGTACTATCAGAAATTAGAGAGATTTTTCCTTGTAAAGTAGCCGTTCAACTTTTCTCATTAGTTATTTTTTAAGTTGTTATGGCAAGCAAGAGTTATGTGTGTTCCATTAAATTAAGGGATTGACAGAATAAGACAATTAAGTGTATATAGTTAATTGTTTTGTTCTTTTTCTTAGGTTTTTTTTTTTCTATTTATAATAAAGTCACTAACTAAATTAATAACATAAGTTAAGTTAAATAATCCCCCGATCAATATTACTGAAAATCAAATATAAGATCATCGACTTCTTCAGAGCACGAGGTATTACTAGCTAGACTAATGACCAACTTTCATAAGAAGTATTAATAGCTTGATGGTTGCGCACATGAATTTGCTCTTTCAAGGAATACATGATTTCGTTCCTTTTCTTATTAGATATAATACACACAGGAGAGAGATCCACACTCTTGCGGGTTGACGGTGGACGATATATATATATATATATAAATAAAGCATGCATTTTCTCAAATAGTCAAAATGGATTTCAAGTCAACTTTCACACTTTTTTTTTCCCCTCTTCCTGATATTGATCACGTGAGTTGACGTTAATTAGCTTGATCTTATCATATATATATAGCCTTCAATTTTCTCAAAACAATTAAATAGACCAAAATTACTCCACAATGAACATATCATTTGCTAAAATTAAGGTCAACACTTTAAGATCGGGCACCAATAATAATATATTACTCACATAACATAACAGTACTCTCATGCCAGCTATATCAAGAATCCTGCAACTTAATTAGGCTGTATATCCACGTACATGCAAATCTACGCATGCATCAGGCTTGATGACGTTGCTGGCCTTGCGACTGTTTGCCCGGCGCTGGGCCACGACGTACGAAGCCCCCACAGCCACAAGCACCGCCAAGGCAACCCCTAGCACTATCCCGGCCACACTGCCTCCTGCAGCACTTGCTGGTGCTGACCATACAGTACTGGTATCTCCCTCCGAATCTGCTCTCGCCTTGGATGCTGCGGATAGAGCTGCCAGATGCGCGCATTGGGGATCTCCGCAGGGTGCACTGGCGTGGACAGGCGATGAGCGTCTGGGGGGGTGAAAGAAGTCAAAGGCTGAAGGTGAGAGAGACATTGGGTTCTCGAAGGCCAGGCCGTGTGGTGCTCGTGACTGCTGGGCCGTGACGATGGATAGGAGGAAGAGGAAGAGGGAGGAGATCAGCAAGGGTAATGCGAGAGAGAACACCAAGGCGGCCATGTCTGATTGCTTGCCCCGTTAGCGGCCAGCAGAACTTGTGGAGTGGGGAATTTATACAGCGTTCTGGGAAAAGTTGAAGGTTGCTTGGCGTAGAATTCTGGGGTGGTCGGATCGACATTTTTTGAGAGGGAACATAATGATATGTACTTAATAATTACTATGAGCATCAACATGATATATGCTTCACACTTTCTCCATGAAATCAGTTTTTAAGTTAAACACTGCTTGGTGTTGTGGTCTCATATAACTAAATTATCTATGCACTTATAATTGGAAATTAAAGACTGTGTTATCATTGTAGACTAAATTAGTTAAGGACTCATTATAGTCTGTAATCGGTTATAATTAAAGTTGAAAGGATACATTAATTATTAGAGAGGGTTATAGAATGTCGACAATAGCTAGCACCATCTAATTAAAATTTGCACCCTCCCTCAAAATGAGGGGAGCTAACTTGCAACAGCCACCCACAACTGGTTCAATATGTACAATCTGAGTTGTAAGTCTCAAATTTGCTGCTCCATCACATTACATATGGTTATGGTAATTAGGGCCCACGGGTGCAAAAGCCAGTTTACTTTTGGCCACCCGAAATCGATGATGCTAGAGTGTTGCTTGTTAGTCCCGCAAAGGCAGGCTACGCAATAGAAATGGAGTGGCCTTGTTGCCGCCCCTTGGGTTGTTCCGCCTCCATCGAACCGTGACATACACCGTCATTATTATTGCAACAATGGGAAACGCATGCTAGGCTGAATCAATGCCAATACATATATATATATATATATATATATATATATATATATATATATATATATATATATATATATATATATATACATATATATTTCGCCAACCACCTCAACGCCACATTAAAGTTAGTCACGCTTGCTGCACCTTTTCTACTCCTTTTTCTCTTAATTTTTCTCAGCGTGGATTGTTTTAGTTGCTCGTCATAAGACCTATAATGGGGACCAACCTCATCCCATCAAACTTAGGCTCCTCTTAATATTCATCTTCACTGGGATGGAAAACGCAACCACAGGCTTCGCTGCTCATGATTCATGCCCTCAGGCAACGGTCACCACATGGATATCTTCACTATTGAGGTGAGAGTTGTGGTGCGCGTCTGGGCCTACATACTAGGAGCCAAATCTGAAACCACAACTGCCACGGCCGTCACGCATGGAAATGTAAAGAGATTTCAATTTACATGTGGAAGTGTACTGTTTAGTTATCAGTAGTATCACAGACGGTTGAAACAAGCATCCATGTACGTTTGTAGTAGGCTCATGATATGATTTGACCCCAACCAGACACTCATCAACGCCCCTTACTTAATGATCCTTGGATGGACCAAGACACTCCATGTTCTGGAGCGCTTGCAATTTACGAGAGAATGAGATGCAGCAGCGAAATAGTTGTGACTGGTCGTCAACCCTCACTTTATAAGAAAGGGATCAAACATTACCTAATATGTACTCAGCGTATTACAAAAAGGAACATCCGGTCAGCATAGAAGTAAAATCATTAACATGGCAATATTAGACACAAAGGATAACCTTCTCAAGCCATAATAAATATACAATACTGGCAGCCGGTTAAGAAATGGAGTGAAAACTCAAAGCAAGTAAATCAAGGTTTTTGTTCCCCGCAGGGATCAGTCATTATGTAAACTTTCATGTGATTCAAATTCCAAAAGCTGTATTAAGAATATTTGGATGCAGGGAAATAAAAATACCGGAGCAACTATTTAACTTAACGACGGAAAGCAGCAATGGGAAGCAGATGCTTCGACTTGGTACTTATCTTTTTAGCTATGTTGACAAAGTGATGAGTTCCCTACCACCTGCGCGAGCTAAGATATGCAACTAGATTGCCCAAGGTCCCATCGACAGCTTTGTTCCATGTAGTTGCCAAGTTTGAAGAAAAGTTCTTCCCAAATAGAAATTCTTTTGGCTGCATGACATGAAAGACATTCTGTCATTCCTATGTAATATGAATATATATGCATGGCCAGCTACTTGGATTATGAAAGTTCTGATCTCCAAGGAAACAATGGACATAAATTGGTAGGCAGACGATAACATAACGCTACAATAATCACAAAGTACAAGGAGTTGACTATTTATCAGGAGAAATAAACATGGAAAGCTGAAATCTTTTTGAGGACAAACAAAGGGAAATCTTACCAGACTTGGTCATGATTTATATAAGATGCCAATGCCCAGAGAAATAAGGCTCTCTAATATGAAGGAAAGCTTATAAACAGTATCAAGGACCTCTACCAAACATCCAAAACATCTTTCCCATGTGTGCACTGTTGCTACTTGGTGGAGTTCAAAGACTACTTAGAGAAGGTGATTCTTAGGGAATTTTAACATAGAAATTCATGGACATGAATCATGCCAACTAGTAAAGTGAGAAGAAATGCAGAAAGCTTGCACAGCTTTAACAAGTAACATGGCAAATCTTCGTTACTGTCTTTATTTGTTACTAGCATCCATGCTGTTCTGTGTCCAATATGTATAAACACCAGAGAGAAGACCATACACACATGAAGTTGCTGATTGCTATCTCTAAAAGAGTCGGATTGTCAACTAATGAATGAGTGAGAAGAAACCAAAAAAAAAAAAAAAAAACTCTCATATACCTAACAAAGCTATATTAGATAGTAAGTTTCCTTGGTAACAATGTTATATTGGGTAGTAACTTCCCTGCATTATTAACTGCTAAGCTGTTTTGCATTCAGTCTGCAGAAATAAGAAGATTTACTTTACAACACTCGGCCCAGTCCTACACTCGCAAGTAATCAGTAACCGTGACGTGCTTTCTGTGTGTGTGTGTGTGTGTTTATTTGTTTCAATAGTGTTCACACTTGTCAGCCATATAAAAAAAATAATAATAATAATAATAATTGCAATCAGTGTGAATGTTTATTTAAAAAAAGCCAAGTACAAAGGAAGACTTGCTATGTTCACTACAGGGCACAATGTTAAAGAGTGAGAAACGGCACCAATAATACCCAAGGCACGACTATGCGGCCGACTAGGAAGTACGTACACAAATTTAGACATGAATTCGGATATGAACACGGGATACGGCATTTGTGAAAAAATAAGCTCGCGGTCATGGTAAGGACACGGGAAAAATATAAATATAATATATATTTTTCTATTATTAATATAATAATTTTAATAAAATATCCAAAACAAAAGCACTGACATGTATAGATTCGTGTCACTTTATTTCTTCACAAAAGATAAGTCTCACCATCAACCATGTATCTATATCTCTCCGTAACCCTTTATAAGCAAAGAGATAAAAAGAAAAGGTGATGATGATTGCGAGTATAGGTCCACGTATAACATGATTATAAGAAATTATTTTTTCAAATATAAAACCAAATAAGACTCATGTCCACAAGAAAATACTAAATTATAACTTCATAAAACTAATTAGGTATAAATAGATATTACTAATTTAGTGATATTTATTTTTGATTTTTCAGACCATTTACTCTCTTTTTTTCCCAAAACAACCTATAAGGATACGACAATGACACAACATTTTTATTTTATTTTATTGGACACGCAGCGTGGTGTGTCCGACACGGTTTTTGGCGTGTCTGTGGCATGTTTGAGTCGGACACATGTCCGACATGGACATAGCATCTCTAACGGCGTGTCCGTACTTCTTAGGTGGATGATTAGCATCAAAGTAGAGCAACAGGGATTTAAAAGTTGTTTCCTCAAGACCTGTGGAGAAATACGACATATGATATAAATAACTACCTCATACTTCCAATTTGGCTTGTAAGAGGCACATTAAAACTTCAAGGCATGTATTCTGGTCACACCTTTCTCCACAAGTTTTCTTTTCCTTGCCACTCTTAAGTATCCACAAGTTTTCTTTTCCTTGCCACTCTTAAGTATGAACACATCTACTAGTAAGATTTTTAGCATTTAAGCTATTTCATGCTTCTTGCAAACTATATCAATTTCATCTGACGTTTTGCCTTCTTTTCAAGCATATATTCCCTTACGCTGAAGAAAAATAGAAATTTTCACGGGATTGGTCATTACGCTTTTCTAATTTTTCCAAACACTATATTGAATAAATACAGGTACAAGTATTGAATACTACATATGTACATGAATATATAATTTTTTTTTTTTAAAAATGATGGATAGTGATTTGGGTAGATGTGTTAATACATATGGTAGTTAATCATTTATTACATACTAAAAGACCATGTGCCAGGGTGGAAAAATAGTGTGTCTGATCCCAGCTTCAATGCACCTTCTTTTAATCTTCAAACCCAATCAAATTAGCATGAGTTGTGTCAGCATTTGCCGGATTCGCAATCAGATTTGTGCAAGTTACGGTCCACATCAGTTGAGTTTTTCCTCGATCCATACAGTTGTACTCAACACAAATTAGGCTTGAATCCGTGCAAATCCGAAACTGATGTGAATCAAATTCAGGTTCATAACTCGTATGCACAAATCCTACATAATCCTTCAAAAACATAATGGTCTGTGGAGAGTCTCACATACCCTTCAATAAAAATTTCATTACCACAGTACATCCTTCTTTGGTAATAAGGAATGATGCTCCACATTTTCTTACTTGCTTAAGTTAATATGAGGTGACCCACTATTACAGGTTTAATTTAACCATGCTCAGCTTATCTCTTGAGGAAACATAATTGCCTTCTGCCACAAAGGTGACTCATACCCTTTACTAAAAGGAAATTGCTGACAACCAGACGGATAAATAGACACTTCCTTTAATTGTACCCTTAACAAAGAGGGGGAGAGCGGGGAAAAACAACCACCGCCACCTAAACTTTCTTACTGTCTGCGGAACATGAAGCCAATGGGGTGCATGGGTGCCAATAATGTCCATTCTTGGACTACTCCGCTGTTTTACATGAGACAGTTCATATTTGCATAATGCAGCATCATGCAGCACGTAAGTGATGGAACCCTATTCCAGGAGATTCTCCTTACAATGTATGCCTCTATGGTTTTGTTTGGAAAGTCGAGTTAAGAAGGTTTTACATGATAAATCCTCCCAACACCAACCAAACACTAAAAAGTTGTAAGAAGTAGGGGTAATCATAAGTTCGAGAAGAAGAGCATTATTAGGTTTTTTGGCAAAAAAAAAATTTACTTGCTTTGCGTTGTTTTGAAATTGAAAGTGGTACCCTCATCTTCTTTTAGAAGACTACCAAAAGCCCTCAGTAGAATGATTTAGCTATGTTGATCTTTCTTAGAAAGGAGTAGATGACTCCCTTGAAATTAGATCATAAAACCTGATTTCTATGCTTCTCTTGAGAAAGAACTGGGAGTTGGCTTTTACTTCCTCTTCTTGATGTGATGGCTCAAATCATTACAGCTCTTCTCCTAAAATCTTATAATTCCTATCCCTCATTTGTCAAACGAGGCCTAAGCTTCTACATAGTACCTGCTATTCGTGTCCTTATGGTCTTCGTGAGACAGAAAGCACAATTAGTATGTGGCAAGGGGCATGTATGTTCCAAAAAGAGCAGATTCTTCTAATTTTCTTTTCCTTTTGGTAAGCACCCATATCAAGAGAGTGAGATGGGCAGGAATGAAGAGTTCCGTTTGGCTTCCCTCCCCCCTCCCCCCTCCCCCTCTTTTTGATGGTGGTGGTCGTGTTTGCACAGGTGGGTGTTGCATGTGACTCATATGAGTCATTTAGAGCAAAAAGTTGAAAAGAAGTACAGGAGCACCTAATCCACCAAAATAGATTAAGTTTACCTAGAAAGCATAATCATTGTTCTAAACAAGGAATTATGCAAATTCATTTTACCTTGAGAGGATAAGGTAACTGAACCCAGGTTGTAATTGAAGTTGTTAGATTAGAATATTATTTTGTATTTGGATTTATTTTGAGTTTAGTACCACATCGCCTATTGAGTAGTTTATATGGAGTTGAGAAGTCTATAAATATATGTAATTCTCTGGCTTATGATTATTAAGATTGAGTTTTTGTTCTTATTACCTTTATAACATGGTATCAGAGCAGGTTTGAGAAATAGATCTCAGCTGTGCGATCTGATTACCTATCAATTTCAACTATTCACTCAAAAAAAAAGAAAAAAAAGGGGAAAAGAAAAAGAACCCTAGATTACATGTGCCAGCCCTTCTCCTTCTCCAGCTGAGCCTTCTCCTTCTTGACAACTCGCTCCTTGCTGAGGACCTTGTCCTTGCCATCGCTGAAGCAGCGACAAGTTCTGAGGGACAGCAGCAGATTGTTTGTTGTTCTGTTGCTGTTGATGTTGTTCTGTTGGACAACGAAATCTGGGATAGCAACAAAATCTACCATTACTAGCTAGTTTGCTACAGTTCACAAATTAAGCTGAATTTTTCTCGCTGGCTTCTTTGCTGGCTTCGGAATATCTCCTATAAGGTTTCTTTGTTAGCTTGTTCGGAATTTCCTTGCTAGCAGAACTAACTTCCTCTAAATTGCTAGCAGAACTAACTTCCTCTGAAAGGTTTCGACTTTCTTCGCTGGCATCGATTCTCTCTCTCTCTCTCTCTCAAAATTAAATTAAACCCTCTCAGATTTCTTCGCTTCCTCTATAAGGTTTCGGAGATAAGAAGTATCAAAAATCATCCTTATTACTGGCACTACTCTGTAAGTTGGGTTCTCAAATTTTTTATGGCATCATCAACTTCAAGTACTTTATCTATTGCTGCTCCTACCCCCTACTATCACGACTGATAATTTATATCAAAAAAACTTGCTGCTACACTGTTAAGTTGAATGGCAATAATTATATGTGATTTGTTGGTGCTCAAAGAAAAATTACGCATTTACTAGATTATCCACCAGATGCACACGATCTTCTATATTCTGATTGGCTTGTTAATAACTGTTGCGTGATTACATGACTCCTTAATAGTATGGAAGAAAAAGTAAGTTATGGCGTTATACTCCTGAAAATTACAAAAGAGATATGGAACACTCTTAAAGAAATATATGGCAATGAGAAAAATATATCACAAATTTTTGAACTGTATGAGCGCTTGTTTACTCTCAAACAAAACAAAATGTCTATATCCGAGTACTATTCCGCTCTCCGAGGCATATTTGATGAGTTTGAGGTTCACCGATCACTAGTTACAGATCTTAAGACCTTTAGACAATATCGTCAGGATCTCGTTGTTGCGAAATTTCTCTCCGAATTGGATTCTTCTTTATTAACCCAGGTGAGGGATCAAATTCTTGTTGATGATAGTATTCTATCCCTGACAGCGAGTTCAGAATCTTTCGTGTTTCTACTAGTTCTACTATATGAGCAACTCAAACCATTATTTCCAATGACCATTATGTCCAATTTATGGTAGGAAATGAGGTCGTGGCCGTGATCATGATTCAGAGGGAGGTCATGGTCGTGGTGGTAATGTTGATTGAAATTCCGGTGGTGGACGAGAATCCCGTAAATGTGATTACTGCGACAGAAAAAATCACACATCTGCATACTGTTAGGAGAAGTATGGAAAACCATAATGTGTACAAACTGCTACTACTTTACCTCCAACAAAAAAATACTGTATCGACAATAAATTCTACTAGCACTTTGACATTTTCAACAATGGTTCAGATTCCACAAAGTGAACTTGACAGGTTTCTCCATTTTCAATCCACCGTGGCCAATCCGCATGATACTCATGCATCCTTGTCAGGTACTAATACTCACATTGCTTCCTCTAGCCAACCATGGATTAGACTCTGGAGCTTCCTATCATATGACAGGTATTAGAAACAAGTTTGTCTCCCTACATTATTCAGATAAATACCTCATGTCCATATTGTTGATGGCTCCTCTTCTTCAGTTATTGGTGATAAAAAAATTTATACTGTCAATTTATTAACTCCTAATAATGTTTTATTTCTTTCCAGATTTCCTGTTAGTTTGTTATTTATTAGCCAAATTACCAGGACTAATAATTGTTCTGTAATATTCTTTCCTACTTACTGTACTTTTCAGCACCTCCAGACTGAAACGAGAATTGGTACGAAACGTGACCAAAGGGGGATATACTATCTCGATGAGACATTATCTATAGAGTTTGTTACTTCCTCCTCTGATTCCCTTTTAAAGTGGCATCAACGTTTTAAACATTCTTTCTCCAAAGTATTTATCTTGTTTTACCTACTGTGGCTGGCATATCTACTTTACATTGTGAGACGTGTGAACTCGTTAAACATCATCGCGTCTCATGTCCAAATCGAATCAATCCACGTAATAGGTTGTCATTTGAGTTAGTCCATTCTGATATTTGAGGTCCATATCGTTTTCCCTCTTTTAAAGGTTTTAGGTATTTTTTTATATTTGTGAATGATTGTTAACTCCGCCAGTGCTGTACTTAAAAATTTATCCTTTCACTGTCTATCCCAAGCCAGGATAAAGAGGGTTGTGGTAGGCCGGTGACAGCCAACGCAAAACATTATCATATATTATGATATGAACAAAAATATGAATATGTGAATAATTGTTCTCGCATAACATGGATGTATTTGCTAAGTAAAAAGTCTGTTGTCTCTAGTATAATTGAACTATTTTATAAAGAAATAAAAAATTAATTTTCTACATCTATTCGTGTTTTACGCACTGATAATACTATGGAGTATATGAAGGCTGATGTTTCCTTATTTTGTGCTAATAATAGAATCATTCGTCAAACTTCTTATTCTCACACATCCCAACAAAACGGTATTGCTAAAAAAAACATAAACATATTCTTGATATTGTTCAGATATTAATGATTTACATGCATATTTCCAAATACATGTGCTCTGATGTTGTTCTGTGTGCTTGTCTAAGTGTCGTATTGGAGAGAATGAACAAGAAATTAGACGGGTGAAAATTGGAATTAAGAGTTTCTATCAAGTTCTGAGCCAAGATAGATCAACATTCACAAGATTCAGGAGCATCATCGTATATTTTGTAGTAGGACATCAACAAAATATGTTATGTATTTATATAGATATTACCACATAGAACGTGTGTAAAATTTTAGAAGAGCAAGCTATGCCATTATGGATAAATGGATTATCCAAGATAAGAGAGGTGGCTTTCTTTTAAAGGTAAATAAGAAGGGGGTAAAGTCAAAAATTGCATTGAGGTTATTTTAGCCATTAGATACTGTAAAAGTCTTTTGGGTTCAAAAGCTCCAATTCAAATGGTTGTTTAAATGATATGACCAAATAACCATATAAAATTAATTACTTAGCAACCAACACAAGAAAATCAACATAACCTAGCGAATGATGATCTTTCTCAATTATGAACTGCTAATTAAAAGAATTTACATTCATAAAATGCTAGGTAACATTTCTTACAACCTAAAAACCATATACAAGCATTGTTATGAGGTCATGCTCCGAATGGTATGAAGTATGACAAATTAGTTCGAAACATTAGTATTCTAAAATCCAGTTTCATTATGAGTTGGTCCGAGAGCCAGTAGTGAATACTCGGAGAACTCGACAAGTACTTGGATTACTTGTCCATGACTCAAAATATTAACATTTTATATATATACAAAAATATTTAATATAATACAATAATATATAATCTCAACACTTAAAAATCAAAATAACTTAAATAAAATAAAACAATCTTCATATCTTACCAATATCTTCATAGCTTCTTTTGGGTAGATAGAAAAAAATATATATATATTTATCTCTAAAGATAAAGGAAAAAAATATTTAACAAAGTTTAAAGAGACATATTTCAAGAGCATTAAAAAAGGAATAAAATTTGTAAAGCAATAGAGAATTATCAAGAAATTCTTGATCCCTTTAGTGTTTATAAAGATTGTTTAAGACATTATAAACATTTGTTATTTCAACAATAGTTTAGACAAAAAATTCAAAAATAGTTCCTAATATCAGCTTTGGAATTTTTTTTCAAAATCAATCAATTTCCTGGCTCAACTCTCGACAATAAAAAAAATTCGACTTCAAAATAATCAGAAAAAGAGAGGATGGAAGAAAATAAAATTGAAAATATTAAGAAAACAGAAAGAAAGACACGACAACAACAATCAAAATAAAAAAAGATCTATCTTATTTTCTTGCTGAGCACCAACCACAGCGAGACATCAACCTGTGGATCGCCTACACTCATTGGATTGATCACCTACGCTCGTTAAACCGATCGCCTACACTCATTGGACTAATCGCCATGACTACCTCATGAGCTTCTATCGAAACTATCTCGCTGATTGCACGGCCCCGAAGCAACTTTGATGATCACAATTTATCATAGCTACAGTAATTCGTTGAGAAAGATCGACCCCTAATCTCTCTCAACGACCATTATAAATACCTGGCAAATCGAGTTCAAATAAAAACATTTTATGACTCTTTTATATTTCGACCCAACAAGAATCTGACTATCCATTTCATATCCTGTACTCAATTGAGACAAATGAGTGCTCGCTTTATCCAATTTTTAAGTGAGTTCTCTAATTTCGCTGCGGTTATAAGCTATATGAAGCAATTTTTGGTTGTTCCATTTGCAAGACTCAGATGTGCAACAACCTATCAATAATTCTGAGAATTTTATGTGCGAACTGTCATGTCAACAGCATAATTTCCGTTCCTTACGAAATCAAATCCAACCATTGGATCTAAATATAAATGTACATAAAATATTAGGTTTTTGAGAGGAAATTTGAAATTTCCTCTCAACATTGAGGAAATATTACAACTTTATTGAGATCAAACAAGCCCAGGATGTATACACAATTCTTTCTTACAATTGAATGTTTGAGATCACAGTTTTCCTATTATATCTAGCTTTCCAGTTATGTATTGAAACCTGTGACGATGGCAACCTGCTCAGAATGATCTTTTGGCCCGTTAACAATCCCACAAAGATCTTGATATGGAGAATGCAAGGAAGAAAAAATGACACATGTTTTCTAGAAGGTAGTGTTGATGTAACAGAATTTTTCCTTAGCGCACTAATGTGAACGCCCTCTCCTTGATCACGATAAGATTTGGTGGTGGAGCTTCAAGAATGGAGGAACAAAACTTACTCGCTAGAGGTATACTTTTGAATATAGTAAGAATAACTTGATGGTGTTCGAACCTTCATCTTGATCGGTTTCATATGAAAGCTTTCTTTTTTAGGCACGAGAAAAAGATGATATCTTGTTAACATGAAAATTCTCTCTCCTGATGGTTCTTAGTGGATGTTTTCTCCTCAATGTGCACTTTGAAAACTATGGAGAATCACTCTTTGAATTGGAAGAGTGGAATGATTTGATGAAGAAGAGCAAAATGTTGACCTTGATAATCTTCTTTTCTTGATGACCTCTGATAAGATCTTCCCATTCCTTTAACTCTAGAGATGTTTATGTACTAAGACTATTGATATTCGAGTCCCAATAGGATAGAAAACCTTTGAACAAATCCCACTCGAGAGATCTAAGGAAACTACAAACTAAAAACTATGGTTGGATTGAAAATCTTGTTAGAATTCGAATCTATGTATGGAGATACCAATGGGGTCACTAGTGGTATCATGGTGGCTCACCCTACAATTATCCAAATTTTGCTTCGGGACCTCCGGTGGCTATGCAGAATTTGCTCTCGGGTTGCTGAAAAATGCTAGCCATCGATGTTGCTATCAGTGGCCTCAGAAGGTGCATTGCCAATTTACCATCGGGCTTCGTTTGGTTGTCATTTTGATTCATTCTTCGGCCATAGGATTTCTCCATCAACTTCACCATTTTTTAGTGTCTACAATCACAGTATTGCATTATAGTTCATGTAAACAGTACCTTCAGTACCATATCAACCTAATCTCATAGGGGGAATGATCAGTATCAGAGCAAGTTCATGAACCTGCTATAAGGGAACATGGTAGTTAGGAAGTCACTTTTGATTTCTTATGTAAACCCACTTATAAGGCAAGTCAAGAAAGAAAAGTACAAAGTTTTCTTCGATGGTCATTGTAATTCTCTCTTAATTTTACTTTATTCTATCCCCCCCGGTCCATTTTCTACTTCCTTTGTGCCTATCTAAATCCTAGTTAGTTTTATTTTGTTTCAACTGGACCAGATTCCACCAAACCTAGACGGTATCATATAGGCTTGCTCACAATTTAATCTGAATTTTCAGCTAAACAAATTCCTACTGAAACCCAAAACATATTTCTTAATCGTAAATTACTCCTTCACAGTAATTTAACCCATAAGCATATCCACTAACAATTCTACAAACTCTATATTTCTTTTTTTATTTTTCTTAAGAAAAATAAATTCAAGCACTTATTTCCTCTAGTGGAAATGGGGGGAAAAAAAGAGGAACATCAACTGTCCCTTCCTGATCCTTAATATAAGAATCTTTTGTTACTCGCAACAAATTCCTGTAATCTAGAAACCCACGATCACGTCAGTTTATTACCATAAAATATGTAAGAACCATTTTTCCTCACTATTCCTTCATATTTAATCTAATTACCTCTATCACACAAGAAGCTATTTAGCTATTTAGTTCTGCTAGATGTACAATGATCCACAATGCTTAAAGAGATTAGAAAATAGGGTGTTTGAGAAACACAGTGTTAACAAACCTTCCACCGAGACGTAAAAGAAATTACAGATACCCTAAAGCTTAAATCCTAGATGAAGCCTGAAATCAAAGACAAGGGTTACCCTCCAAATATAATCAGCTGTGTGTGATGTTCAAAATGAGAGAACTCCCACACAAAGATGCAAAGCTTTCTGACCAAACTAAATAATTGAGAAGATTGGGAAGTACGCTATTAGCATCTAGAGGATCCATTGCTCAAATCTACTACCAGTAATGTCTATCTTGCATGAGTATGTTTCTATTTTTCCCACATACCTGTATAAAATTTGGTTTTTAAGGGACAATAATAATAATTCATGAACAATTTTTTTCCTAAACCATACGCGCTTCGAGAAGAAAAAATTAACTTAATTTTCTGAAACATCATCCTTGTTCTATTATTAAAAACAGCATAAATAATTCCTTCAAGAAAAACCTAGAATATTACTTCTTTTCTGGAATAATAATAATAACAGCAAAGAAGAGAAGATTAAGAAAATATATCAAAAGAACGATTTAATCGAAATAAAACATACCTCGTAACGAGCAATCTGAACCGCCTTTTGATCAGAAATTGTGCCGTAAATCCCCCTGCGCTGGCCGAGAACAATTCCTCCGACGAGCACGCTCCCCAACGCAGCGCCCAGAAGACGCTCCTGAGCAATCAAAACAAAATTCTCCGAAAATCCATTTAAATAGTTCGAAATCCAGCCAAAAAATGGGAAAATGGAAGCCCTAATTGACAATTTTAGAATAAACGGGAATGGAAAAAAGGCATTTGGGGGCGGGTGTTGGGGGACCGGGGGCAGGGGCAGAGAGAGAGAGAGAGAGAGATTGGGAGCACCTGAGCAAGGACGCTGATCATCGTCGCCTATAACGGTAATCTTCTTCTTCCTCCTCCTTGTATTTATTTACGCCTTCTTTTTTTTTTTTTTTTCTTTTTGGGCTGCCGGGCCCGAGATTCGGGAGTTTCTAGATGGACACAGCATATTTCCTAGTGAGCCCACTTAAAAGATGGTTTTATTTACCACTTTGCCATTATATTTTTTGTCCAAAAATGCCCTTCCCTCACCCTCCCCGGTTGCCGCCGCCGCCCTCACCCTCGCCGCTAGCCGCCGCCCTCGCCCTCACCCTCCCCGCTCGCCGCCGCCGCCGCCGCCCTCGCCGCTAGCTGCTGCCCTCGCCCTCGCCCTCCCCGCTGGCCGCCGCCGCCCTCAGCCTCTCTGCTCGCTCTCGCCCCCACCCTTACCCCCCGTCCGGAGTATCCAGTCCGGACATAGAGCTTCTGTCCAGAGTATCCAGTCCGGACAGAGAGCTTATATCCGGGGTATCCAGTCCGGACAGAGAGTCTATGTCCGGGCTGGATACTCCGGACAGAGAAAGAGAGGACTCTCTGTCCGGGCTGGATACCCCGGACAGAAAAAGAGAGGGAGATGTGAGGGTAATATGGGGAAATAGGTGTGCTCACTAGGAAAAAATTAGGTTTTTGAAAAGTAAAGATGTGCACACTAGGAAAAGTGGGCTCACTAGGAAAACTCTAGTGCCCATCTAGAAATTCCCCGAGATTCTAAAACGTCCACCTTTATTCTAATTAGCGTTCAAGAACAAGGATATTTACTAAGTACACTCACCAAAATTCCAATTTGGCCTTGTTCTCTTTTGTCTTCCTCTCTCTTTTCTCTTTAAATCTTTTCGAATTTCCAGCGCACTTTTAAACTCCAATAAGGGATGGATTCAAATTGGACTATGATAATAGATTTGGAAAAATAAAGAGTATTATCTTTTGAGTTTGATAGTTAAAATAGAGACAAAGAATGAAATAGAGATTTTTATATTAAAGTTAATAGAATGAAGAAGAAGACTGAGAGATTAATTTAGTCTAAAATTTAAAATGACAAAGTTGTAAAAATAATAAAGTTTAAAAGTGAATGTACTAAGGAAAGAAAAAAAGTGGGCCCATTTCGAATTTCCCTTCTAACAATTGTTTGGCAATTTTATTAGTAATCAAACTATAGAATGCATATCCAGTGATATTTATGGACAGATCCATAGGATTAATACGTATAACTAAACAATTAAATATTTTATTACACGACCCGCATAAGTATTATAACAATAGCAATGAGCAATTAAATATTTCATTACACATCCTGTCCGCATAGGTATTTTACCATCCATTGCCATTTTTCTATTGAAGCTACAACTTCAACATTACTGTATAATTAATTAGTATCAAACTTTTGAATTTTTTGTTATCATCCAATAAATGATACACTTTTTGATTATGGCATTATCATAATCTTTTTTGTTTAAATTAGATTTATGGGACAGCTGAAATAAATTGAAAAGTTTGACATGTGAGATTTGATATGGTATTTCAGTTCTTCATTCTTAAATCGACAAATTGAGAGATAATCTTGTCAAGCAGATTCATTTGAATATATATCTTCTTGTGGGAGAATGCAGGGGTTTCTAAGACAATTAATTGTCTTTGTGTCTTCGTTATATGATCAGCTAATTACATTAGGTAAAATTTCTATTCAAAATATAGTTTTTGCTATTATACAAAATAGAGAACATGTCAAATTCTTTTCATGGGGAATAATGAGAATTTTCTAAACATACTTGCCTATATACCTTTCCTTGAGAATGGCTTAGCCTTGATTAGACGGGCATAATATGCCTAATCCATGTTCTCTGTTTTTATCTCTTAATTTTTTTTTTATTTATAAAAGTTTAGATTATGCACTTAACGGTTTTACACAGGGCCCTTCACAATATATTTATTCCCAATATATATTTTTTAAATTTTAGCTAAGCATTAGAGCTATTTCTATTGCTATTGCAAGATGCATTTTTTAAGAAAAAAAATGAAATGCAATGATTTTAGTTTTATGGGCAATGTATTAGAGACAGATGTGATGTAGATTTGCATTTTTGGTTGTTGGAAGTAAGTAAAGTAAAGAAAATAAAATTAATTTTCAAAATGAAAATTTAGAAGGAGATTGAATAATGTTGGAGTGTTTGTATAATGGGCTAGAAAATATTGTTTTATTGTTTAATAAAATAAAATAATAATAATGATAATAATAATCTATTTTAATTAGACTATAATTGGAAAATATTCAAGAAAAATTAAATTGAAAAGTATAATTTTATTTTATTCATGGAGCGAGTGACGCTCGCTAGCGTTCGAAAAAATTTCAGTAGACGTTATTTATTATTTTAAGTGAAAATTGGGTGAATTTTATCAGTAATTTAGATAATTTATCTGTAATAGAAATCATGGATGGTAAAGACAAGGCAGCAATGCCAGCAAATCAAATAACCAACGACAGCGAGTGAGAGAGAGAGAGAGAGAGAGAGAGAGAGAGCGAAAAGCGACGACTCGCGCGCAGGCAGTGCTATCATTTCCAAACGACCAGGTCCGTGCGCTACATTCTCTCACAAATCATTCAGTATCCGTTTCTTTATCAATTTATTCAATTAATTTGTTCGTCTTTTTTTTAAAAAAAAAAAAAAAAAAACTATTTCTTTCAAGTATCCATCCAAAATACTTGCCCATTATTTTTCTTGTTTTCATCTAATTTCTTTTCCAATCCCTCAATTTCATAGTCTAGGGTTTAGTCGCTCAATTTGATTCCCATTGTTAATTTCGTATAGAGTGACCAAGCGGGAAACTTAGGGTTTCTTGTTGAGAAATCTTATACACTAGAATTTTAGAATTTTCGTCGTTTTGAGTGTTTTAGTGAAGTTTTTGAAGGTTTGGGGCTGTGATATTTTGTTTTGGTATAAAATTCTAGAAAAATGGATGAGTTCTTTGGGGGTTTGGATGGTAGACTTAGGGCTTCTGGCATGTTGGCTGATTCGATCATGATGGGGATTGTGAACTCCGCAATGGAGAATGCCTACAAGAATAGCTGCTCTAAGAAGGGAGCTTTGGTGCGGTTAAATGAGAAATCTCGGTTCTGCGAGTTGGCAACAATGCAGCTAGAATGGTGTCTTAAGTTCCTGCAGGAAGAAATTGAAGACAACAGCATTTTTGAAAGCACCTGTGATCGCGAAAAACTTCTCTCTGATCTATTGGTAACCAGGGATCGCATCCATAGTAGGCTCAAGGAAACCGAACTTATGATAGCGGAGAAAGATAGAGAGTTCTCTGAGAGAATGGAGATAGAGTCGAACCTTAGATTAGCTTTGGAAGTGAAGGATGAAGACATTACTTCTTTAAATACGGCTCTAGGGCTTGAAAGAGAGAAGCATAGAAGAAGCAAGAAGAGCATGGAGAAAATTGGCGAAGTGAAAAGTTGTATCGATGAACAACTAATGAGAATCAAGGCTAACTTAGAGGATGGACAATGTAACTTGAAAAGTCTTATGCAGAGGATGAGTTCCCGCTCCTTGGATTCTGATAACTTGGTATCTGAACCCGATGTAGATGGGGAGGAAGGGTCCTGCAGCAATTCCAAAAATGTGAATTCCAAATTAATGTTAGAAAGAGTGCAGAGTTTCAATTTGGAAATTGAGTTTAAAGAGATGGCTATAGGTATGGACATTCTCAAAGAAAATATCGATTCTTCCTTCAAAACGATGGCAAGTTCTGTTTCCTTGTTCATGACAATGTTGGATGAGCAGCAGTGGGTTTGGAATGCTGAGAGAGATGCCCTTAATATTCTAATTAAGGGTCTCTTGAAGGAGGTGCAATGTGGATTCAACTCCGATCTTAGTGTTATGTTAGAAGACGTTCCTCATGTACCGTTGGATGTTAACTGGGTTGCTTTCATGGATGACATTACTAGCTTGCATACAGAATTGCAGAAGTTAGTTCCTCAAATGGACATGATTAAGCTGGTTGACAAGGTTAACCCTGAGAAAGAAAGGGGTTTTTTAAGAAATGGTGATGTGACTGGATCTTCAAGTAGCGATGATGAAGTTGCTGATGGTGAAGGAGATGAGGGGCCTCCTTCCATGTTTGGAAAACTTAATGATGCGGAGGAGTTATGTGAAGAGAGCCCATCATGTCGTTCTGTTGCCCAGAAGATAAGAAGCCATGAATTTATCATACAGAAAAAGACTATTGAACTTTGGAGCCTGAAGGTAGAAAGATCCAAAAAAAAGGGCAATTCAACTTTGAGAAGTGACGGAACCCTTGACTATGTTAAAAGTAGGATTGCTAGGGTCAATTCAAGCGTGGAATCCATCATGAAAGAGAAATCCAAGTTTGCCTTGTACAGTTATGGCCTCAAGTGGAAAGTTGGAAGAGGCAAGAATACTCTGCAGAATAGTTTTCCAGGTTCCTTATTATGTGAGGAAGACCCAAGTAAAATTTTCCATTCAATTGGAGATACCCCCGATCAATCAAGCAGCAGGTCTTGCTGCAATCTGGCACATAATGAACTTAGTAAGGAGATAAAACAGTTAAGTCAAGAGAAAGAAGATCTTGATATCAAAACTATTTTATTGGAAGAGACATATTCAATTATTCTCACAGGTTTAATGAGCAGACTGCGTGTTGAATACTTTGATTGTAACATAGATACCCAAATAAGGGACGACATATATAGAAATATCTTAAAGGAGATGATCAAGGAGTGGAGGGACAACATAGAAACTCTTAATACCAGGAGGTTTTTCATGGAGCAGAAGAACATATTAAGGGAGATGATCAGGGAGTGGAGCAACAACATAGAAACTAATGATACTGATAGACTTTTCATAGAAGAAACCTATCATCATATTTTAAATGAAGCAGTTAAAGATATTGTTAGCTATGCTCGAAACATGAGTGCAAGAAATAGCCAAGATGAGGAGTTATCATTTCATGATGGTTTACTTCGAAGTTCTCTAGTTGGAAGAATAGAAGGTTTAGTGCATGAACCAAATGCCTTTCCAAATCACTTCCGAAGGAGGGATGGCTTGGAACTTGACTTGAATCCAGTGTTGCTGGAACCAAATAATCAATTAGACCTTGACCACGGTGAGCTTGAAGAATCAGCTGAAAAAGATGATGCTTTTAGTTCAGTGAATGCAGGATGTGGAATGGTCTACCAGAAACTAAACTCTAATAACATACAGTTGAATGAGGTGGAATCAAGTATAGCCCTACCACCTGATGATGAGGACGTTCAACATGATCAGGTTACTTCAATCGCTGATCCAATAGAATATGCAAAGTACTCCAGGTGCTTGTCTACATGGCATGAAGAGATTCAACTAAACAAGTTTCTGCGAACTATTATGCCCCTTAGTGAATTTTCCAAAAAAATCAATGAATTTGAGGTTATAGCATGCGACCGGATTAGTGAAAATATGTCCAGGTATTATTTTCTTTTACGATTTCAAAGTTCACATGTAAGAGGCTTATACTACTGATAATCCATTGAGACTTTGAGCCATCATCGTGATAAGTAGACCATATAGCATCCTTGTAAGTTACAATTCGTGTTGTGATTGCTTGTTCACATATAAGATGCTTATCCTTCTGATAATTTGTGAAGGTTTTGGGCCATCATTGAGGAAAAAATATATAGCATTTTTATATGTTAGAATTTCGATCCAATCCTGTTACTGTTAGCGTGCTTAAATATTGCCATATAGGTGTTTGATTACATTTTCTTGGTGAATCTTAAAATATTTTCTTTTTCTATCTGACCATATAAGTTTAATATGGCTATTAAAAGTGATGCTGAGACACCCTAGATCTTACTTAATGGCCTGACCGTGGTACCAGTAATGTGTGTACAGAGTGGAGATTAAGATGAACGAGTTATGATTGAAAATGTACCTTCAATTCATACTATTAAATGTGATGTATGCCTTAACTAATGATTTTGTTGTCTACGGACTTTTCTCCAGAATAAAAAGGTAATGATTTTGTCCTTTTTTTTTTTTTTAAAATTTATAGATGCTTGAAAATGCTCAATAACAGAATGCATTCATAGAAGTGGCTTTCCCTGAAAATTTTGCCAAAAAACCAATTTCTACATATGCATAGCACAACCCTGGATGTACATCGATGGAGGCTTAGCTGAATAAGGACTTGAATCAAGCTGAAGCTCACACTAAAGATGACAGGTCATCAGTTTCGTTATGCCTCGCTAAATAGTTTCCTGAATTGCACATGATTCATCTTTGAAGGTTGTTAGGTAGGTCTGAAATGAATTGCAGCTCAAAACCCAGTTTCTCACATTTGTTTGGTGAACAATCCAAATCATGGAAATGGGGCAATTCATGCAGATAAAATGGCTAATGCGGTTGCAACAAATGCCTCGGCCATTTCTTGCAACAAATGCCTCATTAATGATTGGTTAGCCTAAATTAAACCTCCATAGAACATTGTGTTTGCCTAAAATTTTAGTACAAACGCTCATAACGAAACACTTAATTTTCAAACCCTGCAACTTTCCTTGCATCCTTCTAAATAGCAAACTTGCTGCCCAAGTCATTTCCAGCTTTTACCATACAACAAAACTACATGGAGCGGCAATTCTTGAACAGACATTTCTTAAAGTTTGTTGGTAGTGTAGATGCTAGAATATTCAAAAGCAGGATTGTCACTGATATAGAGGAGAACCACATTCATATTCAGTAGGACATGCAATTGAAGTTTCTGAAGCCTGATTAGAAAACTTCAAAGAATGGTGTGTTTTTTGGAAGATTATGCTGAGTACTTTAAAAAGACAAAGCAATTTTTAAGATATCATTGTTTTAATTAAAGTAATGTATTTCCAGGATATGTCCATTATATTTGAATTGCTTTTGCATAGGTTGGAAGATTTGAATCATTGTATTCCTTCTCTCATTGGGCAAGCATTCTCAACTAAGAAACAACGTACACGTTATCAAAAGGCTTTTACCTGGCGGTGCCATGACCTTCAAACTGCTGAAGTGGAGGTAAGGGCGAATTAATATTATATGCATATCCATGCTCATTAATCTGTTTCTTGAGGTTGGCTTGTAGCTTTTATCATATCGTATTTCCATATCTGAAAAAAAGGTAGTTAGTCTTCTTCATCTGCTTAGGTTATGTTCTGTCCATAGTTAATCTTACTGTGCTGACATGAATTGCTGTGCTGTGCTTAAAGTTTTAACTGTGAGTATGCTTTACTTGAAGTTTTAACTATGGCTGTGTTGTGTTTAATGTTAGCTTTACTCAAATTTTAACTCTAGCTGTACTTAAGGTTTTCTTTCCCAAATGTTTTACTCAACCGATGCTTAATGTTTTTACATGTAAGTGGTGGTCCCAAGCTTTAATACAGTGAAGTTGCCTTAGGTAGCTGGAAGGGAGCATGATACTTGTGAACTCACTGTGCAGGAAACCTTGTGCAAACTTTTTCTTTATCAAAGGAAATGAAACCTGTTTAACACTGATTCTGTAAGTTGGATAACCAGCTATTGGTAATAAGTTGCATTGGCTAACTATCTGAGCATACCATTCTCATACTCTTGCAACAATCCTGTTCCACTATTAAACTGCTGACCTGCTTCACTAATGATTATTCTAGTCAAGTAAAATTTACAATTAATAAATTCTTTTTCTTTTGATTGCTGAAGTTATATTTAGGAATCTGGGAATGCATCTATTGACCTTAGCCCTACTTTGTTTTTACAGTTATTCATTGCTGTGCTAGAATGCCAGGGAATTAAAATCTGCTTGTAATCAAAATCTCCAGTTATTAGAACTTACCAAGTTTTAAAGACACCAACTTATATAAGTGTACTTGTAACATAAAATTTATTAGAAAGGAATTAAGATTCTTATGATACCTATTCTTGACAAATACTCATTCTGCAGTTATCCAACTAATTTCTACAAACCCATCAAATATAGGTGGATTTACTGGGGGATGAGGTGGATCGACTTTACGGCCTCATTGAGAAGATATACGAAGTTCTGAATCATTATTCTCCAGTTTTGCAGCACTATCTCGGGGTAAGATAGACCATATTATTAGGCATTTACATACTATATTTTCTGCATTTGTATATATTGCTTCCTGTACTGCATGGCACTCAATCATGCTTCTAGGAAAGGTATCTATTTCGAGATTTGATCACTCAATAATGTGCTAAAGATGATATAACTGTCTCTGATGTGTGACACACGAACTCCTCTATGTGTTTGATCCATAAAACATCATCATAAAGCTGTTTAGTTTGTGCTTTAATGGTATATAGTTGCATTTTAACATGTAACATGTCACAAGTGTTGTTGATATTTGGGTATTCCATAGCAAAGACTTGGTTACTTGATATGTGACCCACAAACTCCTCTGTACGTTTGGTCATCTAATAGATCTTCATAAAGATGTTTAGTTTATTTATGCTTTAGCTGCTATGTATAGTTGCATTATACACAGAACATGTCACGAGTGTCATTGATATTTGGGTATTCCCTAGCAAAAACTTGGTTTACTCTTCTCACAACTAAGGTGTTGCACCATGGATTAACCTTTTCTCCATGGACCTACCTCTTCATCCTGCCCAGATGCTTTTACATACCCTTTTTTGGATGTAGTGAGGGCCTGTGCACGTTGGTTATTTTACATACTTGTTTAATATCTTTATGTGCTAGACTGTACGCTCTCCACTATGTCTTGGAAAAAGAACTATCAACTTTTTAGTTGTTACGTTCTAATTACTTTAAGATTCTGAATTATGTAATAACTGCATGCCTGACATGCGCATTGAGTTCATCTTTTATTAGAATCATCTAAAATTGTGTATGTCTGAAACATATTAATTATTAACAGTTAAAAACTTTTCCACTCTTCTTAATGCAGATAGGCATAGTGGACACTATGTCTTGTTCATTTTCAAAATTTTACGACTTTTTTTCTCTATTTTATCAACCGCTGAACCGGAGTAGTCATATGAGTTGATGTTTCAGGGCTTATTCTTCTTATTCTAGTACTATTTCTGGGTTTTGCTCTTTCAGATAATGGATATTCTAACATTGATCAGGAAGCAATTACATGGGAAAGAGATTTGTGTTGCCAGGTACTAATAATTGTTCTATTCTTTTTCTTAATGTCCTCAAAAGTTTTCTTTATTATTTTATATTATGTTGTGGCAGCACATTCATTTTTTGCTATACCCTATTTACAGGCCATCGTGAAGGCTTCGCACTGACTACATTATCTCCTATCCGAGTGGTGTCAACCATTAAGGAATAGATGCTAGGAAGCAGGAGAATGAACCGAGGGGAGGTAATATGTCAATGTCACATTAGAAAATGCATGGCGTTATAGAACTTGGATCCAGTGAGTAATACATTATGCAACTGCATGTACAAACTCTATATAAATAATCTCAATCTACAAACTTCATCAAACATTCATGCTTTTACTGTTACATCTTAATTCAACTTGTAAATTGTAATTTGTAATGAATGCCTCTAAATTTGGGAATTACTTCTGTCCTCATCTTTTATAGGGAAATTATTTTCACATTAAACCTGTTTCATTAAGTATGAAGTATAACAATTGCACTAAAAACTATATGAAGTAGTTGCATTGTAAACGATCTCCTTAAAAGTTTTTTCCTCCATAAAAAGTTTCACTAAAAGCTAAAATTCACAATGAGTTGGTTGTACATTTTCAGTTGATGAATACTTTAAGAATGATTGGATAGTATGGAAAGCAACTTTTATCTCCAGGCAGTAATATTTTATTCTTATAAAATAGTGTTGTTGTCTTATAAAATTCACATAATTTTTGGCTCATGTCATAATATGCGACAATGTTTTACACTGGCTATGTCTAACACAACCCTTCTTCTTTATCCTGGTATGGGACAAACGATGAAAAGATGAGAATTTTGCTCTGGCTTGCTTGATAGGAAATGAGTAGAAAAGGGTCATCCTTGTGATTGATCTGACGTGATTCTCTTTTGGTTCAGCCTATCCCATGTACTTGGGATCATAGGCTTAGTTGTTGTTGTTATTGTTGTCTTATTACCACAATTCCTATCAGCCAGTTACAAAGTAGTTGGTCAATTTTTGTGTGGTGCAAGGCAATTTTCCCGATCCCAGGCAATTTGTCTGTTTTAAAAACCTTGACAAGTTAGACATAGATGAAGTTAGTCCCTATTCAAATTTGCATTGATCTCTGTAGAGAAGGTGGTGATAAATTTAATTAAGTTTGGGTTTCCCTAGCGCAGTTAATATTTTATCTTCGAAATTTTAGTATGTCATCCTGTAAACACATGAAAAGAAGAACAGTAAATATTGTGATATTATTTGTTCATACTTCTGCTATCTTGTTGGTGCTTTAAAGAAAATATTTTACCACTAACCATTAGAGCTCTCAAGAAACTAGATTTCAATTCCAAAATCATTCTTCATTCCTGAATAAATAGTTAACAGCCCTTCAAATATACTAATCTCTATGTGCACAATATGTGTCAATAAAATAAGCTAACTAATTTGGCTGAATTTGATGTCCCAATTAATGTCTTTGAAACATACGCATTTGGTGAATGGGGCGGTAATATGAATCTAAAACTTTGAAGTTTATGTGCTTTGCCTGATATGGGTGGGGGTTGTGGAACTTTAGCACGCTGCAAATAGATGGTAGATCTGCAGAGTTGCTTGCACTAGAAAGAGCCAGATTCTGCTCACTAAAAACTGGACTGACACTAGGATCCCATGGGATATCCAGCTGATTGATGGTGGAAGGAATCCTTAGAACTATATTATGATATGCACATCAAACATGTAACTTTCTCATAGTTTCTAGAGGGAAGCTCTTAGACTAACTCAAAACCATCAGCTCTATTTCTATTGCAAATTCATGCAATATAATATATAGCTTCATAGCAAATTTATGGTCGTTATACAAATTGCTTCCTGTTTACGGCACTCATCAATCAAATCGAGCAAATGCAATGGAATGTATCACTAGATGTCAAGCAAATGCAATGGAATGGATCACTAGATGTAATTCCTAATAGTATAGGAACGAGATATGTGTTTTCTAGGAAAACATTCATCAGACATATCTATTGGTATAACACTATTATCAGCGGGACGAACCACAAAAATAAATTACAAATTCTTACCAGAAGAAGAAAAATTAGGAGTAATCCAACAAACAACAAAATGAAACTCTAAAGGCTTATTAATAGTAATGTTAGTTACAACTTTCTTATTTCCAATCTCTTCCTCTATTCTAGGAGTGAAAAGTGAATACCTAATGACATGTACAAGCATACTGAAATCACTAATAAATGCTTAGAATCTCTAGTGGTATCCTCATAAGTCATAAACATAGACCTTGTCTAGTACAAGTGCATAGAACTTCACTAATGCATCCAACACACTAATACTCTCATAAGGAATGTGGATCTCTTCAAAATAGGTATGCTAGATTACTAATACATCATCAATGCCATCTATATATTCAAAAGAAATGTGGTCATCCTCAACAACTCTCGAATCAAGAATATTATCAGTTGGCATAACATCAACATGTCGACTTTTTGAGTGGTAATGATAATCAATATGTCTATATCCCCCACACTTATAATACTTGGATTGCTTCTTGGCATTCAAAGTGGGTCTCCTATCTAAATGTGTTTTAAAAGATAATTTTAGCTCTACCTCTTCAAGGGAATTCATGATATGTAGGAGCATTTTATTTTTGAAATCATATTGTAAATCATTTTAAAGCATTATATATATATATATATATATATATATATAGAGAGAGAGAGAGAGAGAGAGAGAGAAGGGGGGGAAATTCACCGGCGGTGAATGGAGTTCCTTCACTGCTGCTTAGGAGGCCCAATAAAATTATTACACGTGGCGCCACTTAAAGTAACAAATAAAAGAACTTCCTAACCCACTTTTTGAGTGGCACAACGTGTAATAATTTTATTAGGCCACCTAAGCGGCGGTGAAGGAACTCTCTTCACCGTCGGTGAATTTCCCGTTTCCTCATATATATATATTTATATATATATATATATATATATATATATATATATATATATATATATATATATATATATATAGCAGAATGATTGCATATCTGAAAGCCAGATCTAACAAAAGGTCATTAAAATTAAGCTTATGCTCTTACATATAAATTTTCCAGGCGTAGATACAACTATTGTTTTAATAATCAGGGTCTATAGAAAGGCAAAAAAAATATTTCTAGAAGTTTTTCTCTCAACTCATCCCACGTCTCTATAGGTTTGTGATGTGCAAATTATAATTACTGCAAATATACAATATTTAATTATAGAACGATTTAGATTGATCCACAGGAAAGATGGTTTAATCTAGTTTTTAATTTTATTTAGGCGAATTGAAGAAGAGATGATAGAAGTGGAACTAACTAGGAATAATAGATAAAAAACAGTATTTATGTTCGAATCCACTAAAAACAATAATATCTTAACTGTACAAATCTCTTAAAAATTACAACTTGTATTAATCAATTAATAACTAGAAAGTACGAATCATGTCTGACATGTATGATGACCTATCATCTAAGTTTTAATAAATAAATACTAACATGTAAAATCTTTGATAAAATAAATTTATGAAAATGATAATCCTAGATCTCAACTCCTAGTTATACATTATTATGGATGAGTTGGTCTCTCTAACTCTTCAAGAAATTTGAGTTCCTCACTAAAAATGTTTTCAAAACTATAATCAAAGTTATCAAGGAGCATTGCTAATTACCTTACCATTAGTTAAATAATTGAGAAACGTGAATTCATCGTGAATTTTTTTTCACTAGTTTTATTAAAACAATCCAAGTAATGTGTGGTTATCAAGCTTTTCATGAGGCAACTCATCAAGGAACACCGTTTCCCGTCAAAAATTCCTTTATAATATTAACCAAGTGATCCAAAGAAGGTGTGTTATGATGTGTTGGTGTGGACTCATCGAAAAAATTCGGTTGCTCTTGAGAAGTTGAATCATATCAACTTCAAAAGATTAATAAAGTGGTTGTTCATTGAAGTTAAGTATGTTTAAGTTGGATTGATTGGGCATTGGATCTTTAATAAGCAAACTAAGAAAGGATTGCTTCTCTCTCATTTTGGCGTTAGCTAATCATTGTGCTTGTTCCTCTAGGCTGACTTTGGAAATTGACATCACAAATTTGTGTGGAGGTATTTAGAGTAGATTCTAAAGAAGATGCATCGTAAGAAGAGAGCAACCAAATGTTTCGAAGCTTTCTCTAATGTGTTTAATTGTGTTTAGTACTCATAACTAAATTCTAAAGATGAAAATGAGGGTTGCATGCAGAAAGGATTGGATGGAGACTTTCTTGATATACTCCAGAATTCAATGAAAGATAATAATACTACTGCAGGTATAAAAGCTGGATATACAAATTATAATTACTTCAAGTATACTATGTTTAATTATAGAACTTTGCAGGTTGATCCACATGGAAGATAGTGTAATATAGTTTTTAATCTTATTTGGGCGAACTAAAGAAGAGATGACAGAAATAGAACTAATTAGGAAGAATAATAAATAAAAATAAAAATAAAGTATTTAGGTTCGACTCCACTAAAAACAATAATATATTAACTAAACAAGTCTCTTAAAATTACAACTTATATTAATCAATTAATAACTTGAAAGTATAAATCATACGACATGTGTAATGACCAATCAATCTAAGTTTTGATTAATGGATACTAATTTGTAAACTTTTTGATAAAATAAATCTATAAAAATGATAATCCTAGATCTCATCTCTTAAGTATATATTATTATGGATGACATACATAATCCATCAAGTTATGTTGTCTATAAATTAAATACTAACATGATTTTTATTATCGTGATTTAGATATGAAAAATATGAGAGATTGTTTATTTAAACATATTGCACTCTTAACTTCATCTATACTTAGGCATAATATGTTTAACTATTCATGAAAGAAATAAAACAATTACTCAAAAAAGAAATATGAAAATCAATAAGGAATTAAAGAAAGAGAAAAACTTTTTATTAAAATAAAAACTTACAGAATTTGATGAAGAACATTAAGAATCCAGCCAAACGACACTAATAAGTTCTACAAATTATTCTACAAAATTGGGTGAAAGTGAGAATTTGTCCTCAATTTATATGTGAAGTGGTTATATTTGTTACATATTAAGTAGAAATGATTAAAATAAATATTTGACTTGATTTGCAATAATAGCTTAATTTGTTAAGATTTTTTCCATAACAACTAAATCTGATGCAATATTTAGTTTGATTTGTAACTCCGTCAGTTCTGTGCTTAAAAATTTATCCTTTCACTGCTCGTCCCAAGTCAGAATAAAGGAGGAGGGTTGTGGTAGGCAGGTGATAGCCAGCGTAAAATATTATTATATATTATGATATGAGTCAAAATATGAATTTCGTTGGGGCGTTCCCTACTAAGCAACGTACTACATCGAAATCCGAGTATAGTGAAAAATGTATAATGATTACTAGGTCGTTACTCAGAAGTGACGCGCTATGTCGGCGCTCAGATTTAGTATCAAATGTAAGAGTGTTTCCACACCTTAATGAGCGGGTGAGGGTAAAGAAATTAGCTTATGAATATAGGATTTTGTTGGTATCGTAGAATATAGGTTTTCTTATAGGTAGATTAGCAAAGTTTATTGATGCTATGATTAGAAGGACTGAAGAAGAGTTAATATTTTGTACGTGCAGGAGACTAAGTGAGTTGGTGAGAAAGTTAAAGTCATATAGTCTTGGAGTTATAAACTTTGGTATACGGACAGATATAGAAATCGTAATGGGATGGTGCAATCATAGTTAAATAATTATTTGAGGATATAGTGGAGGTTAGGAGGAAATGTAATAGAATTTTATTAGTTAAACTTATTTTAGATAGAAATTTTTTTAATATCATTAGTGCATATACACCACAAGTAAGACTTAATGAATCTAGTAAATATCAATTTGGGAGGATTTAAATGAGATAGTATAAGGAATACCTACTAGAGAAAAACTATTTCTTGATGATGATCTCAATGGGCATACAGGAACTAGTCGTAATGGGTTTGATAGTGTACATGGAGGATTTTATTTTGGAGAAAAAATGAAGTAGATAACTCAATTCTTGATTTTATTTTATCTTATGATTTGATTTTAGTGAATACTTGGTTTAAAAAGAGAGTTTCTCACTTGATTCTCTTTAAAAATGAAACGAATGCGAGCCAAATAGATTTCTTTTTAATTAGAAGGGTTGATAGAGGTAGTTGCATCGATTGTAACGTACTATCAGGTGAGAGTGTAGTTACGCAACATACTCTTAGTTTAGTTATTTGGATTATAAAGAGACTTGAAAAGATTAAGTATAAATTAGATTCTAAAATTAAGTGGTAACGATTAGAATATAATTAAAAAATTTTTGTAGATAGAGTAGTACAAGAAGCAGATTGGAAGTACATGATGATTTTAATATAATATGGAACAAAATGGTTAGCTGCATTAAAAACATAGCTAAAAATATATTTTGCGAGTTGAGGGGCGGTGCTGTACAATGTAAGGACAAATTATGGTAGAATGAAGAGGTGAAAAATGCCATTAAAATCAAGCGGGACCTTTGTAGAGATTTGAAGAAGAACAATGACGGAACAAACTTTGAGAGGTATAAGCTAACCAAGAATGATGCTAAAAAAGCTGTTCGAAATGTAAAAACTAAATTATATAAACAAGTATAAGAAGTTGGATAATAGAGAAGCAGAAAATGATATATATAGAATTGCTTGATTAAGTGAGAGAAAGTTTAAAGACTTATGTATTATAAAGTGTATTAAAAATGAGAATCAGAAAGTTCTAGTTTGAGATGAAGTTAAAAAAATATGAAAATATTATTTTGATAGATTATATAATAGTAGTTTTACTCAAGATTTGGAAGATCTTACTATTCAGTGTGAGAATATGAATCGTAGTTTTATGCGTAGAATTAAAGAATCTGAAATAAAAGAGGATTTGAAGATGATGAAATCAAGAAAAACTGTTGGTTCAGATAAAATTCTTATAGAGCTATGAAGATATTTAGGAGGGATGAGTGTGAAGTGGTTGATAGATTTTTTTAATAAGATTTGATAAATTAAGAAAATACCAAATGAATCGAGAAAGAGTACCCTAATACTTCTGTATAAAACTAAGAGCGTTATTCAGAGTTGTTCTAATTATCATGCAATAAAACTCATGTGTCACAACACTATGAAGATTTGGGAAAGGGTAATTGAATATAGATTGAGGCAGACTATTAAAATATCAGAGAATCAGTTTGGATTCATACCGAGGCGATCGACGACAGAAACTATTTATTTACTTCAACTTATAGAGCTTTCCAAGAGAGAAATAGAGATTTGCATATGTCATTTATTGACCTAGAGAAAGTCTATGATAAGGTACCACGAGAGGTATTTTGGTAAATATTAATGAAGAAAAGAGTCTCTGTCAATTATATTGACATAATTAAGGATATGTATGATGAAATTATGTAGAGCTGAACATCATGCATAGGAGTCTAGAGAGTGATAGGGCTGCCTCTAACTAGAAGACTGGCTCAAACAAGGCTTGAATCAAGCACGAAATGGGATTTGTAAGTGGCTCGAAATCCTTAACAAGTTTGCCTGCTGCTAGTGAATTAGGTTCGGGAGTGATACGGGTCGGTTCAGGAAGCAAAGTGGGTTGGTTTTGGCTGAAGATGAGTCTGACTCGGGTTTGAATCAGATGAAGGCTGGATATGGAACCAAACCTACCTTCTTGCACAACGAACTCACTAGCGAAGCTACCATTTGTTGCAGCAAAATTAGGGTATGTGGTAGAATTTTAGAGAATTCGAGGAAGAATAAAACTAGGATACATAAAAAGGATATGGTTCAAACCTCACCCAGGCAACACACACGTTCACTCTAAATAAATCAAATCGTGTCCTATGATCTCAAAATCAAATCACATGCTCTAACGAAACTAGGTTTCAATTTCAATAATCATTTTTCATCCAAAATAAATAGTCTAGTGTCCCCTTTAAATAGAGTACTCTCTACATGCACAACACTTGCTAATAAAATAAATAAATAAAGAAATCTCTGAAACAAATTAATGAGATAACTAATCCTGGTTGTTCGATGTCCCATCAACTACCCTAGAGCCAAATGCTACAGCAAAACGACTCTATTACTTTATCCTTCAATGTTTGATGCATCGTATAATGCTGTTTGGGGATTTCTTCTTGAAGTTCTTTGGAAACTTGGATATCTCAACCCCCGAAGATATACCAGGAATTGCATTTCCTGTTAGATTCTAGTTTGACCATTTACCTCTTTCCTCACAGAACGACATGACAGAAATTGATACCCCTCCCATTCACAAACAAATTTTCCATGCTTTCTCATGATAGTAGACCATTGAAATATGTTATCCTCAAAACAACATTGAAATCTGAAGATACTGATCTCTGTGTGCAGCAAGCAGCTACTGAAATGATAGCAGATTTTCATCTCAAATCAGCTAGTGAAATCAGATTTCTTCTATCAGACCTCATTTTATCAACCTCATCTTTATATCATTCTAATTTGGAGATTGTTAAGCATGATTGGCAGATACCAGAAAGTCAGCTATCTTGCATTTGTTAGCCCTGAGAGTTTGATAGTGTTTGAGACATCATGAAGCATGTCAGTTTATTGGGATTATTTTTCTTGGTATCTAATGATTGTTTGATTTAAATTTTTCTCTGCCAATAATGACATGACCTTAGTTTATTCTACTTCGTGTTTTCATGCGCCCTTGTAGTTTTTTTTTTCTTGGGCAAAAATTCAGTGTTGCAATCGCAGGTCTAACAGTATATTTCAAGACATCTCTGAAGCCTTGTCATTCGTCCTCCTTCCTTGGCCTTACCAAATTTGAGCTCAACTCTTTTCTGTAGCCTCCATTATTTTTCTTTGTTCTTTCAATTGTTTCAGTACATTTCTCGTTTGTCTTGGGAGACAAACTCTGAAGTTCCCGAGAAGGGTTGAAACGTTCTTCTGCCATTTCATTGAAAAGATCTCTGCAACTGTTCATACACAATCTAAGGAAAAATTAATCTTAGAAATTATTGCTCACATACCAAGAATGAGTGTACAATTGTTGGCCATGAATTTTACCATCACTAATAAACTTCCATTTTCCATTAAGTATTGGAAGTAGATCTGCAACCTCATAACCATAAGTTGGATTGTTTAGAATTAAAAGAGTTATCTCTAAAAGAGTTATTTTACACCGTTATGGTACTCAGATGCTTACAAATTGGTGGAAGAAGAATCCCCAAAATGTGTGGAAGCGTGTCATGCTACCGACATATGATGCTATATATATTTCTTCTTGTTAGGAATTTGGCTAAAGATCTAATCAGGGAGGTATAAACACAATCGAAACTTGAATAGACTCTGATCTTCATTTGATCCAAATGGTGAATCCCCTTTAAGTCTCGAGTCTAAACTTGATTTTCTGTACTTTTATCTCCCTACTTGATATTGGACTATATCCCATAGCTTATATTCCCTTTTCACAAAATCTAACTAGCAACTGAATCATCAACTGGACAAACTGAGCAGTGTTCCCACTGAGTTGACACTTTCTAACACATACTGTTTGTGAGTGCTAAATAATGAAGTTGTAATCTAATGAAAAGATCTGTTGGTCCGGACAAGGGTTAATAGAGGCCATGTTCAGACATTCCTCTGTCATGGAGCATTCAGTGGAGTTAACTGAGAGAATGATATGTATGTCCTGGTTAAGAGATTAACAGTCATCTTCAAACCCTTTAAATGGTTCTTGATATCACTTTAATGTCAATTTTATATTGCTGCTCAAAGACACACCTAGCTGCAACCTTTGATCCAGATGGAAGGCAACCTAAAATAAAAATAAAAGATGGAATGGCCTCCAATTTTAACACTGTTATGGCTAAAACTTGGCTTGTTTGGGATGACAACAACCTAAGTTGTTTCTTGCTTCCATAAAGCACATAACAAGCTAAACTGTTTTTAACATATCTTAGCTATTCATTGCAAATTTGCAATCCATCTATACCTAGTGAAGAAACTCCTTCAAATCAAACTGTTCATTGAGAACCCTATTAACTTTCTTGGTTTCATCTTGCTTAACCATCTAGTTGTTGATCTCCTTGCCAATATGGTGATAAACCCACCACACTCAGTAAGGCCCTAAACCCACTCTTGTTATCCTTTCACTAAACCACTCACTGAAAGGTGCTTCTCCAGCAAATTAGATGTGATTCTTGCTATCCAAAGACATGATACTATATGTATGTGTTGGATAAACAGATGAACTTGGAAGAGTGCTAGGAGAACGTGAAATGGAGGGAAGTACAAAGGTATATCAAGTTTGAGGAAAAATAGAGTTCTGATTATGGTTTCTTTTTTCTTGAAAAATGTCATAAGGGTGTGGCTGAAGCTGTGGAGGCCTTCTCGCCAAACCTATATAAGTAGAACAATTAGTTCATTTACGCTGTGTTTGGATTGAGGGAAAATGAAGGAAATGAAAAGAAAAGAAAAGGGAAAGAGAAAAGGAAAGAAAAGGATATGGAAATTGGTTTCCTTTTTTATGTTTGGTTAGAAAGAAAATAAAGAATAAAATCTCAAGAAAATTTTAGAAGAAAGCAGTTTCTTATGTTTGGTTGCTTAATAGAAAATTAAGAGGAAAATATAATTCTAATTAAACTATAGAAAATTTTAATATTAATTTACATATTATTGATATAATTTTTAATTTTTAAATAATTAAGCATATAACCAAAGGGTCCAAACTTCACAAAAGTTAAAAATATCTTGAGACTAAAATTACAAGGAAATTTCTGCAAAAATTTCTCTCCCTTTTTTTTTTTTTCCTCTCAACTTTCCTTTTCTTTCATTTTCTCCTGAGTTTGAGGAAGAAAAGGAAAAAGAAAAAAAAAAATCTAATATATTTTCTCTCACTTTCTTTCCTTTTTATTTTCTCTCTAATTTTCCTGCTAACCAAACAGTTGAAAGCAACTTTCCCTTTCTTTTTCTTTTCTTTTCCTTCATTTTCCCTCAATCCAAACACAGCCTTAGACCAACCTCATTTTCTGTCTGGGCTAGATTTTCTGGCACAAATGTTCAGATTTAATGCATCTCCAAAGTATTCTTCCTTGGTTTTGATTGTATGTTTGGGATTATAGAAAATGAGGATTTAACGTCTTTATGGCAAGCAATACAGATCCAGTTTTTTGTGTGTTGCCCGAAGCTTTACATCAAATTGGTACTTCACCATATGAACTTGAAGAGATTTGGTCAAGCCAATTACCTCGTGATAGGGAGATTGCATAGTTATATGCATGCCTCCAAACTAACATGCCTCCAAACCAACTTGACTAGGAATTTTCTGCCCTATTAGGGGAGGAGGTAGTTGCTATCCACCAAATTCATTGAAAAGACATTGGTCGCGATGTTTCTATGTTCCTCTTCCTTGGTATGGCCTGTCAGATGGACTGATGTAGCATGGAGTTGATTTATCTTGCTTTGAAAATGAGTAGGCTTGGAGAAGCAGGAGGCTTTGGGCAATGTCAATTTGGGGTCAGGGTCCACCGATGCGTCTTTGTGGGTTTTGGAGGATCTTTTCCAACTCATATTTCCATGTGATTTCATGAGGACATCAGGTTCCTTCTAATACCTGGTCGAGAATCAGCTTGTTTACAGCAGAGTTGAGGATGTCCAGGATGCCAGTTCAAGGGGATTTGTTGTCCTACCTGAAATGGTCATCTACGAGCCGGGGAAAGGTTTAGGCGTCCTGTATGTTGGGAATGGTCTGGTGAAAATATGAGCTAAATTTGTGTTGGGCATGATTCGTTAATAAATTTTGGAGCCTTAGGAAGAGCATAACGTTTAAAGTGACTGCATGTTAGCTAATTTTTTTATGCACAGCAGCTAAGAGTGATTCGTCAGTCCAGCTATGGAACATTTAGGGATGTCTGGGTCACTGCTAGCTAATTTTAGGGTGACTGCACCTGAGGGTGGTACTATACTTACACGACTTCAGCAATGTAACTGAGCTAATAAAAAAATATGAAACTCTTGTCTTGTCTTCCTTGGAGTTCTGCTGCATGTTTAACTGTCTTTGCTTTTCCCCCCATATTCATGTCAAAAGCGAATATAGAAACTTGTCTTGCGTACAACACATGCATCTTATTTGCTTCCTCCACTGTCAGCTGTCCTGTACCCATCTTGATTTTTGATATACCTTTCCGTATATTTTTCTGCTTATTGTTTATACAGGAATTGCTTGTTTCTGATTCAGCTTGCTTTCCTTCTATGTAGGTATTGCTTCGGCATTGACACAGTCCAGAGGAACAGGGAGGAGCGACTTGCATAAACAGTATGCTTCAGAACCTCGCCATACATGGCAAGTTGTCACTTGGTCACTCATCAGAATAGCATTTTCTTCAACATTTTGAACAACACAAGTGTTTTAAGTTATTAGCAAATCTATGCCATTCTGTAAGGAGCAAGTGTCAAATATATTAATCTCCTAACAAGCATTGCATATCTCTGAAATTGTGAGTTGCCTTCCCAGATCCGTCGACTCATTCCCATATAAAAGAAATACAATTGCCAGATTTGGTTAAGTGTTTTGATAAACAAAGTCAACATTCAATATTTTTTGTATAATACAACGTAAGTCACACACTTTTCAGTGTTGACTTGGTAATGAAAATGGATGTACTCAATCAAAATATACCTAGCAAAATTCTATAGCATATTCCGTAGATATTACTCTCTCTTTTCGTTTGAGATCTTCTGAGAAATAGAGATTGGCAATTTTGTAGTCGCCATTGAATGTATGGTTGCAAAGAAATTCTAGTATTTCATGACTGATTTTTCTTTTACTTTTTGTCCGTACAAGTGCACCCATGAGGAACAAAATGTTGTAGCTCAAAATTTCATTATAATTTGCGTCAATTGTACTTTATATGCTTGGATCATATCCATATAATATGAAAGTAGCAATGCATCTGGCCCCCAAAAAGAGTAATAGATCCTAGTATGTATGTATATATGTTCATTTTTGTACAGCAAATATACAAATTTGGATACGTTGCATACAGAACCCAGTTATCATAATAAAAATATACTCAGGTACATCGGACCATGTGCAGTAGATTAGTGTACATTTTACCGATACTAGTGGATCTTGGATCTCAGTTCAGATTCCATAAATTTTAAATTTAGTCCTGTTGAATACTCAGAAAATAAGAAAACGGGACAGGGGAGCACGTCTTTGTTCAAGCATAAAGGTACGTAAATAGAAAAAAATATATGGTGAGCACCTACGGTCATAGATCAGATCATAATAATACAAGGAGGGAGGAATATGGGCCGGGCGCCCCGCATGTCAATGGTTTGGAATTTGTATATACAACAATAATCTTTGTGGACTTTCACCGGCACATTGTTGGGCATTGTTCCATTATATCATATCGGGCACATTGTTAGGCATTGTTCCATTATATCATATCACGCACGATAGTTTGGGTTCTAGTATGCAGCAATGATTAATTTCAATAATACACACAATTATCTTTATTTTCAGTATTGCTAATAATTTGTGCTTTTATACGTATATACAGTTTGCTACTGGAATACTAGGGGCAGGCAAATCCGGTTATTATGAAATTAGACAGTTCTCATATTTTTTGTTCATGTAAATTGTTTTAACTACATCTCTACTTTTATGGTGTCATTTAGATCTTCATCCCACCAAATTAAATTTACCATTTAATTCCAATTACTTTCTACACAAACACTTAATTTTTCATGTCTAATCAGTGAAAATGGTCATCACAATTAATTATTTACATTTAATTGCACAAACAGACATTTATTTGTATATTGCTATTTAATTTCATTATGATATGGAAAAATATGGTAATAGATTAAAATTGATTTTTTTTAATATAAAATATGCCTTTTTAGGATTCACTCCCTAATAATCATGTAAAAATCATTTACCATATATCCTTAATAAGAATAACAAATTATTAAACTTCCTTAAAGTTCATTGTAAAAATGAAATATGGTTTTTTTTTTTTTTTTTTTTTTACTTGCTTAACTTATTTATCATAAAATTGATAATTATTTTCCTGTTGGGTAATAAGAGAAAGTATTCAATATAATTATTTCACTTGCTTTTAATAGGAAGACTTTTACGCCATATATTGCATATTTGATTTTATTTTGTTATTATAAAATTTTAAGAAATTTAAATTAAACTTCCTGTAAAATAAGAAAAATAAAACTTATTATCAAAATTACCATAAGTGATTAATTAAAAAAAATATCATATTAGGATATGCATCTTTTGTTATAGTCAACTCTCTTTTTTATTAAGAATAATATTACCTATTTATTAAAAGACTCCAATTTGTATTATTATTTATTGCTGATTTTTCTTTAAATCTTTAATATTACCTATTCAATGATTTTTTTTTTCGCTTTTTATTATTTTTTTTATCAGGAGAGGCACCATCCTCTAGCTTGTCTCTCTATATTTTCAATAGATTAGTCCATAACACCAACAAGGCTTAACTCAAATGGTGTAATTTTTCTTCAATTTGTGAGAGGTTTTTTAAAAAAAAAAATTAAAAATAAAAGATAACTTTGATAGCTTTTTATTACCTATATGAAACCTTTAAAAGAAAGGGGTATTTACAGATCTGTCCCTTACATCGTTATAAATTATAATTTAGTCCCCTACATCTTCATATTTAGGATTTAGTCTACCAAATCCTTTAAGTTACTACAATTTAGTCCCCTAGTCTATATTTTGTCCCGATTTTTCCATTTTACCCCCGATTTCCTTCACTTTATTCCATTTCCCTCTTCCCCTTCTCTTCTTAATTCTTATTGGGTTCTCCTTGTTCTTCTCTTCTCTCTCTATTTATTTATTGGATTCTCTTTCTGTATATTAAAACCAAATATATTATTCTCTACTAAATTATTAAAATTTTAAGTCTCAATACAAATTTATTTACTGGATTCTCTCTCTCTATATTAGATAAATTCATTTCTAAATTTAATTTATAAAGGTTTAAATATGAAAATTTGAGGGACTAAATTATAATTTATAAAGATGTAAGGGACAAATCTGTAAATACCCCTAAAAGAAATTAAAAGAAAGAAAAAAACTGAAACGTTTCATGTCTCATTTTCATGAATCAGTCAGCCCTATTTTTTTTTTTTTTTTTTTCCGGTGAAATTGGTTTTGGACAATTTTTGTAATAGTTCTTGTAATTTGCAGTCTGAGATCTAGAGCGAGAATCTATTTAAAGACTGAATCTCCATCCCAGTCTTCTGCTGCTCTGCTTGCTGCTGGTTTTGACTTTTGAGTGAGAGACAGTCTTGAGGTCAGTCGGAGCCATGTCGACTCGATCTCTTCTCCTCTTCCTCCTGATCTCATCACTTCTCTCCTTCAGATTCGCCGTCGCCTCAACTCCAACCTCCAAGAAAGACGCCGACGATCTCGACCTCGATGAGGACCTCAGCTTCCTCGAGGACTCCGACGACTCCACCTCCTCCCACTCTTCCCACCACGGATCCGACGATCACGATGCTCCCGACGGCGGCGAGGACTTCGATCCCGATGAATTCGAGGGTTACGATCCCGAATCGCACGGCGGGAAAGAGCCCCCGGCGCCGGAGATCGATGAGAAGGACGTGGTGGTCTTGAGCGGAAAGAATTTCACCGAATTCATTGAGAAGAATCGGCACGTGATGGTGGAGTTCTATGCGCCCTGGTGCGGGCACTGTCTAGCCCTGGCGCCCGAGTATGCGGCCGCCGCGACGGAGCTCAAGGGTGAGGACGTGGCGCTGGCGAAAGTGGATGCGACCGAGGAGAACGAGCTCGCTCAGAAGTACGATGTTCAGGGGTTCCCCACTGTGGTTTTCTTTGTGGATGGTGTCCACAGGCCCTACCCTGGCCAGAGGAGCAAGTAAGGACCCTGGACTCCTCTCTTTTGCTATTTGATCTGTGATTTAATGTACTCTCTTTATAATTCATTTGCATGTATTTTGCAATTTTGACTTGAAATTGACTCAAAATTTCCTTGATAAGTACCAAATTGACTGTTTATTTTGCTTCTATTTGTATCTGTGGGTGGGTAATTTTGCTAAAGATGTAAACTTTAATAGAACACTTCCAGTTGTTATTTTTGATGTCATTTTAGGGGAAGTATTCAGGTACTGTATGGATTGACTCAAGAAACTTATATTTTCTGTATTAGTATTATTGCCTGGGTATTCTGCTATTTGTGATGTATATTCTTATTTTTCGTGGTAAGATCACCATTGTGAAAGAAGAAAAAAATAGTTTCAAAAAGGGTAGTTTGAAACCAATGTTTATATGGAAGTACTAGGAAGAAAAAAACTTTTCATATCATGGATATTAATGAAACCAGATCCCGTAATTTTCCATATTATTGAAATGAAAGTAACCAGATCCCAAATTTGTTATCTGATGATAACAATTGGGAAAAGATAAAAGTGAGGTAAAGAACCATATGGCTAATTCAATTTCATGTTCCAATTTTTCAAACTATAATTGCTAGCTAACGAAGTTCGTTTGCCATAATTTATTCATGAAGAAATAGTAGTTGTATTAGTCAACATTTTTTTTTTTTTCCCCTATTGGGAGTTCCTTGAGATTAGGCCTTTTCCAAAGGTTGTGAGCATTTTTCCATGTATACATCTTGAAGTGTTATTTACTTTTGATGTCCTTCTGTTGCGTTGTTTAGGTTTGGGTTTTATTCCTTTAAATTCAATTGTATCTAGATAGGTGACCCTAAAATTTTGGGATAAAAACTTTGTTGATGTCGATATTGAAATACAATAGTAGCGAGATCAATCTGCTAATGTTTTAATTGCTAAAGTTGATCTATTCTTGCATGCAGAGATGCTCTTGTGACCTGGATCAAGAAGAAGATAGGACCTTCTGTACAGAATGTAACATCAGCTGAGGAAGCAGATAAGATACTGACTGCTGAAAACACAGTTGTCTTGGGCTTCTTTGACTCTCTAGTGGTACTTCACTCACTTATTTTGTGGTTGAACAATGTGATATTCATTTTAGCATCTTCTGCAACCTAAGATAGGATTTTACATTAGTCGTATTCACTTACTGAAACTATGTAAATAGATCTGCATAATGTTGAGCACGTGACGATTTTTCTGTTTATGCATTTACTAATCTCATAACACCCTTATATTTCAAATTATTTCTTTATATTCATCTAAACCAGTTGTTTGTTCTTATTATCATTTAGAGCTTTGCTCTCTATAGATAATTATCCTCTGTTCCTTCACCTCCTTTCAAGAATAAGTTTTGACTGGCTTTACCATATCCAGAGTTCAGTTAAGCCTTGATAGAGAATTTAAAATTTTCACTATAATTGGAAGTGTCATCTGGGATAAAAAATGATGTGAGAAATTGCACTATTAATGTTCAGGGACTAATTAGTTGGGTATGTATTCTTTCATAACTCAGGAATATGATGTTATCCATATCAAAGAAAGCAGTTACTATTTCTTTTTTGTGAATGTCATTGTTATTGCTTGCATGTCTTATTGTACAACAACAACAACAACAACTAAGTCTTTTATCCCAAGTATTTGGGGTAGGCTACATGAACCAAAAAAAGAATCACGCCAGATCGATCACTTTGATAGTCCTTCTCCATTCATTTCTATCAAATAATATCTCCTCATTTAAACCTCTAGAATCCATATCTTTTCGTATCACCTCCTTTCATATTTTTTTCGGTCTTCCCTTCGTTCTTTTAACTTGTCCTATATTGATAAACTCCTCTCTTCGAACTGGTGCACTTATTTTCAGCGGAGAATGCACTTCTCTGCTACACTTATTTTCTGTGAATGACGGTTTCTTTATAGCCCAACATTTCGTGCCATATAATAAAACTGACATAATAGCATTCCTATAAAATTTTTCTTTCAATATTAACGGAATGTTCCGGCCGCATAAAACTCTCGTTGCCTTTCTCCATTTCAACCAGCCAGCTTGTATCTTATGGTTAACATCATTATCGATCTCTCCATTATTCTGAATAATAGAACCCAAATACCTAAACTGACTATTCATTTGTATCTCTTGCCCGTCCAGTTTTACAGTATTATAGTCTATGGTCCGTCGTTTACTAAATTTACACTCCATATACTCTGTTTTAGACATAATCAATATAAAATCTCTAGATTCTAATCTGTCCCTCCTTAATTCTAACTTGACATTTACCTCTGCTTTTATCTCATCAACTAAGACAGTATCAACATCAAATAGCATACACCAAGGTATTTTATCCTGAATAGCTCTAGTAAGCTCATCTATCATTATAACAAATAAAAATGGGTTCAATGCAGATCCTTGATGTAATCCAATTGTGATAGAAAAATCATTTGTTAAACCACCACATGTTCTGACATTGGTTACTACTCCATCATACATGTCCTTAATTATATCGATATACTTGATAGGAACTCTTTTTTTTCATCAATGTCCACTAAAGTATTTCTCATGGTATCTTATCATAGGCTTTCTCTAAGTCAATGAATATCATATGTAAATCTCTATTTCTCTCTCGGAAACGCTCTATAAGTTGACGAAGTAAATGAATAGCTTCTGTCGTCGATCGTCCCGGCATAAATCCAAACTGGTTCTCCGATATTTTAACAGTTTGTCGCAATCTATGTTCAATTACTCTTTTCCGAAGTTTCATAGTGGGACACATGAGTTTTATTCTCTAATAGTTAGAACAACTCTGAATATCACCATTATTCTTATACAGAGGTATTGCTTGCATGTCTTATTGTGATTGATCAAATTTATATTTAATCTCCATGTCTTGATTTATCCTGGCAACAATAGTTCAAAAAGGCAATAATTCAAGGAGATAACTAAGCAAACAACTTTCTTGGAAAAAACAACATTATGTGCTTTCTTTGCTTATCAGCTTTGAGGACTAAATCTTGTTCTGTAGTTGAACTTGAACAGTATTTGTTGTTTTCTCCCTTGCCTAAAAACCAATTTTTTAAAAAATAAATTCAGGGTGCTGACAGTCAGGAGCTTGCTGCTGCTTCAAAGCTTGAAGATAACATCAACTTTTATCAAACTGCTAGTGCTGATGTAGCAAAGCTTTTCCATATTGATCCAAATGCTAAGCGTCCTTCTTTAGTGCTGCTGAAGAAGGAAGCTGAGAAACTGTCGCACTTCGGTATGCTTATATACAAATTGCACTATTGATGTTCTTGCCTTGGAATGAAGTCTCAATGGAACTGAGTTGACATTCTTTTACTCTGTGCAGATGGCCAATTCGCTAAGTCCAATATAATTGACTTCGTATTTGCAAATAAGCTTCCTCTAGTGAACATCTTTACAAGAGAAAATGCTCCTAGCATTTTTGAAAATCCAATTAAAAAACAAGTAAGTTGTTTTCCTTATGTGCAAACATTGTCTCGCTATCTACTTATACTGTTCTCTTACATCTTGTATTTTACTTCTCATTTATATATTCTCTTCTTTTTTCCCATTAGCTTTTGCTCTTTGCCACATCAAAAGATTCTGAGAAATTTTTACCAATCTTCCAAGAAGCTGCAAAATTGTTCAAGGGAAAGGTAATGGCGTGTTATCTCTATTTAGTGTTTGCTTATTACTTTATATGAGTTGACTCATTGGATAGGAGATAAATATTGATATGTAGATTAGCATCGTTATGATTGTTTGAAATTCCAATCATAAATCTCCCAATGGAGCTGAAGGACCTTAATAATCACATATTGAATGGCCATCTGCGTATTGATAAATACGATTGAAATCTCAATTGATTACAGTCTCACGTGCCTTCTCCTATTTTAATATAAACAGCTTTTTACGTTTTAAAGAACGAAAAAGAAAATATCGTGAGTTTTTAAATTAGCAGCAGTCATCATGTACTTTCCAATCCTTTTACACAGGCAGTTATATCTCTTTGTTGCAACTCTTTTCATAGTATACCTTGCACAGTCAAAGCATATTTATTCATCTTGTGTATACAATTTATTACTAGAACTAGATTATTTAGGTATTTTACACTCTAGGATGTGAAGGATATTCGTGGAATTTTGCTAACTTAGCATTGACGATTAGCGGCTAAACTTTGCTTTGGTTCCAAGTGCCTTTCTTTCTTTCCTTTTTCTCCAAGGGGATGTTATGAATGTGCTCATGGGTGGTGGCATTGTTTATTGTTGTATCTCACATGTCAAATTTTGATGGGATTAATCTGTAATGTTCAATAATTTAATGTCATCTTGTTTGTTTCTAATTGCTAAATTGATCATATTTTTTTTTTGTTATTGCAGATCATTTTTATCTATGTTGAGATTGATAATGAGGATATTGGTAAACCAGTGGCGGAATACTTTGGCGTCAGTGGAGATGGTCCAAATGTAAGTTTCTCTCTTCTGCATTTTCCCTTTCTTCTCCCTTCCTTTCTGCTGACAGTGAATAAGTCACTGCTTTCTCAATATAGTTCTAGTTCTTGTTCTTGTTCTTGTTCTTGTTGTTATTCATTAGATAGGACGAGAGTTAATGCAGATTTGAATCAAATCATTCACGAACTTTTCCTTCTACAAAGGTTTTGGCGTTCTCAGGAATTGATGATGCTAAGAAGTTTATGCTTGATGGTGAAGTCACGATTGATCACATTAAGGTCTATACTCCCAGCCTTTCTCTCTCTGTTTGTGTCCATGATAATAAAATGTTTATATATGTAAGTCAGTCTTATGTTCTGCTTGTGTGTCTGCTTGAGTGTCCGATATAGGATATTTCCTACACTGGCCATTCGAAAATGCATGACATGGTACACAGACATGCACATGCATACATGTATATATGAATGCATGTACCTATTTAAGTTATGGCTACGACTGACAGTTGTACTACAATTTCTTTTTGTTGCGGTGCTTCATACTGTTGAACTTTATGCATTTGTGTTATTAATATATATTGTGGCACACTCTTTGCATGACAGTTGGCGATTTCAACATCAAAGATATGTGCCATTTTTTGTATTAGATGAACTTTATTGATGTTCTTCCAAAAACTGGTTTATCCTTTAAGTTCATTTTTTTAATATTTGTAATATCCAACCCTCTTCTTTCAGGAATTTGCACAGGGTTTCCTAGATGATAAGCTTAAACCCTTCTACAAGTCAGACCCAGTACCTGAGACTGTGAGTTAAATAAATCTCCAAGCTGTGGCTGCTATTTTGGTTGAAGTCTCAGATCTTACCTTCCATTGCTTTTGCATGTTGCAGAATGACAGGGATGTAAAAGTTGTTGTTGGCAATAACTTTGACGAGATAGTATTGGATGAGTCCAAGGATGTCCTTCTTGAGGCAAGTGATGTTTTTCAGTTATGGACCAAGCCTTTCTTACCTATGCAATATAATCTAATATTTGGTTTGTGCCAGATCTATGCTCCGTGGTGCGGCCATTGTCAAGCTCTAGAGCCAATTTATAACAAACTTGCCAAGCATCTTCATAGTATTGAATCTTTGGTTATAGCAAAGATGGATGGAACTTCGAACGAGCACCCTCGGGCCAAGGTACTCACTTGTTCTACAATTTTTAGGCTATGGATGAAACCTAGCCAAACTTCACTGAGCCGGGCTCGGCTTAAGCCTTACTTGAATTTACTTCGGTCTTAATTTCATCTATAGATCTCACAGTCAGCTCAACTTGATTAATATCAAGTATGATATTGGACATCCATGAGTAGCCGCACATAGTAGTCTACAATAGTTATTCTTCCTCAATGGAACAAACATCTAAAGCATCATGTTAAGTTGTAATGGCAACGCTCAATAGCTTAATTAACCATTATCAACAAGATGCACTTATTAGATCATAAATGATGTCCAGCATAATTTGCCTGAACACGATCAAGTTAGGCATGATTACAAGTGTAAACTTAGGTAAAAGCTCAAGTATTCTGGTTTTATTTTATTTTATTTTGTATATTAGTGTGCCCTTATGGAGCCAAATTTGAGACATAAGCAGCTAGTACATAAAATTTACCTTCAACAATCCTTCCTATAATGGAAGGGAGACCTTGTATTAGGATATTGGTATTCAAACTCATGTCAACTTTTTCTTAGGGCTTTTACAAGAATTTTTTTTATTTTTTATTTAATTATCCAATGCATTGGCTATTAGATTAGGTCTTACCTTCTCATGTTTTGGCTATTCCCTTTTTAGCTTATTTCGTACAACATCCTTGTTGTGTATAGGGAGGAGAATTTTATCTGATTATCCATACGTGATCTGGTGTTGAGCATTTATCAATAGGGTGTTGATTGAAATTCTAGCCTGATAGTTTATTTTGGGTTGGATATGGTTTGACAAGCTGGTCAGAAACCCTTTCAACCTTAATCTGAACCTATAATGGGCAGGGCATGGATTAATTGTGGATCCTACAGGACCCCAAACTTTTCCTGTACACATCACTTCTGTGTGAATTATTTGTGCTTATACATAAATAGATACATACTTTCAAATGTAATTATGCATGCATGTCAGTATTTTTATATTATTGAATTAGACTAAAAATGGTTTGGCGTTGGTTTTACTTGTAAATATTTATAAACATACATAAACTTTATATTAATTATATACTCATTTGCAAGGTTTAAAATTTTGGTGTCCTGAACAACTGATTGTTTATAGTATTTGATTGACAATGTTTAGCGTATTATATCCAAAAATATCATATTGATATTATACTATTTGTCACGTATTGGGTACCTCAAAATATGGTAGATATTTGTCTAGGTATCAGTCAATGTCTAAAACCTTTCTTGTTTATATACTTTTTTCTATACCATTGTCGAGAATAGCAATAACGTGTAACATAATGTCCGGTGTTTGCTAGGTTATATCACATATAGCGTAATTCACAACGTAGGTTGTGCTTTATTAATTCATTTAAAATAAATATAAAAAATTGTGTAAAAGAATTTCATATTTAGAAAAGATAAAATATTTGTGATTTAAATTTTAAAAAAATCGCACTAGAGAAGTTGGAGTTAAGAGAGAGACTGGTGCGAGAAGTTGATAGATATCTTAAGTTGTCACCAAGGTCATTGATGTCAGAGAAGTCTACAAAGTCAAGAGTGCGGCCAGAGTAGTTGAAAGGAGAGGGAATTGTTGAAAGATTCTTGGTTGTCATCATGGCAATAAATGCTGGAGAAGCCTCAGGAATCGACAAAGGGGAGGAGTGGGGTAAGGAGTCCAGGAGGATAGAGTGTCCAGAGATTCATGAACACTATTATCGTGATTGTCATTGAAATAGGAGTTGCAATCGCGGCTCTCAGATTCAACCATTAGGGAGTTGGGTATCAGATTGAAAAAAAAAAACATTATAACTTTGTATACCGCAATTAAGAAAAAAAGATACTGTTTACATAGTTGTGTTATATTATGTACCAGTGTAACTTGATATAGATTTTTTTTCGATGTATCTAGTTAGTTGCTTCTGTTTGGTAGCATCAACCTGATGTTAAGTTGCGTTCCAGGTTATAACACAATGTTTATTTTTTAACACCGTTCTATAATAAAAATGGTTATGTGCATGAAAATGCTCAAAAGAATTGTAATTTAATTTTACGAAAATGCTCAAAAGAATTGAAATTTAATTTTACAAACAAAAATTTGAATTCAACGAGAAACCTATGGGTATTAATAATAGGTCCTAACCTGTGCCCGATGCCTCACGGGTAGGATTTTGATCAAAATTTTGATCCTGATGTCTCTTTGCGGTTAGATGCAAACAAAGAAAATTTTGAACTATTTCAACCCAATAATAGTCATAGTTGTGTATTATCGAAACAAGTTTTCTCTTCTATGATCTGATATGATTCTGATGATGGAATTTCATCTTAAAATGTCTTAGGCTGATGGTTACCCAACAATCCTCTTCTTTCCTGCTGGGAATAAGAGCTTCGATCCTGTAAGTAATGCATTATATTTCCATTCATGTAATTTCCCCTTGTTTATGTTTGTTAAGCCCATATTTATCCTCTCCCCTCTGTTACATTTTTATAGATCACGGTTGATACGGATCGAACAGTAGTGGCATTCTATAAGTTCCTCAAGAAGAATGCAGCTATCCCTTTTACGCTCCAGAAGCCTGCGTCAACAGAAAAATCTGAGGGCGAGGTTGATTCCTCATCTAAGAGTGAGAAGAGCGACGATGCAAATGTTAAAGATGAACTGTAGGGATGTCGTCAGTGTCTTTGTTGTAATGTAAACAAACAGTAAAAAAGTTCCTATGCCACCTGATTTACTACTGCTAACTCATAAGTGGCATAATCCCGATGTCTTGGTTGGTATTGGAGCTTTTGAAAGAGCACCGTAAGAATTAGACTGCGAGGCAATAGAATAAAGCTATCCTTTCTGAAGACTGAATGCACCTGCTGAACTCCAATTTGCTTACGTATGGCTGTCGAAAAGCATACTGGATGCCTTTCAGTATATTGATTGCCCCTTGACAAGGTAAGAATAATATCTCGGTATTGTTAGATGCCAGCCGTTGATCTATGATACGACAAATTCTATTGCAAGCCTGTTTGAAATTTCCGGTCCTTGCCCAAGATGAGGATGTCCCCATCTTATTTGCGATGGTCTTGTGAGGAAATCCTCGTTCGTAGAGCACTGAATGCAACAGTCTTGTGTGGATTTTATCATCTTCTGGCTCTTGTCAATTCAATAGGATCAAGTAAGAATCAGGATTGCAGGAAAAGCTATGCTAAATTATCAAGTGTGATGCACATGAATGATGAATTCATCCCTGGTGAAGGCAGGCATTAGCTTAAAGGCAGCAGAAAACCTTTGGTTCTGTTTTCCTTGGAGATGAACATCTATCTAGTTCGACTCTGACCAATCCCACCGGCTCCGATCGGATCCGGTGGGAGTTCAATCAATCATAGTATAGAGGCTTCATATAGTCGGAGGAGTTGTGTGTATGAAATTGTAATTGTGTATGTGACATGGTAAGCGCACATAGGCAATGTATCTGAAATGGTGATTGCACGGAGGCAGTCAGAACTTTGCCGGAGGCTCTTCTTAATTCTCCAAGTTGCTGGAGCTTCTGATCAAAACCGATGACCTGAATTGCCTCGCAGAAGCATCCGGACCTCTCGAGTGATGCAGCAACGTTGCCCACTCGGGTGTGCCGGTGGCCCGTTAAAGCAAGTACTCGGACCAAAATGCTTAGTTTTTATTATTATTTCATAAAAAAGTAAGAATAAGAAAATTATTATGAGAATTAATGAAAAAGTAAAAACTTAATTGCTAACTTCTCATTCAATACTTTTTTTTAGCTCTTTCAACTTTTCTATATATATATATATATATTATGAGAATTTGTGAAAAATTAGAACCCAACAGCTAACTTTTTTATTTCACCCACCCAATAGTTGATGGGTGGTAGGCAATGCCTCAATTCAACATAGTTTAGATAGAAATTCATTTTGAAAATAGGATGCTAACTATCTTTATAAAATTCTTTTTTTTCTTTAATATTTTAATTAATAAAATAAAATCCAGATAGAAATACAATACATTGAATTGTTTCTCAAAGTAACGGATATGCATGCATCAAGATTTGGTCCCGTTTCGTAACAAGTAGGAGTAATTATTAAACAAAATGAAATATGATTAGTTGACAGATTACTTAAGCTTAGAATAAAAGAATCAACCTCAGCGCAGCACAGTTGAGTCCGCCATTGTTTACATTCTCAAATCCATCGCTCGATATTTTCAATTCAATCCCTCTCCGTTGTGTTGTGTTGTTACTTGTGTGTATCGCAACACTACAGCTGTCATTCGATATAAACACCAAAGAGGCGGTAATCACTACACTACCTCCTCCCTCCCTCTTTTTTTTTTTTTTTTTTTTTTTCTTCTATATATATATATATATATATATATATATATATATATATATATATATATATATGAAAACGGGAAATACACAGGTGGTGAAGAGAGTTCCTTCACCGCCGCTTAGATGACCCAATAAAATTATTACACGTGGTGTCATTTAAAATAACAAATAAATGAACTCTCTTAAATATCCATTTAGTTGCGCCACATGTAATAATTTTATTGGGCCATCTAAGCGACGGTGAAGGGAGCGGTGAAGAAACTCTCTTCACAGCCGGTGTATTTCACGTTTACTCTCTATATATATATATATAAATTCCCGCCTTCTCTCTCTAATTCTTTGCAGATCCGATACTAAAAGCTCAACTCACATCTAGACAGGAGACACTATCATCATCAGCCATCATTCATTCATGGCAAATCGAACGGCATTGTTTCCTCTCCTCTGTCTCCTCCTGGTCGTCTTCTCACCAGATCTCGCCTTCTCCCGCGTCTCCCCGGCTCCATCTACACAACCTCTCTCCTCCCCTTCGTCCTTCCTATCGGCGGCATCTCGGTCGCCATCGCCGTCCCACGGCCCTTCCCAGCCTTCGCCCTCGCCGTCTCCCTCTCCGTCACCGGTTCCATTCCCAGCACCGGCGCCGATGAACAAGGAGAAGAAAGGCTCGGGTGTCAGCGACAGCACTGCGGGCGAGGGCGGATCGAGAGGGATGAGCGGGGATCGTGATCGGAGTGCTGGTGGCGGCGGTGGTGACTGGGCTAGGCGTGTTCGTTTACATGAAGCGGCGGGACAATATCAGGCAATCCAGGTTCGGTTACAACTTTCGGATGACGGAGATGGTCTAAGAGATACGATAATGATTATTAGATATAACGAACGATACAGAGGAGATATGGAAATGGAATTGGCTCCTACTTCGAGAGAGAGAGATTCTTTAATATATATATATATATATATATTAAATAGAAAATTCGTCGGTTCTTTCAACGTCGTTTAGGTGACCCAGTAATAATTGTATTGGGCCATTTAAGTGGCGGTGAAGAAAGTCCCTTCAGCGCCAATAAATTTTCCATTTTCTTTTATATATATATATATATATATATATATATATATATATATATATATATATTCTGCTTCTAATCTTGGAATTTATATATGATTTATCAGATTTGAAAAATGTACTTAATTAAGCCAAGAATTCTACGATAATAGCCTTTCAGGTTGAATCACCAAAATTAATATATAGAAGCTACGATATTCATATCGGGCTTGTGGATTTGTTATCCGGAGACAATTATTACTCGCGCTGACCTAAATACAATTCTTAACTCAATATGCATGAACTTTAAGTTTATCTATTTCCTCCCTTTTTTTTTTTTTTTTGTTTGCCTTTCTTTTTTGATGTTTGCATGCCCATTATACTTTTCATGGCTGCAATTTATGATATGAAACCTTGTTCATGGTGTAGGTAACAAAAGAAGCACACAGTATCAGTAAGTTTTAGGCTCATCTCTTAATATTTCTTAATTTTTTTGCATTCGATTAGATAAGGTGCACGAAGTAGTAAAATGAATCCAATCCTATGATTGAAATGTTCAGCAGCCACTGATCATCCCTTGTTTCTTATCTTTTTCCCACCTCTTGTGCAAATGCACATTTATTTCAGCGAGTAGCAGAGCTTCAATCACGAGGAACAACCAGCAGCGGCATATGCTAGATAGATAGATAGATAGCAGCTGCATTAGGAATGAAACCCTGCAAAATTCCAGCCACAAAAAGCTTTCTGTTATGGGATTGAAAATTTGGTTCATGTCATAATATATGACAATATTTTACGTTCGCTATCACATGCTTAAGATAAATTTTTAAGCATAATACTTACGGAGTTCCAAGTAATAGAACATAAACAACATGAATAGATAAAAGGGGAAGAAGCATTTGGATACGTACTGACGCAGGGGAGGTTTTGTTGAGGAGAGGGTGAGGATTCCAAAGACATTAATGCTGGTGCCTACAATCAACAACACCGCACCAAGAATCGTTCCCCTCTTCTCTGATTATTCATCCTGTTCCTCTTGATATGATGATCCATCATCGTCCTCCTCATCATTATCATCATCATCATCCATCAATGATGAGTTAATTCCCTTTGGATGCTGCCATCCCTGTCATCAGACTGTATTTGTTGCAACGCTTCACAAGTACTTCTGGGATCATATATACATGGATTTCGATATCTTCATGTTAATTTCAAGGAACAACTTGTTATTCCTTAAAACTGAAACCGCTACCAGTAGCATAGCAACTATATATGGAAGATGATGATCTCATCCGCGTCCACATCAAACAATTTACTCACTTGGATGATGATCTTCTGTCAAGCTGAAAGCAAAAGAATACAACAGCAGGGGGAAGAAAAACCGAAGAAGGAGGGAGGATTGGCTGCTCAAGGCACTACCTAAGAGGAAGAAAAGATATCATAACAGAAGAAGAAGAAGAAGAAGAAGAAGAAGAAGATTCAATCACCAAATGGAAGGGATCCATTGGAGATTCTGTTGCACAAAGGCATCTGGTCACGGTTGGGGCCATATAAACACGCTACTGCCTCCTGAATTTTACGATGCTATAAATAAAATAACTTTAAGTACCAAACGAAACAAACTCCAACTAAAAGGCTGTTTGTTTACACTGTAAGTAACCCATTACTTTACTCTTCAAACGTTTGTTTCGCTTGGAAGATACAAATGGAAGAATCTTGTAGAAACTTTGGCTATTGGACTCTTTGAATGCGTATTTTGCTTGGAAGAGACAATTGAAAGAGTTCTAGAGCCATCGACGATTATTTGGAACAGACAACTGGAAGAGTTTGTAGTAGGGACTTTGGCAAATCTCAAGTGGATCCTTTTATAGTGGGTGCCCTGTACGATTACCTAGATGTTTGCCTCTGGAGAGAAAATAGTCATAAATGGTGGGACAAATCTTTCCGTATTCCATTGATCATAGATTAACGAAGCATATCCTATTAGACAGTACTACATGTGAATACATACAAAATAGTACATAATAAAAATAAAAAACCTATACATTTTTAAAAAATAACAATAAAATAATTAAGGATCTTAGAGTATCTTAATTACTTCATTTTTAATTTCGAAAAGTTTATTAGTTAGAAAGATTAGTTTTTCATTTTTAACGTTTTACTTGTTGTATTTAAAACTTTTCTTTATTTTTGTTGAAATCTTTTACCTTCCTACAGGGTGAAGTTGCCTTATAAGATAGGTTAACTAAAATGATCAAATTATCCTAGAGAGTAAGGCTAAAGAATTTAGTAGCACATAGGAACAGGACCTTTGCTTTGCTCTGCTCCGCTCCTACTCTACCGATTGCAAACTCTTACTCTATCCCTACTCTTACTGTACTATATCCGTTGCCACCCAACAGCTCCAACATCTCTCTCTTATCCCCCCACTACCTCAGCAATAAACAATTTACTATGTAAACTAGTATTAAATAAATAAAACTTTTGCATTTTAACACAAGGGCTAAGCGCCAATTTATAAACTCAAAAAGTTACTCACCAAGTCATTACTCGTATAAGATTTTTTTGTTTGCTCCATAAACACAACCAACTAAAAATAATTTTTCCTTAATAATATAAAATGGCGGACATGTACATCAGCTTGAGCATAAATCTGGTCTTCAACATGTAATCCTATCATGACCATTAAGAAGAAGATAGATCCTGCTACAAACATTGAGCCAATCAACTGTCAAAAATCAAGAGCATCTCCATTGTGAATTATATGGTTACAAACCTACTAAAAAGGACAGCCCGGTGCTACAAAGCTCCCACTCCCACTATTTGCGGATTCCGGAGAAGGGTCGGACCACTTAAACAGCAAGTAGAGAATGTTACAAACCTACTACTTGCATTTAAACAGCAAGTAGAGAATGTCAAAATGTTGCTACAAATGAGAATAAATATTAAAAATCTTGACAGACACAATAAATTACAAATGATCAGTGTGTTCCAGTTAACATCACAAGAGTCACACTGACTTCTCGGGATTTGAACTCATGGAGAAGATTCAATTCGCAAAAACTGCTTAAATTAGCAACATAACCAATAATAATTGGGTGGCGATGCACTTTTACCTCTCTAGCAGCATCACCATCTCACAATGCGGGGTATGGGGAAATAGATCAACGGCCATAGCTCTGACTGGTCTGAAGGGCTCTGACACGGGCATAGATTTTGTCCGTTGCCGTGCAAGACCTGCACTGCTCAGACTCCTCCACCCTCTGTTTCCCTTTGCTTTCTCTAACTTATCTGAAGAAGGAGTGCAGAGCTCAATGGCATTTGCCACTAAGCTTTCAGGATTGCAGGAGATGTAGCTGATGGAAAACCAAAACAAAATGAAAAAACCAATATATGTCAATCAATATAGACAGGAAGTTGGGTAAAGATTCATGAAGTGCAAAAGAAATTGATTCAAGACTTACACAAGCCTCCTGATACGTGGATGGGTCCTCAGAGCTTTAATCACCTATGAGCCATGTGAAGACAACATTGCCATTAAAATTATAAAGTTGATATAGAGACCAAAATATACCACAATATAACTTTACAGCGAGGAACCAAAATAACGTGGAAAACAGTCCACGCTATATAGGTTGAAAGTAATCGAAGCCCTTTGCCTCTATACAGGGAAAGAAGCATCAACAACAAGAAATTGATTAAGAAAGAGCAATACCTAACCAACATACTTTGTCTATATGTATGGAAATACACAATTAAAAAGCTAGCAGGAGGTCCCATGTTTTCATTCATTATGTAGATTCCCTAAGCACAGTTGAGTATGTAGATAAAGTAATTTTTTTCTTAAGAAAAAAGTATAAGATGGCAAGTGAGCATCAAAAACTAGTCCAATAACTAAGCATAATATGAGAAACGCAGAAAGATACTAGAGCACTGAGATACAGGAAGCTGACAGCTGACAAGAGAAATCCAATAGGAATGTATCCATTGACCAGATCAGCATAGCTTGATGCTGAACAGGAAAAATGACTACCCGGTGTTTCATAATGAAGAGTAACAACCAGAATAGCAATAAGATGCATAGAAAAATATTACTTACAGTAGGGTGAAGTCCAACTCGTGGGGGGTCAACAATAGCGACAACATCCTTAAAATGACAAGCAGGAGCAGCTTTTATCCCCTTCTCTTCAGAAACACAACCATCCTCACCTGTGGTTCTGCACTGATCATTCTCTTTATTTGGGTCGCTATCCTTCAGATTATCTTGATTTGCATCTCTGCATTCTCTATTCTCTTTACTTGGGGGCCTACAGGCCCTACACTCTGTAGTGCAGCTTCTCAAAAATCCTGTTGCACTGTTAGTGCTATTGGTTTCCTGGTTTGAACTTTCATCTGCTAAGGAATCATTATTATCATTAACAGAGTTCATTGTGCTTTCTCCATCCAAATTCTCAGATAATCCCAAACATTTTGATCTTTCACATGGAAGTATCTCCTCCCTCACAGCACTAGCATTAGCTACAAGAGTATCCACCGAAACACCAGAATTGGACAAAAGCTTCTCATTTTTTATGACACTGATTCCGTTAATATCTCCATCTACATCATTACTTCTTGCTACATCTGAAGCATAACTCTGCTGCTGTGGTACACCTAGGTAGTCCTTCAGTAGTCCACCTATAACATCCTCTGCCTGCCAGCACCCAAGTCATAAAAAGTAAAAAGAAACTATTGAGATCATACAGTAATATACCAATCAACACAAATCAGCACTTTTTTTTTAAAGTTCAGATATTTTAGAACATTTCACTACAAAACTTCCATCTAATGTCATCTTCCTTCTCAGGGATACAGAATAGTATGTTCTTCAGATTGTAAACCAACCAAATGAGCTGTCTCTGCCTGCCAGCACCCAAGTCATAAAAAGTAAAAAGAAACTATTGAGATCATACAGTAATATACCAATCAACACAAATCAGCACTTTTTTTTTAAAGTTCAGATATTTTAGAACATTTCACTACAAAACTTCCATCTAATGTCATCTTCCTTCTCAGGGATACAGAATAGTATGTTCTTCAGATTGTAAACCAACCAAATGAGCTGGCAACCTAGCAAAAAAAGAAATTCATCCTAAAGTACAAAAGAAAAGTAACCTATGTTAGTAAACTAAACTATTGGTGCTACAGACTTATGAGGTGGACATTGATGTGTGTGCACAGCAATACGAAAGGACATGGAAACGGACTTGTTGGCCCAAGAAATACAAAATATGTTAAGTGCATTCTTTTTTCTACTTTTGTTCTTTATCCCCTCCCATGTCCACCATCTGATGAATATACAATGCCACTAACAAACTTGCATTCTGTCCTTTATGCTAATTCCATTTAAAAAATAGAATCAGCCAATGGATGGAAAATGGAGATGTCTAGGCTACCGTTGCATGATTAGCTGTCTCGTGATCAGCTGTCTCATGATCAAGCCACCTGACTTTTACCATGCATCAGAGGATTTTTGAGACCATATTATTGACCATTCTTGAAGAGTTAGTTATTTTCTGACAGTTTGAGGCAGGCTTTTGCACAACAATGGAGTTCCTCCCTTGATACCTGGAGGGCACTTGATCTTGATCAAATCAATAAAAACATATCTAATTAGTGGCTAAGACTGTGCACTCTAATCCTCCCAATCTGCCACAATAGCAAGAGCCTTCTTCCACTGGGCTGCCCTTTAGATTGGAAGCTATAAATACTAGGTTCTAAAAGTCCATGCACTGGTTATGCAGCTTATACTTTACAAAGTTTCGACCCCTTTTCACTAATAACAGAAATGTGTTAAGAGTCTAGAGTTTCAAAGCTCTCAACATCTCAAAAAATGAGATAAATAGAAAATTGTCAATTCTTATTGAATCTTACCTTTCCACAGACAAACTTGCAATTCTTTATACCATTGATCTCAGCATTTCTGTGTGCATCTGAGACTGCTGATTCATTCATTTCAATGCCAATGACCTGAGGAACAAAAATGGGGAAATGAAACACATTAAAGAGATAAAGGAGTGACGAGGGCAAGAGATCGATAAGAACAATTATCAAGGTGAATTCTATCCATAATTCTGCAGAAGATGAGAATTTCTAAATGTTAGTAAACAAATTATTTACTAAACATAAATAATTTACAAAGAAAAAGAAGACTAAGGCAACTTTATTCTTGAAATTAACATCAATTCCATGATTACTGCCCCAACATCAACAATCTGAGGATTTTATTCGTCAAAATTTGTTATCAACCTTGTGACCATTGAAGACAGCTCAGTAATGATGGTAAAAGATTAGACGAAACACAAGACTGTTAAAAGGACATTGAATATCCAACTCATATTTCTGATAATTACCATGCCAACACGGTGTGCCAAGGTTAAGCCAATTGTTCCTGTCCCACAACAGACGTCAAAAAGTAATGTATCTGGACTCAGCTCTGCCCAATCACCAGCAAGGGAGTATAGCCTCTCTGCAGTAAGAGTGTTAACCTGTATAGTCTTGTGAGCCATGAATAAATTGGACTATATAAACAAACAATAATATAGAGAGGGAAATCAAAGTTGAGTATCTGACTTGGAAAAAAGCAGTCGGCGATATGGAGAAACGGAGATCACTTATATAATCATGAATTCTTGCTTCCATGGCACTTAACATTTCAGGAGAAGAATGACCTTCTACATCTGGTATAGGTAATGCTAGCAGTGGGCAGTCAGTTGGCGCAGCATTTGATATTCCTTTATGATCCTGTACTTGAGACATACAAATTTGTTAAATGACAAAAACCTGCAAATAAAACAAACATAATAACCACAAGTCCATGTGTAAATTCTAAATCCGTAACACCATAAGTGCCGAACAAAGGCCTTAAGCAATTGAGCGAAAACATTTCATAAGGTTTTCGCGAAAAGCAGCGGCAGACCCACTCTTATGCCAGGATAGACAGCGCCCCCAAAAAATAATAATAATAATAATACCAATAATAATAATAAATAAATAAATAAATAATAATAATAATTATTATTATAACTTAGTGTGTATAGTTTTTATTAGTCTGCCCCTCCTTAAATTTACAACTCTGTCCTCCTCAAGTCCGAAGAGTCAAGATTAAACATATTTTTAGCCCTCTGTTATTGTCTTTTTCCAACTCCATCTCTAGAAACTATTTTTTCCAATTTGTCGACAGAAGTTGAGAATCAGTGTTCTAAAAATCGTTCTATGCGGGCGCATATGCGCCCGCATATGCGTATGCGGTGTGAAATCGCACCAAGAATTGATTAATCGCCCTGTCCGCATGCGCCCTATGCGCCCTATGCGGACGCATAATCCGCATAGGGCGCATAGGGCGCATGATGTTTTGTGGGTTAACAGGTTTCGAATTGGTTTTAAAACCCGACCCGACCCGACCCTACCCGCAACCCATCCCTTTTATTTCCTTCTCGTTTCTTCGCGTCGATCATTCGTCCCAAAATTCCCTCGCGACAAAAAACCCAAACGCCCCAAATTCCCTCTCCGATCACCCAATCCCTCCCCTCCGATCGCCTTCGCTATCGTCAATTGACTGATTGAGAAGGTTTCTCTCGTCGACAACCCTTAAATCCCTTTTTCGTCGTCCCCTTCGCCCAGTCGATCGAGTCGTCAATCGACTGATCGCTCGATTTAGCGATTTTCCCCTCTGGCCTCCTTCAATCGTGCAGCAGCGAAGAGTTCTCTCTTGATCTTCGTGCCTCCGCCTCCTCTTATCTGCTTCTCCCCTCCAGGGAGCAGTCCTCCCTCCGGCAGCAGTCCCTGACTCCTCCCTCCGGCAGTCTCTCCCTCCGGCGCGGTAAAATATAATTTCCTTTCTTCTGTAGCTGTTTCATTTTCATTTTTTGCTTGTTTAATTTTATAATTTATATTTTCAATTTTGTACATAATTTTTGTTTAATTTCGGTAGCTGTTTTGCTTCTTTAATCAGAGAATTAATAGTCTCTAGTTGCATGTATGCTTGTTTAATATCTCTAGCTGCTTTAGCTACTTCAGTTGCATTTATCAGTGAGATTTTGCAGTTTTGAAGATTTTGCAGTTTTGCAGTTTTTGCTGTTCAGCTATTCAGCTGGAATTTGCAATTTTGAATGTTAAGAATCAATGCAATTTTGAAGTTGAATTTTAATTCCGCTGGATTATGCAGTTGTTGGCTAGCTTGCTGCAGTTTGGAATTTTTTTTTTTTTTGAATTATTCATGTTGTGTTGATTAAGTAACAAAGAACAGAGAACTACTATCCAAAGGGAGAATATGTTGTCGGCTAACCATTGAGTTTAATTAACAGAGAACGAGTAAGTAGGCAGGTTAGTGGCACGATGAATTAAGTTTAATTAAGTTTATTTGAATTAACTAACAATTGAGTTATTTTAATTAAGTTTATTTGAATTATTTTAATTAAGTTTAATTAACTGACCACTGAGTTGAATTAATATTATTTGAATATAAATTAGTAATTTGTTAATTGTATAAGTTTATTGTAGTAGAAATAATCTAGGATTATTTGAATTATTTGGTGATTATTTTATGAGTAATATAGCATATAGCCATATAGGATTATTTGAATTATTTGGTGATTTTAATATAGGATTATTTGAATTATTTGGTGGTTAACTGATTATTCAATAATCAATTAATATTGTTAATTTTATGAATTATTTTTTTGAATGAGAAATAATTATTTTTCTTAATGATGATGTAGGAATTTCTTTAAGGCATATAAGTTTATTTGTATGTCATCATCTATGGCCTCCAATTCAAGTATTTGTGGACGAGCAAATCCATCGAGTGAGGAAGAAAGTCAGATTCCATTGAAACCACCAGGATCGAATGATATTGGATGGAATTATGGGAGGCTAATAAGAAGAGGATCCTATAATGATGTGAAATGCATCAAATGCAATAAGATTATTAAAGGGGGAATAAACAGATTAAAGCAACATATTGCAGGAGTTGGAGGAGAAGTATCTGCATGTGTGCTTGCTATAGATGAAGAGCGGCGCATATGCAGGGAGAATTTGGAAGGAATCAAAAAGAGGAAAGTTGACAAGAAGAAAGCTGATTATGAGTTTCGAGAAGAGGTACAAATATCCATAGAAAGAGAGACAGCAGAACCTGACCTCACTGGAGAACATAGGCCTCGTGTTACTGGTCCGTTGAACAAACAAGTGGACGAAGGTAAATGGAAACATACAGTGATCAATGAAGGAGAGAGAAGAAAGTGGAAGGAGTTGGCGCATGATTATGCGGCCATGTGGGCATATGCCAAAGGAATACCTTTTAACACTTTCGATTGTGAGGAGTTTGATCTGTTTTGCGAGGCTGTTGGCAAGCACGGTCCAGGGTATAAGGGGCCCAGCCAATATCAATTGAGAGTACCTCTCTTAGATAAGGCATACAAAAAAATTGAAGAAAGTTTGGAGAAGTCAAAGGAAGCGTGGGATGAATATGGCTGCAGTGTTTTGACTGATGGATGGACTGACAGAAAGCATAGGAGTATTATGAATTTACGTGTCCATTCCAAGGGCGGCACATGCTTCATTAAATCCATTGAGGATTCGGCCAATACACATACTGGTGACTACATATTGAATTGGGTAGAAAATTGCATCAAGGAAGTGGGTGAGAAGCGTGTGTTGCAAGTGGTTACTGATAACCACCCATCCAATATGGCAGCAAAAAATATGTTGAAGGAAAGAAGGCCTAATATATTTTGGACCAGTTGTGCAGCCCACACTATAGATCTCATGTTGGAGAGTATTGATAAGATAGCAAAATACAAAGCGGTGATTGAGAAGGCAAGATCAATGACAGTTTTTCTCTATGCGCATCACAGTACTCTGGCTTTGATGCGCTCATTTACAAACATGAGGGAGCTTGTTCGTCCAGAAATCACCAGATTTGCCACCACCTTCCTAAGCTTGAGTTGCCTGATAGACAAAAAATTACAGTTGGCTGCTATGGTGTCTTCAGAAAAATGGGATAACAACAGATGGTCCAAGACAGAGAAGGGCAAGTCAACTAAAGCCACAGTTTATTCTGACTCCTTTTGGAAAGATGTTAAAGAGCTTCTGAAGGTATACACTCCTTTATTTAAATTGCTGAGAATTGTAGATACTGATCGTAGACTTTCATTGGGTTTCGTCTATGGAATGCTGGAAGATGCAAAGGACGAGATCAAAGCTGCTTGCAATCGAAAGGAGTCTGCATTTAGACCAATTATTAATATAATTGAGAAAGAATCCAGGGGCAGACTTGATAGCATATTGCATTTGACGGCATATTATCTTAATCCCTATTATTATTATAGGGATAATAAAGTCCAAGATAATACACTAGCAAAAAATGCCGTCATGCATTGCATATGCATATTTTACCCTGAGCATGACATCCAAGATCAGATTGGTTCGTATGAATTTCGTGTCTACAAAGATAAAAGGGGACTTATGGGGAGTGGTATGGCAGAAAGGTACCGAATGAGCTTTAATGGCACGGATAATTTCGACCCAGGTAACCTTTATAAATGAAATTTAAAAGAATTTAATATTAAATTATATTCTTTCTAATTATTAACATCTTGTTATACGTTATTTTAATAGCTCATTGGTGGGATTTTTATGGAGGAGATGCACCAAATCTTCGGAAAATAGCAATTAAGATTCTAAGCTTGACAAGTAGCTCTTCAGGGTGCGAGAGAAATTTCAGTGTATTTGAAGGGGTAAATACTACTACAATGATTATATATTTTATAATTTTTAATTACATTATTTTCAGAGTTAACACTCTAACCTTCTTTTTTCTCGTGTAAAATCATATATATAAATTTATAGATACATATAAAGAAGAGGAACAGGCTGGATGCTAAAAGGTTGAATGATCTCGTCTTCGTTCAATTTAACAAAAAAATGGCACAGAAAAGGAATGCGAAGAAGAAGGATGGAGATAGTAAAGATGTGCTGATTGCTTCAGATGATTCCAGAGCTTTGCACTGGAAAGATGAATTTGTTAGAGAAATAGAGAATGATGACGAAGATGAGATCTTTCCCGGTTCCGGCTTAACATAGGATCTTGTTGTTGCGGCGAGTGGAGCTAACAAAGATAGACCCAGGAGTAAAAGGACGCTAAGAAGGAGAGCTGCAGCGGGAATAAGAGTACAAGAGGGTTCATCCAGTGCAGTTGTTGAAAATCTTCCTGAACATGATCAAGTTATAAATGTTTTAGAAGAAGAGAGTGATGATGTGAATGACGATGATGATGATAGCTCAGAGGAGGAGTTGGAAAATAATGTTCAATATGAAGATGACAATGAGGAATAGTAGACAATTTGTTGAGTGGGATGAATTGTATTTGACAAAAACTTGTATTATTTTTGGAATATGTAAAACTAATTACTTATGTAGTTGACACAAACATGCATTAGCAATGTGTGGATTATTGTTATATGTTCATTTGTACATGCATTGTTCATTTTTATGTGTTGAAGAACTTTCTTATATATCATGTAAATTGATTCTCATTTAATTTTTCTTTTTGATTTGCAGGTGAGCGACGTTTTTCATTCATACATACATGCATCGTGCTTTTTTTTACATTGGAAGTTCAGAGATAAGTCTTTCTAATTCTATATTTTTAATTTCTTATGTAGAGCCAGTTTATATTCATTTTATATACTTACGATTATTATTTATAATTTTTTAGAGTTTTATAGTATTAATATATCCATTTTTTTATAATTATTAATTTATTATATTAATATATATTAAAATATTAATATTCCGCATAATTCTGCGTAATCCGCATAATCGGCGCGTAATCCGATTATGCATTATGCGGTTCTGGACCGCACGTATACTGAAACCGCATTCTTAAACATTGTTGAGAATTCATCTCTTATCAATCGGATACTGGTACGTTATTTTCATAGCTTACAGATATTTTTTTCTCGCATTGTTAAAATAAAAATTAGAACATATCAGCTCTGGAATCATTCATCAAATTACATCTAAACCATATATTGGCTTATAAAATTATCATTTTTCGTCGAATTCATGTTGCTATAATATATAAATTTATGGGTCGAGGGCTCCACCCTCTACACCCCTCAAAAGCACTTCGCCCTCTGCATCCCAACGACCTGTCTAGGCAACTCGGCCCTCCGAATAACTCTGCCCCTGCTTAGGTTGGCTAAGTTCACCCTTAGCAAAAAGAAAAAAATCTACAGCCTAGCAAGACATAGAAGTGTATGTGTCCATCTCAACAAAGTATAAAATATAGGCTTGTTATGGGCCAGGGAAGCAAGTTGGAAAAGTCCTAATTAGATAAGAATGTCACTGAATGAGTCTTAGAAGAGGATAGCTTATGAAAATGATAACTGTAATCTCAAAAGTAAAACTTGCTTACAAATAGATATTAGTCACATGTCCTATTATATTCCAAATCTTCATGAATAGCACAGACATAATGTCCTAGACGACAACAACTAAGCCTTTTATCCCAAGTACTATGGGTAAACTACATGAACCAAGAGAGAATCACACTGGATCGCTCACACTGATAATCCTTCTCCATTCATTCCTATTAAGAAATATACCCTCATTTAAACCTATATAATCCATATTTTTTCTTATTACCTCCATCCATATTTTTTCGGTTTTCCCTTTACTCTTTTAACTTGTCCTATATTGATAAGTTTTTCTCGTCAAACTAGTGCATTTGTAAGTCTACGTTGGACATGGCCAAACCATCGTAAGTGATTTTCTCACATCTTCTCTTCGATGGAGGCTACACCTAATTTATCACGAATATCTTCATTTCTTACTTTATCTCTCCTACCATTGCCCCACATCCAACGAAGCATGCAAATATCTATTACACTTATCTATTGTGAATGATGTTTCTTTATAACCCCGCATTCCGTTTCATATAATAGAGCTGGGCCAGCTGGCCTAATAGTAGTCCTATAAAATTTCCTCTTCAACCTTAACAGAATATTACGGTCATATATAACTCCCATTGCACTTCTCCATTTCGACCAGCCAGCTTGAATCCTATTATTGTCATCACTATTGATCCCTCATCATTTTGAATAATCGAACCCAAGTACTTAAACTGACTGTTCATTTGTATCTCTTATACATTTAGTGTCACAACACTATAGTATTGGGTCCATCGTTTACTAAATTTACACTCCATATACTCTGTTTTGGACCTACTCAATCTAAAAGCTCTAGATTTTAATATTTGTCTCCATAACTCTAACTTGACATTCATCCATGCTCTTGTCACGTCAACTAAGACAATATCATCAGCAAATAGCATGCACCAAGTTATCTCAACCGGAATATCTCTAGTAAGCTCTTAGACAGAGAAAGAAAAACAAAAGATGAGAGTAGCAAAACTTGATGTAATGGCATCCTTGAATGAAAAAAGAAAAAAAGGAAAAAAAAAAAGAAAAAAGGAAAGGACAAACAAGTCTAAAGGGGTAGTACAAAACTTGATGTAATGGCATCCAACTTTGAAGAAGTTATTTACCTGATCAAGTTTTTTACCACATGTTATGTCATATATAATACACAAAAGATGAGTGTAGCAAAAATATGCAATGTTTCGTTGGGATGTATAATAACAGTAGAAGAGATAAGGTGAAAAATGAGGATATCTTGCGAAAATAAATATAACCCTCATAGAAGAAAAGATGTGAGAAAATTGCCTATCATAATTTGGTAATGTGCGACGTATACCTAAATGTATCCCAACTTGATCAGTGGAACCTATAAACATAGGACAAGTCAAAAGAGTGAAGGGCCGACCGGAGAAAACATATATGGAGGTGATAAAAAAATATGGATGCTAAACATCTTAATGAAGATATATTGTTCGATAGGAATGAGTAGAGAAGTATCATCTATGTGATCAGATTTAGCATAATTCTCTTTTGGCTCATGTAGCCTACCCCCTGTGCTTGGCTTAGTTGTAGCTGTTGTGTATATAAGCAAGTCGACTGAGAACATTAGAAATACAGTATGTAGAACAAACAAATACAAATTAAAAGAACATGCTGCTAATGCTAAAACACACCTGCACTACTATTCTTGTGAGAGGAAGTGGAGGTGAACATGAAGCGGCGCCTTGTGCGAGAGCCAGAGCCATCCTCTGGAATTCACTTTTTATTTGTTCTTCGTCAACATCTAGTGAGCAAACCTGCAAAATAGCTAGATTAGAAAAAGTGGGATTTGGCACTTTTCCAAAATTGAGATAGTATCGAGTACCAATCAGACATTTAAAAATTGGGTTTTCAGATATATCCCCCAAAATTGGAGCTTATCTGACATACCAGCTTGAAAAATTTAATATTGTCATATGTCACATTCTTTAAACTAACAGCCCCTAAAGATAAGGGTAATTTATCAATTTACAGATATTTGAAATAAGCTCCCCTTGCTTTTCTTTTCTTTTCTTCTCATTTCTTTTTCTTCTTCCCTGTGTTGAAAATTTCAGAACAAATCCATTGTGTTACTGATGTTCTAGTGAGATTAACTAATAGCACGAAAAGTTACGAACTGTAGAGTGCATATGAAGGAACCTACAGCTTTAAGTAGCATGCTAAATGATAGCAAAGCACCTAAATTATAGGCCTATAGAGCTAACCCAGTAACTTAAAAATGCACATATATTTGGATGTTTCATTGTTTCCAAGCCACGAACCCCTCTTATCATGTATAATACCTATTAACAAACTGTTTTTTATTCAAGATCTCAAATATCATCTTATACCAATAAAATTTACCAACATTGTGTTGAATTTTTAGGTACTCGATGTGCTGCATACCCTATAATACTGGTCAGATCGCGCCAATACTTGCCAATATTGCCGACATAATAAACGTTCAATATTGTTGATTCCTAGATTTTAAACCTTCTTTGAAGATTTCAACGGATGCAGCTGAAACTCGCAAAATATTTGGTTTTTCATTGAGGCAATTTAAGATCAATAGAGGGCAATTTAGTTCATACATATTATCACTGCATTGGCATGGACATGATGCAAGTGATAAGACTACAAGTAATCCAAAATCTAACACCCAAAACTTCAAAAAGTAATCACACTTAAATATAAACAAATTTGTAACGAAGTTCATATTCTCCCAGCAAGAGTATATCTGTGCTTGATCAAGTGCAAACAATGCTGACCCAACATGTATAAATCATGTATTATAGAAGCAAACCTGAATAATAAGCATCACTTCGGCAATGGGAGTTTCTAGGTTCTCAAGTTCAGCAGCTTGGCCTGGTTTTCTTCCCTCTCGCACCTAATAACAACCTCATCTGTGAATTTTGTTGTAGCTTATACAGTTGACTAGCAAGATCCAAGGAAACATTAAAATCTAAAACAATTCATGATATATAAATTAACAAAAAAAAAAAAATCTGAATGCCAGCTGCATGCGAAAATATAAAGTCAGTTATTATAATTATTTAAATAGGAAATATGGGATTGCACCGTGAATTGCCGCCAAAATCCAGTGTTATTAATTCTATCCCAGACAGGAAACACAGAAAATTGTAGAAAGTCTTGGAATATAAGGGCATATTTGCAGGAAATTCTGGAGACATTTGGGCAATTAACGGGTTCCTCCACAGCAGTTACACCATCTCTGGAATCCCAAGATTAATAACATTGAACAGTAGTAAGTAGCTATTGATGCTTCAGTTCTACGGTCAAAGCAATCAAACCAAGCTGACCTGAAGTTTCCAAGCATAAACCCCACAGTCTTCTTTCCCTGTAATGAATAACCCACTGAAAACTCGCATTTGTTTCGGTATCCATCAATTATTGGTGATTCTAAGATGCCCTCAAATTTGCATGGGAGGCCACCTATATATAATGAGAAAGAGAGAGATCAATTTTGTGCATAAAGAAATATGTGAAGGCACTATGTGTTTATGGCAGCTCAAAGTTATAATATTTATCTGCTGTAATGAAGTGAACTTCGAAAAAGAAGTAGAAACTTGTTATCATATCATGCTTCCAGTAAATATTCATTTTTTAAGCCTCTGCTGACAGGCTAGTGTTAGCAGGCACAGTCCACATCAAGAAGTTGAGTGGTTTTGTTTATTCCTTGGATACTCAGATAATCGACATATATGGTCACATAACTTTTTTCCCCATATCTTAAGAATTGCAACGTATCCTAGGAGTGTGCAGACAATAATGTGATAGTTAAAAAATCTAAAGTTTGAATAATCAGTTCTCAATTCCAGTACGAGTTGATGCACTACATGTATATAATTTGTCTTGTTTCTTTAAACAATATGATTATTCACACAATTTATTAATTTATGTAAATCAAAGATGTCTCCTAACACCCAAGATAACTTGTTCTTTTAACCATTCTAGCTTATAGATTCATGCCATAGATAATGAACATTAGAGCTGACAAGTGTATAATTTTATTATTGCCATACACACATGCATGCACAATACCCCCATCGTATAGTATATGTAGACCGTAATCTTATAGATGTGTGAAAACTTTTGCTTTAACCATGCCATCCAATGTCTTCGAAAATTAACCATATGCCTCGTCTCTAGAATCCATTTTCGTGCTTCACTGGATAAAATCCACTAGAAAATTATAGCAAGGTTTGAATTTATGACTGCCAGCAATGCTTAAATTTAACAAAGATGTAGGTATTTATACAAAAATTTAGCCTCCCTGAGTTTGGCTGGAGATAAGACACAGTAATTAAGAAACGACTTGAGGGCTGAGTTTCTGATGCTCGAAATACACATGCTAGGCCTGGGTCAGCTCTAGCTTAGGTCATTCAATCAAATTACATGAATTAGATCCTAGTAAATAACTGGTCAAAAGATTAGCATGCTAATGAAATCAAGTGCAAACAAATAAGAAACCATCTAAAGATTTAGCGGTAGAAAAGGTCTGCAATCCAACCATATTAGCTTGATTATAAGTGGTAGGGAATAGAACTAAAGCTGGTTAAAATAATATAGAATAAGCAATGTAGAATCTTCAGAATCAAGGACTGTACAAGTCCCCAAGCAAATGATCATTAAAGTATGCAATCTGACATATATCGAAAGGTTACCTATCTCTCGAGATTTCAAAACCCACTCCGGAAGAGGAATGCCATCCGGACAAGCCTTGCGTGCATTTCGAGTCTGCAGAATTGGGGCACGTTTGATGAAAAAAACAACATGTGCAACTATATGTTGAACAATAAATCTCAAATAATGACGAGTTCACCACGAAGGTTTTTCACTGATGTTGCGATGACAGTAAATGAACATCGATTATCAAAAACAAAATTGTCAATTGTCAATATATTTGTCTTACTAGTCGTTTTAGTATCTGTGATAGTGAAGTTTTCTTGTGCTCCAATTGGTCAATGTAGGGCAAATGAGCCAGAGGAGTGACTACATCACGAGCACTTCTTGTCTTGGGTACCAACCCTTGAGTTACAGAGGTGCCATTGTCAGCAGCATCATTGTCCTCAGTGTGATCCCCATTGCCAGGGAGTTTTTCACTTGTTTCAATTGTATGTTTCTTCTCATGAGATCTCTGAGTGGCATTTGCAACCTTTATTTGCTTTCCACCAGCAGTGTTTTTATTTAAAACCTATCAGGCATTGGGTTTGGGGGGGAGGTGGGAAGAACTTATCAGGCAAATTTAATACACGAAAATCTGGAACAGCAATAGCAAGCACTAAAGTTGCTTAAGAATCCAATTCATGTTACAGAAGGTACCTCAATAGCATTCCTAACTTGTTCAACATTCTCAAAAACCACAAAGCCTACAGCCATTCTCTTCTTCTTTTTGGCGGAATTAAAAAGAATTCCCTAGAAATGAAGTTATTCTCAATAACAATGTGAATACGATGTGAAGTTATTCTCAATAACAATGTGAATACGATGAATACTCCAAAAAAATGATAATTTAAGATATACAAAAGCAAGTATAGATGCCAATTCAGTAACAGCCAAAGCAAGCAATGAATGCAATAAATAAAAGGGGGTGTCTTCCCTTCTGCTGCATCAACCGTACCTGTAAGAATTTTCAGAAGGTGGAACTTTAAAATGCACATTTTATACTAGAGACTTCCTAACTGTATTTTAAAAAATGACCTTTTCTATTTGAAGGCCATAAGAAAGTAGCATCGATAAAATGTGGCACTATGATCAACAATGACAAGAAATTAGTGACACCCTTCCAAGGTCAAGTATATCTACCCTGATATCAGCATTTTTGCCTTGCAATAAAAACCAGTGTCTCTAGATCACTCTTTATTCCAAAAAAGATAATTTTTAAGGTGAAGAAAAGAGAATTATGTCATTACAAAAAGGAGCATAAAAGATGCAAACAGCACATTTATTAATGCTAGGGATGAGGAGGGGCTGGTTATGTGCGAGGAAACCATCTATGATGGTTTGGACATATGCATCATAGATTTAAGGATGCACTAGTTCAGCGAGTGGAGGTTATCAGTTTAGAACAAGTTAGAAGAGTAAAAGGCCAGCCGAAGAAAATATGGACGGAGGTAATACGAAAAGATATAGATGTTAAAGGCCTTTATGAAGACATATTGTATAATAGGAATGAGAGGAGAAGGATCGTCCATGTGATCGACCAGACGAAATCCTCTTTTGGTTCATAGAACCTACCTCAAATACCTCGGATAAAAGGCTTAGTTGTCGTCGTTGTTGGGATAAGGAGGGGTTGGTTAAAAGGAGCTTTATATGCTGGCAGGATTGAATGCGACAATATCGGATTACTGTTATTATTAAAGGAGACTATCAGCTAATGAAGCCTTCCTAAATCAACATACATGTCATATATTGCAGGGTGATGAGGGCGTGTAACTGAATTAGATATGGGCAGATGAAGGTGTTATCTGAACTACTATTTGAATTAGGCACAAAGGTAATACATTGATTTGATTGGATATTTGTCATCACTCAAAGGGGGCAAAATATAGCAGCTAAGTAGAATTTACTGTACAAATTATCACTTTGACAATTTACAAAAGGATTTAAGGATACACTAACCTTAGGCGAAATAAAAGAAATAAATGTCGTGCACAGCACAAGCCTCCAAATTGGAAGCAACTTCTGGGTACTTAGTTACAGTAGACAAATTAAACAAAAACAAATAATAACATATATTTTGTGTTAAAAAAGATTAGAACAGTAAACATTGATATGAAGATGAAGACTAGCCTGGGCATCGAGGAATTTCTTCAGGTTATCTGATCCCCAGTTTCTGGGGAGTCCGACGAGGCACTTGTCGAGGTTAGTGCCGTCATCGTCATCTGAAATTGGGGGATCTTCTGCTTGATCGTCCTCATCGGATTGGGATCCGTTAGTGGTCCTTTGGAGCTTCTTAGCCCTATCGGATGTGGGATCCCATGAGTTATCGGGTCGCTGCCGGAGCTCGGCCTCGCCGTGGGCGTAGCGGCAGGAGTCGCCGTGGCTGCAACCCTGTTTGCTCCTGAAGTAGGAGCAGAGGCTCGTCTTCCAAAGGGGGTTCGAACAAGGATCCGATGTTTGATGGAGTTTGCAATCATCGCTGGCGGCGGCGGCGGCCTCTCTCTTGCGCTTCTCCGTCGATTGGGGAATCATGGGTTGAATCTCTTCTTCTTCTTCTCCTTCTTGTTGGTGCTCCATAACTGTAACAGTCGCCGGCTCCGTTTCCGTTGCCATGTCCTGGCTGGCCTCTCTCTTGCGCTTCTCCGTCGATTGGGGAATCATGGGTTGAATCTCTTCTTCTTCTTCTCCTTCTTGTTGGTGCTCCATAACTGTAACAGTCGCCGGCTCCGTTTCCGTTGCCATGTCCTGGCTGCTGCTGAGGTTATAGGATTGAGATGGCAAGGGTCACGAATCAAATCAAGATGGTATATAGTATAGGAGCCCCCAATTCGGCCCCAATTGATGGATGGATGGATCTGGGTTTAGGGTTTATTGGATTGGGTTGGATTGGATTGGGGTTAATTGGACATGGACCGACTGCCTGGGGTGAATAAATATAAAAATGGGCCTGAAACTGGATCAGATCTTATAGGCCTCATAAAGAGGCCTACACACATATAGATACTGGGCCATAAGACATTCCTATATATACTTCGTCCCATTTTGCTGCATTTAATCAAATGGCTTGCAAAAAAAATAAAATAAAAAATTATATATATATATATATATATAGAGAACGGGAAATACACCGGTGGTGAAGGAAGTTTCCTTCACCGTCGCTTAGGTGGTCCGATAAAATTATTACACGTGGTGTCATTTAAGAGAATTCATTTATTTATTACCTTGAATGACGCCCCGTATTATAATTTTATTGGGCCACCTAAGCCCCGTGTTATAATTTTATTGGGCCACCTAAGCGGCGGTGAAGGAACTCCCTTCACCGCCGGTGTATTTCCCGTTTCCTCATATATATATATATATATATATATATATATATATATATATATATATATATATATATATATATATATAAGGCATGGAATCTAGTAACCCTCAACTTCATTTCATTAAAATTATTATTTATTATTTCAACGATTTACTCTCCGGACTAGTAGGTGTTTAGCTTTAATTAGTGTTATTACTAGAGAATTAAACATGTGATCTTGTTTCCCATGCTGCACCACATTGTAATGCCTCCACCCTAGCTATATACCCTGAAACATTCTTTTTAATTTTATTTATCTATTTGTTTATTTATTTATGTATATATTCTTCTGTCTTAATAATTAATATTGTAGTTTTTTTTTTTTTTTTTTTGCTAATAAATAATACTATAGTCACATTAATAAAGGAAACTAATACCTGAATATATCTTTTATTTTTAGGTTTTAAACAAATTATCTTGATCTTGATGGAGAAAAGAGATAAGATATAAAGTAGATATTATTTGTTTTGAAACTCAAATCTCTACAAACCTATCTTACCCATTTTTCCATATTCCCTCCTTATCCTCTTAATTTCATGTTGAAAATTCTTCATGTTCAGATTAATTAAAAAAGAACGTGCAGTGACCTGCTGCAGAATGTACCTGTGCTACTAATTAAATCTAATGGGATTGGTGATGGGATATATGTCAGGTAATTAATTAAGTTGTTTCTGCTGTTGTGTCCACCATTTGCACTTACAAACTTCACTTCGGAGCATCATTATATATATATTAATGGATTCTAGCCAGCACGCATGAATTAATAAATTAAGCTAGCTTAATTTTGAAAGTGTGGAGAATTGGCTGGACCAAACACTAGCTAATTAAGCTACTAATCATGCATAATGTCGATGAGACTGCAGGTTACATATATTGGAAGATGCACGTAAGTACGTACAAGTCTCAATCTTCCGATTCTTATAGCTACTGCTCTTCTTCTTCTTGCATTGTCTTTTCAACGCTATAGAACTACTACATGCAATTTAAGTTATTTATGTAAGATTAGAGCTTATTTTTATTATTCTCATATATATATTATATTATTTTATATATTAAATTTGAATATTTTTGCTTGCCGTATTTGTGAATGAATGATATGATTGCAATGCATAAGGATGAAAGTTTTTGGGTGGGCGGAAAGGAGGGCGGCACACATGTATTTTTATTTAATTACCTATTTCCTAAAAATGTTTATTTGTTTTTAAGAAATTGATATTATCTTTTAGTGCTCATATATATCTCAAGTATGACAACTTAAAACTATTAATAATGTCATTGCTATTTTTTATTATATTTAATCTAGAAGGATAAATGGATATTAGGATTATATAGGATAATGAGAGTTTCTCCTTATCCTATCAACAAGTATAATAAATTAATTAATACTATCAACAGAATGATAATTATTTCTCTAAAAGGTAGTATAGTATAGTCTATGGTTAGGCATAGGTCTGTTAGCCAATCACAATCGAATATAATAGAAAATTGTCAGGTCAATTTGCTTTATTTAGTTTTGACCTGTAGTCGGGAGGAGGCTAACAGCAAGAACTGAACCGATGAGGGAGGGGTGGGGAGGCAAGAGAGAGTGTTCATTGGGTGGGATGTTCATATAATATAATATAATATAATATAATATATAATTTTGTATTTTAATTTGATTTGATTGAATTTTCATTGATTAATTTGGATTGATTTTCTAGGAAGCTCACCCTAGATTAGGTCTGAGACTACACAATATATAGACAAAATTGAGGAGGGACCAGACCCACCGGCTATCTTGTCATGTATCAAACCCACCCTTCACCAGCCTGGGAAGTAGAAGGCCAACTGTTCTTTCTTCTTGATTTACTTGCACTGTTAACATGGGATTCTATTGAAATCGAATCTTAATTTGGAATTTGTGGGGTCACGCTTAACTTTCCATCCCCTTTGTTATTTATTATTAATTAAGCTGACGGGGTAAATACATTTTACAATTTCCTTTTTTTTTTTTTTTCTTTAGCTGCAGAGGATAATTCATTTTGCATGTACAAAATACACAGTGTTCGTTCTGAGAATCTCAGTGCATTTCCACGAGTCTTGAGCCAACCGGGGAGAGCAACACGTGTAGATAAAAAGGTGGTGATCGATAGCATAATTGGAAAGAGAAATTAACGAAAGGGCTAATTCTTAAAGAAAAATGGCAACGAATTTTGTAATTATCAGAAGGAAAAAAAAAAAAAAAAAAAAAGACATAGAAAGAAAATGTAAGCAGAGCAGAGCAACATTGATTTAGCGTTGGTATTGATTTAATAGCTAGCTTGGCTTTTAATTAATAAGTATTCTTAATCCCCATTGACATTGCAGTACGCCCCTGGTTCGGGGCCACATCCAAATTCATAATAAATATGGGAGTTTCTAGAGGGGCACACCATTTTTCCTAGTGAACCCACTTAAAAACTTACGTGTATATATATATATATTATAAGTTTGCCATCTATTTTTTTTTACTAAAATGCCCTTTCTTCAATCTCTCTTCTCCTTCTCTTCTAAAACTATAGATCAGTTAAACCCAAAAAAAAAAAAAAAAAAAAAAAAACCTAAAACCCAAAACTATCTATCAAATCTTCTCCAATATTAAATTATCTCACAAATTAAATTTGAAAATTGATTTTATTAGGTTTTTATTTACTCAAAAATCCTAGAAACTATGCAGATTGAAAAAAATTATGAACAAAAAAAAAAAACTCAAAATCCAGACTGACAGTCCGGACGGTCCAATATCCGTCCGGACTGGAAGTCCGGACGGTCGGCTTCTGTCCGGACTTCCAGTCCGGACGAAAATAATTTCGTCTGGACAGAAACGAAATTAATTCGTCCGGACTGGAAGTTCGGATAGAAACTCACTGTCCGGACTTCCAGTCCGAACAGTTATAAATATTCTTGAATGAATCCATGCCTGCATATAATCAACAATTTGGTATTTCGAGGGGAATTCAATTAGGATAAACATATTTTAAGAAAATGCATTTAATTCAATACATCAAAAAAGTTCAGATGAGTACAAGAGAAATGAGCTTATTTCATAAATATAAAGCCTACTTGAGAAAGCACCTGACCTAAAATCTTATGTACAAGATCTGATTAAAGCAATGTAAAGTGTTAACATATAAAATTTAAACATATTCCAAAGTGCAAAAGAAAAACAGTTAGAAATTATACACAGCTTTAGCAATGAAATAACAGGAGAACACGAGATATCATGCTCTGAGATGAGAAAATGTTGTATGCACTTAATTGCATAATCCAAAAGCATAACATTAAAAATTAAAACCAGTAATTGACACATAAACCTAAGTAACCAAAATTGCACAACTAAGAACCTCTATACATAATAATTAATAATAGTAAACACGAAATCACAAATATAAACTTGCGCCTAATTCTATTTAGTTAAAAAACCAGTTTAAAAACCTATAGTCAAAAAGATCAACCAAATTCCTCACAAATCATAAACTTGTGCCAAAGTCCATTGACATTAAAAAAAAAAAAAAAAAAAAAAAAAAAAAAAAAAAAAAAAAAAAACCTCCATACAAAAGATTAACCAAAACCATCATATTTCTTAGTTCAATGACGACGGAGAGCTAAAACAAAATCCATTATTAATCAGATCCAATCCATCATCCAATCAACAGAGATTGTCCCCTAAAAGGACAAAATCACTTGAATGATACACATCTCTATATTAGAAACGCCAATCCCAAATCATAAGCGACAAACTTCAAAATTAACTAATAAAATTCAACATTACCGTTCACGATTGAAAAATTAATTAAATTTCGCATATTTTGCAACTAGCATTACAATATTTTATTTTCTTATTAATTATAATCAAAATATAAAAAAAATAAAAAATTTTTGCTACTACCAAATTTGCTGCCTTCTCCCCTCTTCCTCCTCTCCAATCCAACAAGATCACAAAATACAAATATCTCCCATTGTTTGATCCAAAAAAAATCAAAATTAAAAAATACTATATTAGGAAATCTTACCCACCTCGACCTAAGAAGCGACGGCAGGACGTCAGCGACGGCTGCGGGAGATCGGCAGCGGTGGTTTTAGCAACGAGAGAGAGTAAGATTTGGAAAGAGGAGGAGGTAGAGAAGGGGAAAGAGATGACTAGGAGAAGTGAGAAGGGAAGGAAGGGTAGATTAAGATTTTTGAGTTTGGGTTCGGCTCGTGAGGGTGAGGGAGAGAGAGTGGGAGAGAAGAGGGAGAAGGAAGATAAATACGAGATAGTGGGTAATTTGGGTATATTTAGCGCGCTCACTAGAGAAATTTTTCCTTTTGTAAAGAATGAGTGGGCTCACAAGAAAATCTAGGTTCACCAAGAAATATGGTGTGCTCCTTTGGAAACTCCCATCAATATTAGTACGCACGGAATTCAAACTCATTCCCTCCGTGGACTGCGGGTTTAAACTATTAGTGACTGTTTCTTAATTATTATTTTTTATTATTATTACTTTTTGGGGAGGGGGGGGAGAGAAACGGTAGAGAGAAACCAAGGGTAACGGCACGATACACGAGGCGCGGGGGTCAAGTGGGGTCCACGTACGTTGGTGGAGGACGACGATCTCGGCGGTGGAGGCGCGCACGACTGGAACGGGTGAATCGGAGCAAGAGCAACGTAATAACGGCTCTAATCCTCCTCTGTACAATAATCAACCCAGCCCAACCCACTTACGTACCCAGCTGGTGCTGTTGAAAGAAATTGACTTGGGAAATATATGGTTATATATAGTTGATTATTATTATTATTATTATTATACAATTAAGAACAGCAAATAACATTATTATTAGGGTGACCATATGGACCATCCATCCATTTATTTATTTATTTATTTGTTGTTACTGATAACGACGGACCTAATCGGAACAAACCAACAAGCACGGATGACGAATATTTTTCAGAAGAAAAAGAAAAAAAAGTATGGATGATGGATGACAACAGAACCAATAAAACACACAGAGAGAAGCTAGGTCCGCTCCTCATCATCATCATCAGCAAGCAAACATCCATCCATCGCTTATGGTGATTAACTTTGACTATAATAGTAACTATTAATTAACCAAAACAAAACATATATCCTTTTGCTCCCTCCCTCCCTCCCTCTCCTTTCCTTTCCCTCTCTCTGTCTGTCTCCCTCTTTAGCTCTTCCTGTGGCTTTTCTTTCTTGGCGTGCTGCTCTGATAATTTATATTTCTCTTTAGCAGCTACGCATAAGAGAAGAGAGCAGGGAAAAAAGAGAGAGCAAGCAGAGGAGACAGGAGCAGTCATCTCCCCCAAAGCCTGTCTCAAACACTCCGAGTATCTCCCAAAGCCTGTCTCAAAGATCTCCCTCCATCTTTCTTCACCCTATCTACTCATCTATCTCTTTTGGTTTCCAAATCCACATAGCTACGATATCATCTCTCTCATCAAAACACAACACCACCACCTAATCCTAACCCCCCCCCCCCCCCCCCCCCCCCCCCCCGAAAAAAAAAAAAAAAAAAAAAAACCACAACACCCAAATACAACGAAAATCTACATGTTTATCTATCTTGCCACCAAAAATTATTTACTTATACTCCTATTTGTTTCACCTACAATGCCTTCTTAATCCTCGTATCAACCATACAAAAGGCGATTAATTGAGAGAGAGAGAGAGAGTACTAATTGAGCGATGGCATCGGCAGCAGAGATGCTGGTCCCCATGAACACTTATAACGTCTCAAACCGAGGAGGAGGAGGAGGAGGAGGAGGAGTAGGAGGAGGAGACGGAGAAGATGTCCATGTGGCCACTATCGACACGGACAAGCTCAGCTACGAAATCTTCTCCATCCTCGAGAGCAAGTTCCTCTTCGGCTACGACGACCCCAACCTCTGGCTACCCAACCCTAAACCCTCCCCAGTCGTCCACCCCTCTTCCCTCATCAAAACCCAGAGGGGAAAGGTCTGCATCCTCACCATCGACGGCGGCGGAGGCGTCGGCATGCGCGGTATCCTCCCCGGTAGAGCCCTCTCCTGCCTCGAACAATCCTTAAAATCAAAGTCCGGCGACCCTAACGCTACCATCTCCGACTACTTCGACGTCGTCGCCGGCACCGGCGTCGGAGGCCTCTTCGCCGCCATGCTATTCTCCGCCCGCAACGGCTCCCGCCCCAGCTTCACCGCCGAGGACACGTGGCGCTTCCTAGTCAACAACGGCAAGCGTCTCTTCCGCAGGCAGAGCTCGTCGTCATCTTCCCCTTCCGGCCTCTTCAGTTGCGTCTTCAACGGAGGCGGCGGTGCCGGAGCCACGGAGTCCATGGAGAGGGCGATGAAGGAGACGTTTGGGGAGAGCTCGACGCTAAAGAACACGGTGAAACCGCTGCTGATCCCTTGCTACGACATGCTGACGTCAGCGCCGCTGGTGTTCTCTCGTGCCGACGCCTTGGAGAGCGACAGCTATGACTTCAGGATGTGGGAGGTCTGCAGAGCGACTTGGGCGGAACCGGGTCGGTTCGAACCGGTGGAGATGCGGTCGGTCGACGGAAGGACGGTGTGCGTGGGAGTGGATGGGGGTTTGGCGATGAGCAACCCGGCGGCGGCGGCGATCACGCACGTGCTGCACAATAAGCAGGAGTTCCCTTTCGTGAGGGGAGTGGAGGATGTGATGGTGCTCTCTCTCGGCTGCGGGTGCGGGTCAGGGTCAGGGTCCGGGTCCGGGTCCGGGTCCGGCGGAGGAGGAGGAGGGTCCGTTTCGACTGCGGGTCCAGCGGTGGAGTACCAGAAGATACGGAAGTGGGGGGCCAAGGAGTGGGCCCGACCCATCGCCCGCATTGCCTCCGAGGGGGCTGCTGACCTCGTCGACCATGCGGTTGCGATGGCGTTCGGACAATGTCGGAGCCCCAATTACATCCGGATCCAGGTATTAAAAATAAAAAAGAAGACCGTTTGCTCATGCTTCTAACATGCGCTTGAATTTGATAAAATAGCGCGGGAAGGGAGTTAAGTAGTAGGGATTTGTTTGTTGGTGTTGGTGTTGGTGTTGGTTGTGGTGTTTGTGTGGGCGTTGGGGGCGGGCTGGCTGGCACTTGGCCTTTTTGTTTCTTGATATAGAATAGAGGATTGAATTTATTAATTTCCTTTTTTTTAAATACCTAAGAAATAAGAAATAAAAACAATAAAATTAGAGGAGCATTCATTCATGAATTTTGGTTTTTTTTCCCTCCTCAATTTTGTCGGTAGAATGAATGAATAGGGTTTGAATTAGAGGGAAGTATAGACATAAATCACGAGCTGTCATTGAGCGGCATTGCATTTAGTTAGTACTGTCACGACTGTGTATCGACCTAGCCCAGGTGAGACCCTAACAAGTGGAGTATACTACTGTATTCAGATGCTGCTGCTGCTGCTGGTCCATTCTATTTACCCACTCCAATTCCAATTCCAATTCTATTGAATTCCAAGTATAGATAGGGATGGTAATTGATACATCCATGGGTCGATTTTTGATCCGCGCTGTACAAAATTTTGAATTAAAAATAAAAATTTTATTTTTTTAATTTAAAACTTTGTATAGGAAGGGTTAAAAATTGGCCAGTGGATTCGTCCTTCATTACCATCCCTAATTGTAGGTTTATGATATGTCCAAGAGCTGATGCCATGCGTAATGTTAAACGTTAAACGTAGGCTGATTCCATGGTTTTATCCTCACTGTTGTTTTCTTCTGCCGCTCAGTCCCTGGGGTCTCACTGCCAGCGTTAGCTTACATTGTTATGTTATCTACCAAAGTACCCAAACAAGCCTATGCTTATTCTTCTCCAAACACTTGGCAACCTAACATTATTAATTTGGATAGGCTTGCTGTGCAGAACTAGGGGGAAAAGATAATAATAATAAAAAAGTAAGTCTCATTTAAAAAAAAAAAAAGGAAATTGCTCTCGTTTGTTTGTTTGTTTGTTTGTTTTCTACCTTTTATACACTGGAGGATTTGGCCATACTGAAGGATTTATACTTAATATTTTTAGAAAACCATAGCCAAGGATATTAGTTTATGGACATAGGCAGGATTCTATGGTCACCTACAAGGTTTCGTGTTCATCCCCTTCAATGAGAGAATATCACCCGCTACTTAGTTTCTTGAGTTTTCATTTGGTTCTTAACTATGGGATGGGCAGCATAACCTATTTACAACTACCTTTCAGTTTCATGATTTTGGTGTCCGTGACTCATTATTATTCTGTTACATACCCTGTTCCTTGATGTACTTTTGCTAGAAAGTAGGAATAATGTTTACTAGGACAGTATGTGAATATTAATTTTCATGGGATACAAGTCTTGGTCAATGATTCATAGGTAACAGAGTAAAAACATCAGTATCGGCAACTTATAATGCTGAATGGGAAAATGATGTTCATAAAAGCTGTCCTACAGATTTAGGGTCATGCCTTTTGTTGTTCATTGTTGGAGAGGGAAGTGGAGTATGGCTACTTACACAAATATGTATGGATCCACGTATATCATGAAATAATCTATAACTAGACTAAAAGCCGTTACTTTATAGATTGATGAGAACATTCTGCAAGACTTGACTCCATCTATAAAGTGCCAACTATTGCTATTTGATGGTGATATAGGTGTGGTTTGATGAACATGTTTCTAAATTTGATGCCAAGTTTAGTGCCAATTCTCTGATTAATTAGTTGAAGCTTTAGTTGATGTAGACTAGGTTGACAAATAGGTATTTAACTTTATTATGTATTTATCATTATCCTCCTTTACCTGCAGGCAAATGGCTCTAGCATGAGGCAGTGTGGGCCCGATACAGACTGTGATCCGAGCTCTGGGAATGTGAAGGTGCTTTTGGGGGCTGCTGAGGAGATGCTGAAGCAAAAGAATGTCGAGTCTGTGATGTTTGGTGGAAAGAGGATAGGGGAACATACGAATATGGAGAAGCTTGATTGGTTTGCAGGAGAGCTTGTGCTCGAGCACCAGAGAAGGAGCTGCAGGATAGCTCCTACAGTCGCCTTCAAGCAGCCAGCTATGAAATCCAGTAATACCTAAAGCTTCGTTTTTATTGTAAGCTCTGTGTATCTCTTGCATCTGTGTAATTTGCTTGTTCTGCTAGATTTTACATAGCAGTTAGCATTTCTATCTATTAGGATCATTAGAAGGGGAAAAATAATATATTTGTGATATATTTCATCTTGTCGATGCCTTAGGAAATATTATCCATCAGCAGTTGCAATTTCTTTTTCAACCATTATCTTTTCATCTTCCCTTCAATCATGTTAAAAATTCAGAAGATGGATGTGTAAGAAGATAGGGTCCGTTTTGTTTTTGGTCTATCTTTGAGCTCTTGTTTTCAAGCTTTGTAAATCCCGACCATTGTAAATTCCTCTCTTTCTGATGGAAATATAGTGTGAAAATCTAAATGAAGTCCATTTTCCTTCAAGTTTGACGTAGGATTAAATTTATGAATTAGTCCTGACTTTGAGTTTGGGGAAAGATTCTGAAGTAGGAACTTGCATTTACTCTGTGTTATTTGGATTTTTATTGCTTAGTAGCTACTGTTGGTCATACATCTTGTCTGGTAGGTGATTCTAACAAACCTCTTCTATTTGATTGAATCCCTCACTGTTGAAACCTCCGAAGGTATATTACTTTTTCCTTGTAAATTTTTGCCCTCCTTTTCTCAGATGGACGAGGTATATAGTAATATAGTATCCTGAAGTATATGAAATTCATATACTCTTCAATTCTCGTTTTTTTTTTCCCCTTAGCTGCAACTTATAATTAGTCTGCATTTTTCTGGATAGAAGTCTTCCCAAATCCGACTACCTTCACTATCCAAGTTGACATCTGCTTAGCTAACAATCTACTCTAGGTTTGTGAGGACATAGTAGATATGTGTTAGGTATGGATATGATAGTTCCTTCCTATCGACTTACTTGATTTTGGTGGCAAGCAACAGAGCACACGACATACGTTCTAAGTAGTTAGCAATTGTAAAATGGTGATGTTATCTTGGTTGTTTCATATGTTGTAGTCTTTGAGCTCTTCGGCCAAATATGAGTAGATTCTTTACTTTTAACCACCTCTAAATCTAATTCTAGCCCCTTTCAATAAAGTCCTTCAAACCTTATTTCATTTGGGGGGAAATTTTTTTTGAAAGAAAATGGGAGAAAAATGAGAGAAAGAACTTCCTCTCATCTTCCACGTCTTGTACCAAGTGTTGTACTTAGTAGTTCGACAAGCAATCTTGTATAACTCAGATGTGCTTTTCCCCTATTACAGGTAGAAACAATTAGGGAACTAGTTCTCTTCTTCCTTTCATTTTTTTCCGTCTCATAAAGAAATTAAAAGAAACTAACTTGATTGCTTTTGAGAGGGTATATTTCGGCCTGTATTCCGAAACTAGTTAATTTGTTAGTTACTTTCGAGTTCATTCATATGGGGGAGGTCCCAAATCATTCTTAAAACTTTTAAATGCCTTGTAGCCGTTGTATGTAATGTATACTTTAATAACTTCACTCTTGGGTGGGAAACAAGAAGGTTTTATTTTTTTAATTTCCTAAAAAGAAGGTTTAACTTTGGATACTTCAATGCTTGCAGAATTCTCTACTCTTGCATTCAATTTGCTTCTGTTAGAGAAATTCCATTTTTACATCCTTTTGTAGATTAAACTATTTCTGTCTTTGACCTACTCTCAGGGGTAAATAAAGTTGCTAGAAGCTAATACTCCTACCAATTACAGGATGACCTTGACCATCTAACGTTAGTATTTTCTATTTCCATTTCCCTTTCGCATCTCTTATATATTTTGTCTATTGAACAAATTGCTTGTGGCTGTATCCTAGTAGCTGCAGTTTAGCATCAAAGATCATAAACATTGTTTTCTTTCCACATCAAATTGTGTACATTTCAGAATGGGTGGGGTCAGACTTCATTGAACTCCATCTGCTTCATTTCATTCTCAAAAGTTACTATCAGGTTGCTCATTGCGCTGCCTGTACTACTCCGACACAGGCAGGCCTGTCCGGTATTTGAAGCCTTAATACTTGAGAGTCAAGGCCTGAAATCGGACACAAACAGCCCTCCTTTTAATGGTGGTGATCTGGGACTCAGTGGTGCTCATTCAGGTGCTGCTGACAAACCTGTACCATGATATCCTGTTCATTTGTCGAAACCAGCTGTGGAGTGAAATTAGGTAGCTGGCTATATAGTCTCATGAAGCATCAAAAGGTGACAAGAGCTACATATTTATGCATGCCTCGAGAGTTCTCTCTCTCTCTCTCTCTCTTTTTTTTCTTTTTTTTACTTTTTCATCGTGGAGGTGATAAACGATATTGATCATATGGTTAGCTTGTGTGTGGCACCTCCTGTCTCCAAAGGATATTGTGGAATCTATCTAGTCTCTCTCTCTCTCTACCTGCGACTATTGGTTTGAACTGTTGAAATATGAAACTCAAGAATGCGGTGTACCTCTTCAGATGTTATCTGTCCTTCGCTTGTCGCATTCTGTCCAAGTTTATTCCAAGATTGAGAAATGACGACAGTCAGAAAAATTTTAATATTTCAGGTCAAGTACTGGCATCTTTTGAGACTGGAGGTTTCTCCTTCTGTATTATATGAAAAACGAAATAATCCATTCGAAATTGTGTCATAAAATTACTTAGCTAGCCTGCTAGCGAGTATAGTGTAACAAGGAGCAGCACCTGAAGAAGTGACAAGTATAGAGATGCTAGCATAGTGAACAATGGCCATAAATTTATAGGAGGGTAACAGACAATACAGAAAGGATGGAATGAGAATGTTGAATTATTGGAGAAAGAGACAGCACAACAGGTGAGCTTTAGTGTAGATTAAAATTCAAGAGTCTCAAAGCTGAGAAAGGAAAGCAGACCAAATGTATTGTGGAGTGAGCAGAGACTATCACAAGTCCATTGGTGAAAAGTAGAGAGAGAGAGAGAGAGAATTGGTGAAAAGTAGAGAGAGAGAGTACCAAGGGATGAATGGATACGAGTGCCTGCCTTTGAATGGGAAGGGTATCTAATTTAGAGGACTTTGAGAAAGAAGAAGAATCAAAACTCTATCTCTCTCTGCCTTTGAATGGGAAGGGTAGCTAATTTAGAGGACTTTGAGAAAGAAGAAGAATCAAAACTTTCTCTCTCTCTCTCTCCCCCCTTCCTGTCCAATCAGTCAATCACCTTTGCTTTTGGACACAAACCACACATACGTACACAGATGGCCCTACTCATCATCCCTTATAACCTTTTCCTTTATTTGGCACATCAGAAGACTTATGTTTTCTCAAGTAAGCTAGGAAAATCTATAAAAATGGAGTAGGGAAACAAGCATGCATGATGATGCATAGCATATTATATTTTATTTTATATCACGCAACGAGACAAGCCCCACATGGAGGTTTTTTTTTTTTTGGTTGTTGGTTACTTGGTTATATGTGGCCACAAGAGAGAGAGAGAGGGAGAGAGAGTGATGGCAAGTTTGATGTTGGGCAAACGACCATTTCTATTATCATTTTCTCCTGCCATCCCTTTCGCTTCTTCCCTTGGAGACTCGTGTCGCTGTTTGTTTTCATTACATTTGTTGGTTGGGGATTTGCAATTACTTGCAAGTGGAGGAGTGTTGTTTTGATTAGATGTCCCCTCTCCCGCTTACACTTAACCCTACTTTCAGTAAAGTTTTGATTTGATTTTGTTCGTCCGTATGTGTGTGTGTATATGCTAATCCTTACTTTGATCAGGTGAAATAATGATTGTAGAGCGTGCACTGCAGCTGCAGCAGCAGCAGCAGCAGCAGCAGCAGTCACGGTCTCAGGAGCCCAACCCAAATGTACACTTGAGACCCGGCACGGCTGCTGCGCTCAATTATCGAAACCGGTTTAGCAAAGACAATGTGCAAGCAAGATGGAAGTGGCTGGCTGATTAAAAAGTCTCGCCGCATGCATCCCTAATCATGGCCAATTATAAGGGCTAATGAGGATGTTTTCTTCATTATCATGAGGTTTCATTATTTCAGGCCACAATCGCCCGCAACTACCGCTAATCAGAGCCAACAACCACAACCATCCCTCTTTGTAGTGTATTACTAATACTATCCTCAGAAAGAATTATGATATGCTGTGCTATGCTATGCTATCAGGACTATAATTTGATTCGGAATGAGACCATATACGTGTTCCTGTGCGTACGATACATGGCCATGTGATATTAAGGATAACCTCCTCAAAACCAAAGATAACGGGAGTCCAATCATATCAGTAACTTCACTTATTGCTAGAACCAAGCTTGAACAAGTCGAAACAAACAACGAGCAAAGAAATCTAGGCTGGTGGCGACATAGAGACCTGAGAGATGGATGGATTCATTAAATTCAAACCAAACGGGAGCCACAACAGTTGGCTGTTGTGTTCAACACTCTTCCTAGAGAATTAATAATCAATCTCTAAAATAAAAATGGAAATGGTTAATAACATCAAGAAAACAGGATGCCATGCCAAGATTAAGTAGATGGTCAACATGCATCATGAAGCCAAACATCTCAGTTTAATTACCAGCCAATACGAACCCACATCATGTTTCATTAACCCTGCAAGTACCTCTACTCTTTCAACTTTCCAAGGACGAGTTACAGTAACAGATAATGAACATAACTGACCGATGATGCATCCTACGCTGCATCGTGTTTATTAGGAAATTAAGGGACTTTTCATCAAGTCTCCAATACAACTCGGCATCGTTGACATTTTTCAGTCTACGAGCCCTTTCTCCTCTAGATTATTTTCATTTTGAAAGTTTTTTTTTTCTTTTTGGAAAAGAGAACAACAAACTATGTTAACAAGGGGCTCAAGAATGAAGACAACCACCACTAAGCAAGCACCGGCATCCCATCAAGGAAGACACATTGGAAGGTGGACTAACAGGCTGCTGGAGAGATGGCTTGACCGTGAACATCACGCATTGAGCTAAGGTGTGCCATCAGTCATCTCAAGTGGCGGAATTGCTTCAACTACTGTAACTGCTACGTACAGAGGCAGTAAATAGAATATTTGGACGAACGGTTTAAACTAAAGAGACGATCGTAGATCTACTCATCGTAACTAAGACACCGGAAATGCAGAGAAAACCCTCAAGGACCACACAGGGATCATGACAACCCCTTGCAATAAGTTCAGTTTCATGTCCGTCCCAGCTGGTCACTGTATACCGTTTCTTCTGCCAAAAGGCAAATTAGCAATCAAATACGGCTCTAAAGTAGTATTGATAGGAAGAAGACACAGAGGGATGCAATGAAGAACCATTAAAGACTCAAGGAGGAGTGCCCAACCGTGATTGATAGCTACTGCTTTCCATTTCAATTAATTTATTATGTCTATAAAACATATAAGCGAATATATTCATGCCTAAGTAGATTACAACATAAGAAGAAATGTTTCCAGAGGAATGGAGGGATATTTCATGCTTAGACAAGGTCATGAATCAGAGATCCAGATATACTGAATTACTGAGGCTTACGCCAATTGTAGAGGTTAGTTTAAAAGCTACTCTCATGTTTATATGGTTTCTTCTTTGATATTCCTCCCCGTAAACAGAAGGGTTATCAGCAAAAGAAGTGAATTCAAATACAAAAGCTTGATCCCGTGAGTTCAAAAAAAAGGGCGCTAACCCGGATACCGCCAGATCAGTTTGTCCTTGCTTGAATGTTCCCATTTTCTATAGCATAGAACTCATCGACACACACCCCGGCAGCGTCCACATCTGAAAATAAGCATTTTCACATATTGATTTCAAGATAAATAGAGAAATATATTCATTAATAATGTGTGCAATATTTCTAAAGATCCTACTATTCCATTCTCCTCACACATTCTAACAAGTGATTGTTGCCAACTGGTGTTTGAACATCGTACTCACCCCATGTACCTCCATCCTACGTATCAGCCAGGTTGAGGTTGACAAAGAATTTCAAAGAGCAATATGGTCGGAGAATGTGCAAGAAAGTAAAAAATGGGTTACGAAATCAACAAGTATAACCTCTTTAGCAGCCAACTAGGGAAACATCCTTATTTTTGAAGCATACTTGATTCTCCATGTTATGCTCTGCCAAGTCTGACCTCGCTAAGAAGTATATTTTGTCTCCTAATGAAAGAAAACTCCCTATGCGAGATCATCTCTCCTGACATCAGTGGGCCCAAACAGCTGTATCATATCAAGGGCCAATTTCTCATAAACTAGTTTTAAAAATTCAAAGAATGAAAGAACCGGAGTTCTTATAGATTTCACAATCTGATCAAAAGTCACAGTTTCATTGTCAATCACTGCTTCCAGAAGTACAGCTCTATGCACTTGAGAAACATATGTCGAAATGAAAAGATACTTTAATACACATATGTTTCGCTTAAAAATTGATCGAAACTAAGAAAAAGTGAGGAGCTTGATTTGAGCATTCCCCTCGGCAGCGAAATGAGCCTCCCTCGACGAGTTTGATATAAGAACTCTTTACTTTGTAGACAACAAGGGAGATTTGATGGAGAAAAAGCAATGATATTTGTTGACATGAAGATCTTGCTCTAGACGGCTCTCAAAAGCTTCTTCAAGAACTTTCATAATATTGGGAACTTTTCAGAACCACTTCAAACTTGAATCTCATGGGGTTTCTATAGAATCACACAGACCATCCAATCCTTCACAAATCTTAGTTTTTAAGATCAATCCAATCCTAATCCTAGCCATCAAAAGACTCCTTCAAAGTGTTGGATAGTTGGAAATGCCTCCAGCTCAAATGGGGATTAACTTGTCATCTCAACACTTTAAAATGCGCATCCAAAATCTGCATTATGCTTTCCACCCGACCTGCCATCAATGGCAGGTGAGTTGCCATCGACAGCGGGTTGAACTGCCATCGATGGTTGGCCTGCCATCGATGGCAGCATCCAACCCTGTAGTGAAGGGCGTGCTCTAGTTGGTGTGTCATCAATGGCAGGGCTTGCCATCGACACCCAGAAGGTGGTCATAGATGACCCTAACTAAAGCCATCAGGACAGCTATTCGATGAAGTCTTCATAATTTTTGACTCCAAAGTCCAATTGAGTTGATCCAAAAGCTATTAGAAAGAGAACCTAAAGCTCTTCCAACTTTTTCCAGTAGAGATTTTTCCAGTTCGGCTTATATTGTAATCAAAATTGGGCTCGAAGTTGATATTGCTGTACAAACTTCAATCAAACTTGGTTCCATGATCGTAAATCCTATCCATGATCTCCAATCTTTTTTTTAGTACCTACAACATAGATAGCTTTAATATGTCTCTCAAAAAAAATTGCTTTTACATAATATCAATTTCTCTTGTTTGCATGTTTTCTTTTGTCCTTTTTCCTGCCTTTAGACAATTTCTTATTTGACAGTTTATATTTCACTTGAGCTTATTGACAGTTAATTTATATTGGCCAGAGAACATGGCTCTCTAAGGCCGTCGTCAGTTCCCAATTATGCATGCCTAACATCTAGAGGCCAAAAGCATATCTAGAGACCAAAAGCACATGATATCGGCAGCTCCACATAACAAACCAATTTGAGATGCCAATGAAGACATTGGGGTAAAATAGCTTGCAAGTGTCATCTCGCACACACATGGTATATATTGATAATCTGCTATGAAACTCCTGGCATGTTGAATTAGATATCAATAGGATAAAAAGATCAACATATGAATTTAGAGCATAAAAATGTGCACATTCCTACCACCACAGTTCATCTCCAGAATCCTCTTTGTAATAGCTCCAGCTGCTACCCACCCGATTGTTTATCATGCAGATGATCTGCCACCTCCCTGCAATACGATTTAAAAGAACAAAAGCTAACAGTTCCACGAAGAAAGGATGATGTCAAGTTTACTTCATGTGAAACTTAGAATGCATAATCTTCCTGCAAGAGAAGACACTATGTTCTAAGAGAATGGAAAGCAAGGACTTCTAACAAGAATGCATAATTGATACCTGTATCGATCTCAAACCATACTTAAAATCATAGGTAACATCTGCATGGGAATGCCTAAATGCTTTTGACATTTCACTGTAAACCTGCAATGATTGTCGAGCAGAGAACAATTCCATATTAGAATGGAAAAAGGCAAAATCGCCATCAATGTGAAGCTTGAAGTTAAAATAATAAATAATGAAGAGTTTTATGTGTGTATACAGGCACATACAATGACACACAATTCTAAACGATGCTTGTAATTAGAAAAAATTTAAGTTTACGGAGAATGCTAGAATCACATCCTGCCCTGTGTCATAAAATTGATAATGAATTATCTTCATGTACAGGTTTGCTTGAGAGGACCAGTCTTTGCTCGGCTTCATCGGAGGTCAGCACAGTACGAAGACAAGATGGACCTCAATGCCTCCACCTATGATGGCAGGTACACCGCCGATGAGATGACAGAATGATCATCCATATACGCCTTCTACTTCAAGCTCAATACATGTTGACCTTCTGTCCTATTGCTTTCCATGTATATTCTTTTGTGAGGGGAACGACTTTAATCTTTTTGTATGTTATGTGTTGTATTAGGCACTTCTATATTCTGTTCCTTTGTGGTCTAACCTCAAACATATTTAGTCTGACTCTGATTTGTTTGTGTATTCAGGAGGTCAGTTTCCGTTTCTCCTAAGAGCTACCAGCTAGTAAGAAAGGCCGTCTTTTTGAGGAGAACGGACTTTGCTTCTCAGAATTTCTATACGGACATATTTCCCGCTATCCTAGAGTGGTCTTGAACTAAATAAACTGTGTAGATTTGAGGAGAATTAATGAGTAAGCGTGTGGAAGCTGAAATGTTTGCCGTGCCATAAGTGTCCTCTTCAGCATTTAGCCAAGATCATCAAATTTCCTTCTTTCTTTCACCATAACCCTATTTCTTTTTCATTTTCCCCTCTCATTGTTTGATCAAAAGTGACGCACTTAATAAAATATAAGAAGGTAAATACCTAAAGGAACAACCAACCTCGTTATGTATTTAGATCTTAGAGTAGGAGGGAGTGTGTGTGTGTGTGTGTATTGAACATGTTGACTTGGAATATCATAATCTATATGGCTATACTGCAAATATAGCAAAAAAATTTAGGAGATCTCGCAATAGTAGAAACCAACTTGGCTAGAAGATGATGAATGAACTAACAAATTGACAAGGATACAGCCTGTTGCAAATTGGTATATCACGAATGCCCACAGAATTGAAAACCTTATATCTCATACATTTTCTGTATGAGAACACATAAAGGATGTTAAGGTTGGCAATATAGCAAATTGATATTGAACGGCCAGTTTAAAGGAGTCTGTAGCTTAAAATTGAACATGAGAAGTTGCCATTCATTGCAGAATGAATGCCAAGTTGGCTGAGATAAGATGATGATGGTGGTTAACATTAACAAACATTATACAAGTAAGAGATCAAACCCAGGTTTGATTGTGTTGTGATCCACGTAAAGCAACAACATTGTATTGTCCATTAGGATGATGTTGCGAAGGGCAGATATCTTGCCCACACAAATAGGCAAATATCTTGCCCAGGTTCGGACCAAATCTGATTATGATGTTTGTGTGAATTTATGTCGGTTTCCTAGCTTGTCTTCTGAGAGCTGCTACCTGCAGCTAGTGCTTCTGCTATCCTAGGGGGGCCTTGAGCTTTATAAACTGCACAGTGGAGGAGGGTTACTGTGATTAGTGATTACTTCAAACTTGTGGACGTGGAGTGACAATCGTCCAACAAAAAGTGTCCCCTTGAGCCTTTTGCCAAGCTCATCAAAATTTCCATTTCATTTCACTGGTCTGTCACCATTTTTTTTTTTTTATTTTTTGTTTTGCTTTAGGTTGATTCATCTACTTGTGTGATCAAATATAGGGCAGTTAATAATAATATATACGAAGGTAAACATGTAAAAAGGATCACCAATGTTATTTATTTGGACTGTCAGTGTATATATATATATATATATATATATATATATATATATATATATATATATATATATATATATATATATATAGAGAGAGAGAGAGAGAGAGGATTACCATAGATGAGCCGTAAACTAAGAAAAAATTACGTGAGCTAGTGCCAAAACTATAATAATTTAATAATTTTTCTTCAATTATTTTTTAAAATTACTATCTCTACCTCTTTAACTTCATTCGGATTAAATTTCATAAATTTTAGAATTCATTTACCCTTTCATCAAGTGCATTCAAAAAACATTTTATTTATTGAAAATCATTAATTTTGTATTAACTTGATTAAGGACCAAATCAAAACTAAAATCCAAGAAATTGGATATGAGTGTACCTAGGAAGTCAAGATCATAATCCAGATTTTTTTTAAAAAAAAATTATTAAAAATAGTATAAATGATCTGCAGCTCATGCTATCAAATTTTATATATATATATATATAAAGAGAGAGATAAAATAGTGGCTCGTAATTTGGATTAGAGTTAAGTATGTTTGTTAATGTGGAATATTTATGAAGTACTTGCGGATGCAAAGTCAGCATAAATGAGAAAAAATACAGGGGCTACTCGTGTATAAAATTGGTAAGGATTCAATTCAAAATAAAATAGGAAATAATTAGAAAAAGAAAAGAAATCATTTCAGGAGCAGCATAATAATATGAAATGATAATAATAATTATTATTATTAAAAAAAATAGAAGGAAAACGAGGGAAGTGGATACCAGACAACACCTACAAAGAGGAGGAGAAAGAGAGAAAATGGTTGTCGTCAGGAGGCGCCTCCGGCGAAATCAGTTGGGAGGCCGCGAAAGTGCCGTTGAAGAAGAAGAAGAAGCAACAAAATGGGTTTGGCCCGGCGGCCATGAATGATCGATCCATACTTTTCTTTCTCTCGGATTTTTTCTTAGTCGATCCATCTCTCTTCACTCTGCAGCTGCACAGCTCTCTCTCCCCGTCCACCCAGAATTGATATGAAAAGAAAAGAAGAAATTCTCCCCACCCACACCACTTTGCTGAACACGCCCACTTCCTCTCTTCCCTTCTGATTTTGAATCATCTCATATTTATTTAATATACCCAGTTTTTTTTCAATTCTAACACCCCCTCTCTCTCTCTCTCCATCTTATTACATTATCCCCTCTCTCTCTCTCCATCTTATTACATTATCATTGGATGTAATTTATCCGATCCAAATGAAACTTGATTGGAATATTCAATTAGACTATTATAAATTTATATTTTTTTGCAAATTTCAAGTGTGTGCATCTTGAGCAAAGTGGTGTGTGGTGAATAGAATTTTCCTTGAGATAAGGAGGATAAAACTACCAAGTTTAGCCAACTATAATTGAAGTTATGTGGCTTAAATAATATATCAAACAATATTTTTGAAACTTAAACTTCAAAAATCAAAAAATAATGCACTTATTCTGATATAAAGTTAAAACTGATATTAAACTTTCTTTTCTTTTTTTGGAATGATTTTGATGCTGGAATATAACGGGAAAACCTCATAAAAATTATTAGATGAGTTGACTTGCAACCTAAAATCTCAAATCTTTTAACCGCACTGAAATTCCAACATGCACATCACATTATTACACCCAATAAAGTGAGATTGATTAGTTTTACCCAACAACAAGTGAAATCCATCCGTTTACCCAACAACAATTGAGATCATATATTTTCGATAAATTGGTATTATATTTATCTCCCAAACACTTGGTCTGTCTAACTAAAATTCAAAACTTTTACACTCTTACACGAAGAGGGTGTTTGGTTGCAACTGCAAGTGTGTAAAGTAGTTGCAACTGTAACTATTTTTGTTGTATAATACTTCACGCAGTTTTGTTACGATTATAACTATAAAAATTTGTAACTGTAATTAAAGCTACTTACGCACTTACAATAATCGTATATGTGAGAAAAAAGATGAGCTTTAAAATATTTTTCTTATATTTTTTGCAATTTATGATTGTATTATTGATAACTTAAGTATTTTCTAAAATTCTTAAAAATAAAAAAAGTTAATATTTAAAATTTTTTACTCCTCTAATTACTGCTTGTAATTCTCAAGTCAATCAAGTCAATCATAATAGTACAAGTTACAGCAACTTATATTACTATAATTTTGATTACAGTAATATAAATTGTAAGATGATAAGTAACAAAACAGTCCCTAGATTACAAACATCAATTTGGTCCGATATATTGGTAATATATTTAGTCCCTAAAATTTAACTCGACCTCTCACCTAAAATCCCATATCTCTTAACCAGATGAGATTTCAACATACCTCTCTCCAACTTTCCTCACATCACATGGTTTCCTCACATCCCATTGTACCCAACAATGACAGAGAGATATTTTATCCAATATATTGGTATTACATGTTTCCTTGCAAGTTGGAAATGGAAGTAAAAATTGAAAGGGATTTTTCATATTTTATAGGGTATTTTTATTCTCCATACTGCCTATTCTAAAGGTCAATTCTTAGTATGTTCAATTCAAACTTTTAAATATTTTTTTTATTTTTTTATTTTTTTATTAAGAATTTTAAAAAATATGGACTAAAAATTGACTCTTAAACATGTCCATTCTCATCTCTTATTGTAATTGAATTATTGAGAATTGAAATCTCATCAAATATTTAAAATTTCTCTCCAAATTTTTACTTTCAATTGCAACTTGCCTAATGGTGCCTTAGTCCCCGTATTTGACTTGTCTAGAATTCCAATCTTTTAGTCAAACCAGATTCCTTGCATACTACACAGTGACATAAAATAGTCTATCCTCTTCTAAACTCTCCTCACATCCGCATTGCTACATTCGATAAGAGAAAATTCTATTTAAGCACACCACTTTGCTCACTACACTCCCACCTCCTAGAGTTGTAAAAAGTTACAAGTTTATCATTACCTTTCGTAACTATATATTTTTTAGTCCTGGTTGGAAATTAATCCCCAATTGATGTTAAATCCGTCTATAGACTAATATCCAAACAATGTGAACATTAGGAAACTAATCTCCGACTGAGAAATGTAGGCTTCTTGGACAAAGTGGCGTGCCTGAATGGAATTTCCCTTCAATAAGAAGTGAGATCCATCCGATCCGGATATATATATATATATATATATATATATATATATATATATATATATATATATATATATATATATTGATGTTTTATATTTAGCGTAGACTTCTAATGCTTGAACTGACCTCCAAACTAAAATACCAAATCTTTTTAATCAAACCCTATTTTGTCCGGAAAATTCTATTTACGCATGGCAAATTGCGCTTTATGTCCAGATTATTTTTTACACCAACCTCCAATTTTGAAACATTAGCAATTTTCTCTCTGCTTCTCAAATTTAACCCTCCTCCCTCTCGCTTCTAATTTCGTCTGATTTCGTCAGTTGCTTCAGTCAGATATTAATATCCGTGCAAAAAATATAGTGATCGGGTATTAATATCCGATCAACTGGAAATTTATTTGGTCGGGTATTAATACCGACCAACGATAAATGTCTCACTCCAACAAACAGAAAATTAGTATCAATAAATTATAAACAAAAACAAATCAAAATTTAAAAATAATTTTAAACTGTACATTAGATTTGTTCTCCGACATTAATTACACATTGGATTTTTCCATTTACTTCAAAAACTCAAACTCTAAATCCTAATTTCATTTATCACAGTAAATTCAAAGAATTTAAAATTCTTCCTAACTTTTTAATAAATGCGAATATAAAAAATTTAAAAAATTAGAAAATCGATGAATTTGTGAGAGATGAATTTTTTAAAAATATTTAAATAATACAATTTTTTTTAAAGATTTTAGAGAGAGAATAGAAGAGGAAGATGATAGTATTATAAATTTTTAAAAAATCTTAGAGATTTAAAATTTAAAAAAAACTTAGTAAAAAAAAGAATGATAAATTTATAAATTTATAATTAATTACACATTTTAAATCTGTGCGTGAAAATTAAATTTCAGTGCGTAATTAGAATTTCCCATTCTGTCCCCAACAGACGCAGACAGTCTCTCCTCTCGCAGCACTTCTCCCAAACTCTCCTCGCATCACATTTCTACACCCCAAGCGAGATCCGTTCCGATCTGATCCGATCGACGCCGTTCTCTCTTCTCCAACATCGAACGATTTGATTTCCTCAGCGACTCCGATTCCACATCCAAGAAAACCCTAGCGAATCTCAAGTAAGTCTTCCGATTTACACAGGTTTTGTGGGATTTAACCGGTTATAGATCTTTCCGTTTTAGTGCATCTATTATCTCGACATCGCCAGTGGTTTTCATCTCCCTTATCCTCGGATCAGCTTCTTTGATCTAACGGATTATTTCTTTTTACTGTGTGATTAAGAATATAGGAATTCATATAATCAGATTCTGAATACTCATCCAAATTGAGTCTGAACACAGTTCAGGATTCTAGTCAAGAATCCAAATTGGTTAACTTATTATTTTGTTTGATTCCACACCTAAAGAATAACCCTTCATCCAATTTTTGTACTTTCTTTTTTCTGCACAATGAGGCATCATGTTAGTTAAACATTTAATCATTTAATTAGGTTTCTGATATGCTTCCTCTCCCAATCCTAGGCCTGCCTCTCTTACTGCATGCATTCTCCGAAAGATATCCCTATTTATTGCACCCCATATTCATGTGGAAGAAACAATTCATTTCTATGAAATTCTTATTTTCTTCCGTTTCCTTTACTTGCTAACCGTCGATGTCTCCTTTATTTCATATAATTCGAGCTCATAAAGGCTTTTTTGCTGTTTTTGCACTCAATAGACATTTGATGGGTACTTGGGTTAATGATGGAGTTCATGATTTCAACAAGTTGTCACTGAACGTTATAAGTTTATAGTAAAGCACATATTTTTAGGAGTCTGACAAAAATATCATTCTGGGTTTGATAATAATCTTTCTTTGTTTTTGCGGGGGGGGGGGGGGGGGGGGGGGGGGGGGGGGGGGGCGGGGGGGCGCGGGGTTCTTACCGAGTTGCATAGAGAAAATATCTCTTTCTGCTTTCCTTTTTATTTTTAGTCTTTTAACCTTATTTTAAGCCAGTCTAACAATAAGAAAGAGGAGGTTCTCCCATAGCCCCCTTATCAACTGGCAGGATGGTTACTTAGAGCATTCTCCTCAGATAACTTCACTTACTTGAAAGAGGGTTAAGATCAAAATATGGGATTTCCTACAACTTCACATTGGCCATAATCCTTTGGTGCACATGGAGTTCGATTCTAAAGGCCCTGATTTGCCGCCTTGATAGTTCGCCAAGCTGAGCTTTCCTTCGAAAAGAGATGAAAAAGCTGAGTTGCAAATTTTGTTGACCACAACGGAATACTTTCTTGCCAACCCAATTTTATTGCCTATTTTTTATTTTCGATAGTAATGCTTGATAGAGGAAATGCCTCACCTGAGATGAAGTTCAATCCCATCTTTTCGTACTGGTCTTGATCTGACCTCTATTCCGACAGAGACAATCCCCTATTCCCTAACAAATTTTGAGAGTTTGATGCAAATAAAGGAAGTACTAGTTCAACCGGATACGTGTGACGGTCGAGTGAGGGTGATAGAGGGCCCTATGATTGAGATGCTTGCATAAAAAACTCCTTTAATTCATTACCTCTTCTAGTGTAGCTCTTATTGAACGATGTGCATCTCTATGTTTAAATGGATTTTTTTAATTTAAGTAGTGCGGATCTGCGTCAGAATGTTGATTTTAAAACTGCTTCGCACCTTGTTTAAAGATACTTAAGATATTAAGGTGTTAGGAAATGAAATTATGGCTTCAATCAAAGGGGAGGACTCATTGTATGTTAAAGAAATCGAAAGGAAACCTAGAAATCCTTGGAAAAAATATCTTATGGACTCCTATTTTCCTTTTGAACTCTTTTTTAAGTGCGTGTCTTGATGTCGTCCCCACCTTCCTCCAGCGAGCTTGACGTCATCCCACCAATCTCTGTGATTTGGACCATTTGGTTAATGAAAAAAAATAAAGCCTGTTTTTTACTTCCTCAAGTTGCCTTTGTTAACCAATGGAGGAAGTTTTAAGCTAAAGCAAGATAATGGAACTTCAAAAAGTAAGAGATGGTTATCAATAACATGCGAGGGCCCATCATGGAAGTGATGGCGATAGGAGACCGCAAACATTCTCTCAACTTAATAATTGGGACCACTAGCTGAATAAGACCGAATGTCCACTCCTAGTGCTACTTTGAACAAATGTTTTTTGCTTACTAAAATGCCATAATCACAGTAAAAAGCTTTATGCTCTTTATGAGCTATCATACTTAATGACAACTTATAAAGAAAAGGGATGACCTTTGATAATAGATCCTTTGTCAGAGACTTTACTTTTCCCAAAATGGGATTTATGCCTTGACAATATGGGGGAAAATGACAAATCAGTATAATCCACCTTTAACTGCCATTTCTCATCTGACTACTGAAGCCCTCGTTCTCGGTTTTCGTGAATAAATACGACTAAAATAAGAAATCAAGGTATTTTATTGCCCTCACGAGTAGTGCTGAACTACCTTTGATGAGCCCCTATGCAAATGGTGAGGATAAAGATTTTCAATGGTTGAGCTCACAGTAGAAAGTAAATTTTGATGGAGACAAATAAAGACCTGCATCAGATAGAGATTCTATTTGATTTCATTAGTAGAGATTATAGGGATTTGATTTTAATTGTTAGGGATTTTACTAAATTATGGTAGCTTAAGTGCAACTCTGTCAGTGCTGTGCTTAAATATTTATTTTTTCATTGTTTATCCCGAGTCAGGATAAAGGAGGAGGGTTGTGGTAGGCCAGTGGCAGTCAGCGTAAAATATTGTCATATGTTATGATATGAGCCAAAATATGAATTTCGTTGAGGCATTCCTTACTGAGCAACGTGCTACATCGGAGTCCGGATGCAGTGAAAAATGTGTTAGGGTTGCTAGGTCATCACCCAGAAGCGACGTGCCATGTCGATGTCCGGATGTGGTGTCAAATGTAAGAGGGTTTTCACACCTTAATGAGTGGGTGAGGGTAAAAAAGTTAGCTCATGAACATAGGATTCTGTTGGTACTGTATAATATAGGTTTTCTTACAGGTAAATTAGCAAAATTAGTTTACGGTATGACTAGAAGGAGTATTAATATTTTGTGCGTGCAGAAGACTAAGTGGGTAGGTGAGAAAGTTAAAGTCATAGAGGCTTGGGGTTATAAACTTTGGTATATGGGTAGAGATAGAAATCGTAATGGGATATGTGTAATTAGAGATAAACAATTACTTGGTGATGTAGTGGAGCTTAGGAGGAAGGGTAATAAACTTTTATTAGTTAAATTTATTTTAGATAGAGAGATTTTTAATGTCATTAGTGCCTATGCACCATAAGTAGGACTTGATGAATCTAGTAAATATCAATTTTGGGAGGACTAGATGAGATAGTACAAGAAATACCTGCTAGAGAAAAATTATTTATTGGTGGTGATCTCAATGAGCATGTAGGAACTAGTCGTAATGGGTTTGATAGTGTACATAGTACAAGGAATACCTGTTAGAGAAAAACTATTTGTTAGTGGTGATCTCAATGGGCATGTAGGAATTAGTCGTAATGGGTTTGATAGTGTATATGAAGGATTTGGTTTTGGAGAAAGAAATTAAGCAAGTAACTCAATTCTAGATTTTGTTTTATCTTGTGATTTGATTTTAGTCAATAATTGGTTTAAAAAGAGAGTTTCACACTTGATTGTTTTTAAAAGTGGATCGAATGCGAGCCAAATAGATTTCTTTTTAATTAGAAGGGTGGATAGAGTTAGTTGTATCGATTGTAAGGTAATGCGAGGTGAGAGTGTAGGTACCCAACATAGACTCTTAGTTTTAGATATTCAGATTAGAAAGAGACTTAGAAAAATTAAATATAAGTTAGATTCTAAGATTAAGTGGTGGCGATTAGAAGGTAATCAATTTTTTTTTATAGATAGAGTAGTGTAAAAAGCAAATTGGAGGGATCATGCTAATTCTAATGTAACATGAAATAAAATGACTAGCTGCATTAAGAAGATAGTTAAAGATATATTAGGTGAGTCGATGAGCGGTGCTCTATCATGTAAGGATACATCATGGTAGAATGAAGAGATAAAAAATGGTATTAAGATCAAGCAGAACTTTTATAGAGATTTGAATAATAATAATAATAATGATGGAATAAGTTTTGAGAGGTATAAACTAGCTAAGAAGGAGACTAAGAAAACTGTTCGAGATGCAAAAATTAAATTATATAAACAAGTGTACGAGAAGTTGGATAATAAAGATGCAGAAATGGATATATATAGAATTGCTCGAATAAGAGAGAGAAAGTCTAGAGACTTATGTACTTTAAAGTGTATTAAAGATGAGAATCAGAAGGCTCTAGTTCGAGACAAAGAGATTAAATAAAAATAGAAAGATTATTTTGATAGATTATATAATGGTAGTTTTATTCAAGATTTGGAAGATTTTATTATTCAGTGTGAGGATATGAATCGTAATTTTATACGTAGAATTAAAGAGTCTGAAGTAAAAGAGGTTTTGAAGAGGATGAAATAAAAAAAAACTGTTGGTCCAGATGAGATTCCTCTAGAGATATGGAGATACTTAGGAGGGATTGGTGTGAGGTGGCTGACAGACCTTTTTAACAAGATTTGATAAAGTAAGAAAATGTCAAATAAAAGGAGGAAGAGTACTCTAGTAACTCTGTATAAGAATAAGGGTAATATTCAGAGTTGTTTTAACTATCGTGAAATAAAACTTATATGTCACACTATGAAGCTTTGAGAAAAAGTAATTAAACATAGATTGAGGCAAACTGTTAAAATATCGGAGAACCAGTTTGGATTTATGCCGGGGCGATCGATGACAGAAACTATTCATTTATTTTGTCAATTTATAGAGCAATTTCGAGAGAGAAATAAATATTTGCATATGGTATTTATTGACCTGGAGAAAGCCTATGATAAGGTACCGTGAAAGATATTTTGGTGGACATTGACGAAGAAAGGAGTCCCTATCAAGTATATTGATATAATTAAGAACATATATGATGGAGTAGTGGCCAATGTCAGAATATGTGGTGGTCTAACAAGTGATTTTTCTATCATAATTGGATTGCATCAAGGATCTGCATTGAGCCCGTTCTTATTTGTTATAGTGATGGATGAACTTACTAGAGCTATTCAGGATAAGATATCTTGGTGTATGCTATTTACTGATGATATTGTGTTAGTTAATGAAACAAGAGTAGGGGTGAATGCCAAGTTAGAGTTATGGAGACACATTAGAATTTAGAGATTTTAGATTGAGTAGATCTAAAACTGAGTATATGGAGTGTAAATTTAGTAAACGATGGACCGTAAATTATAATGCTGTAACACTGGACGGGCAAGATATACAAATGAACAGTCAGTTTAGGTATTTGGGTTCTATTATTCAGAATGAAGGAGAGATTGATAATGATATTAATCATAGGATACAAGCTGGCTAGTTTAAATGGAGGAGTACAACAGGAGTTTTATGCGACCATAACATTCCTTTAAGACTGAAGAGAAAATTTTATAGGATTACTATTAGGCCAACTTTATTATATGGCATGGAATGTTGGGTTTTAAAGAAACATCATTCACAAAAAATAAGTGTAATAGAGATGCGCATGCTCCGCTGGATATGCGGCAACACTCGGAGAGATAAAATGAGAAATGAAGTTATTAGTGTTAAGCTAGGTGTAACTCCCATCGATAAGAAGATGCGAGAAAATCGCTTACGATGATTTGGTCATGTGCAAGTAGGTTTAAAAATATACCAGTTCGATGAGGAAAATTTATCCATGTAGGACAAGTTAAAAAAACGAAGAGAAGACCGAAGAAAATATGGATGAAAGTGATACGTAAAGATATAGAATTTAGAGGTCTAAATAAGGAGATATTATTTGATAGAAATGAATGGAGAAGGACTATCAACATGATCGATCCAGCGTGATTGTTTTTTAGTTCGTGTAGCCTACCCCAAGTACTTGGGTTAAAAGGCTTAGTTGTTGTTGTTGTTGTATGGTAGCTTAAGTGCATGTGTGGCTTCCTATTAATAAGGCTTGTAGACAAACTTTCAAGGAGAATATGATATGGTATTGAAATTTGAACCTCTAGTATGCTGATTTGTTATTGTTTCAAAAAACTTTCTTCATGGATTCGTTGAAAATAGACGTGGATTCACCTGGGTGTTAAGACCTGAAACCTAATTTGTTCTCCTCCAAATCCACTAAAATTCTGAAATTCTACCCCCAACTCTAATTTAGTTTCTGTATTATGTCAAGTTTCCTTGACCTTGAACAAAAAATTCTTGCTTGATGAGGAGACCGATTTGATAACTTTTCTCAAACAAACTGAAAGGTTTAGTCAAATTTTATCAATAAAAAAATGGTTAAATTGAGGAGCCACACTTGAAAGTTGACTACCCATGCTTTTGCCTATATATTCTTATTTTGCAAATATGAAAATCTATAAAATACTGATCGTTTTTGTTTGTGTAATGCTTCATTGTGCTGACATTCAATTTTTTAAATATTTTTTTAAGAGGCAGAGTACTATTTGTTAAGAATAGCTTATACTCGGTGTTTTGATGCAGGAAAGCAGTTTCTCATGGGATTTACCCGCTTGTGCAAAGGCCTTTCTGTAGTACTTGTTGCAGGATACATCTTACTTCAGTTTTTCCCCGCAGCTGTCACTTATCTTGCACTTATACCTGCAAGGTAGCAACTCAATTGCCATTCATTTTGTTATGCAGTTAATAAATTACACTGACGGCCCCTAGTAGGGATGTAATACGGAGCGGATATTGGTATTACTATATTCTTATTTATTTTCTTTTTCTGATGACGAATATGAATACATATATTACTCCAAAATAAAATCTACTATCCATATTTGACAAAACTGAATATGGATTTGGATTGGATCTAAATATTAAGTGGATATTATTATTTACGAGAATAGTTTTGGAGGAAAAAATATACCAATTTTATATAGCTAATTCTGTACCACTAAAAAAGTGTTTTCTAATATGTTGTAAAATATTAACTCGTTTTATTTATATGTTGTCATACATAGTCGTCTGTGCTCGATATTATTTGGATATATGAATATTTATTAGGATATTTTTAGCACTATCAATATCCATACCATATTTTTAAATGAATCTGATATGAATATTCATATTCATCAAAATATAACTAACAATTGAATTTGGATCAGATTATTAATATTTGCTTAAATCTCTAGCTCCTTGTATATGGAACTAGAGCTGGTAAGTTCGCCTATATAATGTGAAGATGGTTGGTATTGCCAATAGCAAATGAACATTCTGAAACCAGTTACATAGTATGACATGCCATAGGACAACTTAAAGGAGGTCGTGACAAGTTTTGACAACAGGAATTTACTAGATTGGCATCAACCTTTGGAAAGTTGTGATAAGAGATGAGTGAGATCAGTTATGGATTGATAATATGCCGTAGTAATGCACATGTGGAGGATGTGACTGATGACAGCAACAAGAAGATACTAGCTTAAAGTACTGTCTCTTAATGAAGTATGCAGGATATAATAACTTAAATTTGTTTTAACTTCAAATTTCAAAATTTAAAAAGAAAACTCAAAAGCGGCTTCATACCATAAATGTCATAGAACTTGAACACCCTTCCACTACGTCTTATATGGCTAGCATGGGACTGATTGCCATTGACATATTTAGTTTTGCTCAAATTGTCTTGTTTTGGTTTGATAGACAAAATTTTCTTTTTTTCTTCTTGCCTTCCTTCAAGTTCATTGGCATATTCAACTATTGAAATCCAACAAAATACAGACAGAATTCATTGGTCATGAATAAAGTGTACCACATTTTTCAGTAACTGAGGCACTTTTTTGCTTTTAGGAGATCCAAAGCATTAGGACTCCAAACTATAATATAACAAGAGTATGTTGGACTTGAAAGGATAAAAAAAAACCCAGAAACTTAACTGATTTTTCTACCAATCAAATAGGGAATAACACATGCACATCTTTTCTGTCATCATCTACTAGAGTAGCTTGTCTATGTAGCGAGGTACTTTTATAATGATGTGTACTCCACATATTCGTCAACATGTGGGATGCGTATGCTTCTTGTTTGCTTGTAAGACATTTGTTGGGCATTACTAGATGGCTAGTATGAGAAATGCCCAACATTTGTTGGGCATTCTTGAACACCTGTTGGGCATTTCTCAACCATTTCTTCTATTTTATATTATATCTAGATTTGAAAGACTTGTTAAACAGTTTTGGGACACATTTTATGTCATCCCAGACGCTTATGGAGGTTACTTATGATATATGAATGTATTTTAATCTATATATGTCAGATATTATATTCTGGAAATAGGATGTCAAAGTAGAGAATTCTATGAAAATATAGTAAATTTTGATATGCAATGCTGTGAAACATTGACTACTCTGGAGATATATGAATAGCCAAGGCTTATTTCTTGTAAAAAATCATAAAAATGTATTCTTAACTTTAACTTATATGAATAGCCAAGGCTAATTTATTTTAATCTATATATGTCAGATATTATATTCTTGAAAAAGGATGTCGAAGTAGAGAATTCTGAAAATATAGTAAATTTTGATATGCAATGCTGTGAAACATTGACTACTCAGGAGATATATGAATAGCCAAGGCTTATTTCTTGTAAAAAATCATAAAAAGGTATTCTACTTTAACTTTTGGCAGATTTAAACTTTATTGTTATCCTGTTATTATTTATTAGAGTTGTATCTGTATGCATGGATATCTCGGCATTGAAAACAAAATTGTTTCCAACCTCAAAAAAAAAAAAGCCATCGAAGTTGCATTGATTTTTGTGCTTGATAATATGGTTTGGAGCTTAGCTACCAGATACTTTATATAGTCATACATTGACAAATTCCTGTCTTCATTTCCTGTTTTTAACACTGACAGAGCGACACCATACCATTTTCTAAAAAAAAAGAAATTTGTTCTGACGCTCTGAAGAAACATATCCGACACTTTATAGCACATTTCAAACACATTATGGAAACAATATTTGTGAATAAAATTGAAGTGTCAGAGACTTCTATGGAATATTACTGTTGTTGAAGAATTATCACCAATCAAGAATGATTCTTGGGTGAAGTACCTCAACATGAAGTGGGAAATTCAATTTGAACAACGAGAACCTCCCACTCCTGCTACTATCTTTCCTTTAAGTCCCATTCTAGAGGCACCATCAAAGAAAAGTTGCCATACATCTTCTGTAACGGCATTTGCTTCAACAGTTTCTTATGGAATATCTTCCTTTGGAATTGTATTTCCTTCGCCTACTTCGCAAGGGATATCCTCATACAATTTTGAAGACGCTGGAATCAGGTGTTCAGCTAGGAAAACGACTATAGCTTGTCTCTTAATTGACTTTTGTGAGATGAAATGCATATCATATTGTGATAGTAGAATAGCTCAATTGAATAGTTTTAAATTTAATGACCCCGGCTTAGTCATCAATATTCTTAAAGGATTAACTCTCGATATAACGTGAATTGTTTGCCTCACCAAATATTGTCGCATTTTCTGTACTACAAACATTAAAGCTAGGCATTTTTTTTCCACTATATTATATCGATGTTTAGTCCCAATCATCATCCTACTAAGATAATGGCTTGTTCATGTCCCATTCTTTTGTGCTAATAAAGCTTCCAAGGAATGGTCTATAGTTCTCACATATATTCTGAAAGGTATTCCTGATATTGGAGCTACAAGAACATGTGGTTTAGTAAGATATTCCTTGATTTTTTTCGAAAGCTTTCTGACACTTGTCATCCCAAATGAATGATACCCTTTTCTTAATTAATCGTGTGAAAGATTGATATTTCCCAGATAAATTTGATATGAACCTATGAATATACGCCAGTTTGTCCTGTAATCCTCTCATTCTTTGAGATTCTTGGGTGGTAACATATCTTGAATTGCTTTGATTTTGTCTGGGTCAAGATGAATTCCGTGGGAAGTGACTACAAATCCAAGAAATTTTCCACTGGAAACCCCCAGAAAAGATTTAGTAGGATTTATCTTAAACTGGTGTTTTTGCATGAGATTAAACATTGATCTCAGATCACGAAGATGATCGTATTTGTTTTTGCTTTTAATCGCCAGATCATCTACATAACATTCTACCATTTTCCGGAGATATTCTTAGAGTATCATGTTCATGGCGCGTTGATACATGATGCCAGCGTTTTTCAAACCAAATAGCATGACTGTATAACAATATACTCCAAGTGTTGTTCTGAAAGACATGTTTTTCATTATTAGGATACATCTTGATTTGATTGTAACCTGAGAATCCATCTATAAATGACATCCGTTCATAACTACAATTATTGTCAATCATGACATCTATAATAGGCAAACGAAATTCGTCTTTTGGACAAGCTTCATTCAAGTTCCTGAAATCAATGCAGACCTTGATTTTTCCATTCTTCTTGGCAGTGTTCTAAAAAACAGCTTATAAGCGTATGCGGCCAAAGAATGCATACGAATTGGAGAAATCGCCTGTCCATGCGGACAAGGTGATTATGCGGTTGCATAATCCATTATGCGGGTTATGCGCCCGCATAACCCGCATAGTGGGATTATGTGGTTAACCCTCTAATGGGTCTACAATTTCAAACTTGACCCGACCCTATTTTCTTAACCCGTTAATACTTTTATTTTTGTCTCCCGACCCGAACTCGCGAGTCGCGAGAGCCAGTGAAAATTGCCCCCAAATAAAAAATCCTAAATCCCCTTAATGCCCTTCTCCTCTCCTCCGATCAGGCGTAGTTCTTTCCAAATTGGAGTTTTTTTTCTTCGCCTCTGACCAAGTGTCTTCTTTCCTCGCCTCTGGCCCAAAAAAAAAAATCTCCGATTCTCCTCTTTCCTCCTCCGATCGGGCCAATTCTCCTCTTTCCTCGCCAAATCGACTCGGCCCTTTGAGGTAAGGAGTCGAAGGGCTAAATCTTTTCGCCCTTGAGTCTAATTGGAGCTCGAAGGTCCTGCTCCGCTCTGGTAGCTTTTCCGGCAGTCGCAGGCATCCAGGTAATTTGTTTTCTTTCCTCCATCCATATTTGGGTTTGGGTCTGCAGAAGTAAAAAAGAAAAATTGGAAAGAGAAAATTGTTGATTTTTTTTGTTGAATTTGGGTGTTAAGGTCCGAAGGACCTGGTCTGGTATTAGTGGTACTTAATTTTTGTTAGTGTTAGTGTCAATTTAATTTGTTAATATAGTGTTAGATTGTTAAAGTATACAGTTCTAATCAAATTTGTTAATGTAGATTTCTTGAAGTTGGGAAAATTTTGGTGAAAAAAACTGTTGAAAAAAAATTATAAGACTGTGTTGTGATTGTGTGCAATTGTGCACTGTGATTGTGTGTACTGTTGAAAAAATTTGTTGAAATTTTTTTTTTGTGTGCACTGTGCGGATTGTGTGTTATTTTACAAATGAAGCGTCAAGATGACTAAACAAAGTTTAAAATGTGTGATTGTATGTTATTATAGTATTATTGTTACATCAAGTTTTCTAAGAAATTATACATTATAGTAACTAGTTTTAATCAAATATGTTTTCTACACATGCAAACAATACTATTACACTAGGTATATTTAGCATCAACTTACAATCACTAATATATTATTTATAATAACTGCTTATAGTTATTATTTATAATTTTTTAGAGTTTTATAGCGCTTAATATATCTATTTTTTATAATTATTATATTAATATATATTATAATATTAATATTCCGCATAATTCTGCGTAATCCGCATAATCGGCGCGTAATCCGATTATGTGTTATGTGGTTCTCGACTGCACACATACTAAAAACACATTTTAGAACATTGCTTTTTGGTCATAGGAACTATATTCGCAACCTAATCAGAATGTTGTTATTTGCGGATAAAACCTGATTCAATTAACTTTTTTGATTTCAACTTCAATTGCTTCCAAAATTTCAGGTCGGAACCTTCGTTGTTGTTTTACTGGCTTCGCTTTCAGCCGGATATTTAATTTGTGTACCGCGACTTTTGGATCAAGTCTTGACATATCTTCATAATTCCAGGCGAAGACATCAATGTATTCTCGAATGAGAGAAATCATTTCTTTCTTTTCTTCTGAAGATTAATTTTTACTTATAAATAACTGGAAACTTTTACAGTGTTTAAAACTTTTAGGAGACCACATTATTTTGATAAATATTAATTGTCCAATACTTTTTAGAGACTGTATCTTCTATTGATATCAGAATTTTTTTGGAAATGATATTTTATTAATGAATACACTTTGTAGAAACAATATCTTTTTATAAGGGCATTTGTTGAGAACTTTATTGGGAAAATGAAAACAATATTTTAAATTTTTATAGAAAATTTGCTAATTTAATCTCATGAGGAGATTATAATGCTTATGATAATTAAATACTTAGATTGTGTTACTCAGAATAAGTTTTTATATGCTCTTATATACGTGATACAACTTTATACGATATACTATACAATTATATATTAAAAAGTTTGTTTCCATTGAGTATTCTTATATTAATATCTTACATGTTTCTGTTACCATTTTCCATATTGTGTCCCTATAATACTGTAAAATTTTTTAAAAAGTATTTTTACTGTTTCATTTTTAATTTTTTAAAAGTAGGGTTTTGTTTCTTGAATTGGCTGAACATCAACAAGTAGTTTGTGTTGCTACTTAGATTTGATATAAAGTTAAAATGCACAAATGGTGAAACTATTAAAGTTCAAGATTGTTTAACTTGTGCATAGGAGTGGATGTTTCCACAATGCTGACTGCAATTTTACTAAATGCTAATAGATGTGCTGCAAACAAATTTTATTCTGGTAGAAAGTGGTCAGCTAGATCATTTCATTTCTGCTTAGCCTGACAGCTAGTCAGGCTCCAGTCGAAGTGGTTATTCTGTATTTCTTATGATGGATGTAAGAGAGCTGCCTTGAACTGAGAAAACTGTGAATATCTAGGTAACTTACACATACACAGGGAACTAAGAACTTATGCATGTCTGGCAGTGTTTTGACGTCGAGTGCTGTGTACTACTTTTTTAATTGTTACTAGCTCAGCGCATCTGGAAATGAGTATCAACAAAGGCAATACATGTTTGGTGACTTGGTGCTTGGAATTTGTTTAAAACGTCCAAGCATACTGGAAATTGCTGCTAGTCTAATGGTTGAGCGGTCACATCTATTGATGTCGTATCCCATTTAATACCTTCATATTTAGGAACCTTTTCCACTCTATTTTGACCTGAATATTATGTTATGTGGAAGGTACCAATCACCGGACCTGGTTGCGTAAGAAACTTTTAAGTCAACCTCCAAATTAACAAGAAGCTCCATATTCCAAAGCCAACTCCCAAATTAACAAGAAGCTCCATATTCCAAAGTCAGCACTCAAATTAACAAGAAGGTCCATATTCCAAAGTCAACCCCCAAATTAACAAGAAGCTCCATATTTTAACCAAAAACAGTAATGAAAAAGCAATAGAAAGTTTAAGTTGCTATGAAGGTGGGACTATTGGAGATTTCTGGTAAGAGAACTATGGAGGGATCAAGGAAAGCATGAGCTCCTCCAGTAAATGCTTGTATTTAGTTGAGACTTATTTTGATTAAATCTAGAATTTAGAGATCAAAGAATTTGGTACTTGGTAGTTTTTGTGCTAGGCTAATAATTTTTGTATTTCTACACTTATACCTTGTTTGGTTGATAATGATTTGTGGGGCAACAATTGTCTTTTTATTTATTTATTAATAACTTCTCTACATTGTTTCTTATGTTTGTGGCCATGTTTCTACTTTCAGGACCATTCCATTCGCATGGAACCTTATAACTGCTGGCTATCTTGAACAATCACTTCCTGGGGTATTTGTTGACTTTTCTACTCTGTGACACACTCTAAATATAGGATAAGTGTTTGAGCATAATAGATGAAGTCGCTTTCTTGTCTTCATCAATTATGATCTAAGTCTGTTAGCTTTAACTTTTTCAATTCCATTTCCATTTATTTCACAATTTTTATTTGGGAAAATAAATTAGAATGTTGACATAATAGAATCTTCAGTAGCACTAATATTGTTAAACTTTTTGCCAGGTTTATTTTATAATACGTCTGTTACTAATCCTTTGATTGTTTCAAGTTCTTTGGTGTCACTAACTCTTGCATAATTTTGAGAAGAGAAGAAGTTATAGATGGTTTTGGAGGAAAGTACCGACTGGACCCAATAAGAATTCAAATTTAACTTCTGTTATATTTCTTGTTTATGTCATGTTTTGCAGCTTCTGTTGTATTTCTTGTTTATGTCATGTTTTGCACATACCCCCTCTCAGTTACAAAACTTCCAGTCAAAGACACCCTCAAGTAGAGGGCACGGATTGAAATTGAGCAACTTAGCCGTGCTTTGCAGGCGAAATTAGGGAGCAGGAGTTATATCCTAGGAGAGTAGGAGTAGGGATTAGAATGGAATCAAATGTCCCTCCCAAACTCCCCTAAAGGTGGAAGCATGACTCCTGTTTTTTAAAATAATTTTTTTAATAAAAAATTCCAAGTCTACCCTTACTCTTTAACTCCTACTCCCTAACTCTTGACACTTTTGTATGTTGGGAAGGAGTAACAAATCTATCTCCTTAATCTACTTACCATACAAGGCCTTAGTGAAACATCTGCTGGCTGAAAAAATGATGGGAGCACAAGTTAAACTTTACCTCCTTGAAATTAACTCATTCCCTGTTGAACCTTGTGGTTTACACTAGTTATGGATGAACTTATAAGCATATGCAAGATGTCTCATCATGCCTGTTTTATGCTAGTGATATTGTATTATTTGATGAGAGTAGGATGTTTCCTAACAAGGAAGGCGGAGAGAAGCTTCTGAATCTAATGGATGTAGTTAGCAGTGCAAAATAGAACATGTGGAATATCTGAAGTGTGATATTACCAGAACAATGAGAAGAAATGAATGTGTAGTCCTGATCCGTGAATAGAAAGTATCTATAAGCAGTCATTCTCCCTAGCTAGAATCTGACATTGATCATCGTGAGATTGAAGAAGGTGAGAAAGATGTGATTCATATTATGATAACTGAGTGTTTAAAGCAGAAAGTGCTTCTGGAGTATTATGAGACCCATGGAATATGCCTGAAATTGAAGGGAAATTTATGGGGGCAGAATCTCAATATATCCAAAACATGAGCATGGTCAAATTGAGAATGTGGTAATTGACACTGAGATAGGATATGAAACTAGCATTCATGAGAGGTTAGAGATAGCTTCCTTTGAAGAAAAATGAGGAAGGTTCTTGTGTATGCCAGTTAGGAGTAGTGATAGGATCATAGTCAACGGAATGACGAGAACTAGAAGCAGGGCCAAACGAACGTGGCAAACAGTTGAAGGATAAGATAATTGTTAGTTTAACTGAGGTTGTTGAGTTGACCAAGAAGAGGTGGAAACAAAGAGAATTATTTTTGTAGCTTAAGTATTTTAATTTTTGTTCTTGACATGCTCAAAGTTCCTTGACTTCTTGCTTGTTATTGACACTTGAGTATAAAGCCAATGGATGCATTTGGATTACTGGAAAATCACATGATATAGAATCTTGTCACTGTGAGAGTAAGGAACTTCATTTGCTTACTTGATATGTGGAGCCATAACCTAAGCATCTTTCCAAAATATAATTCAGAAAGAGTAATTATTGCAAATCTTGATTCGGGAGGCAATATTGCATGCTACTTCAATTTTTTTTTATCATGTTTGTCATTCCTCATATTGATCTTTCAACAGCTTACTGATTCTCTATTCTGTGTTATTCCATATGATGTAGATTTGACTATAAAACAAGGGTTTCTGCATTAATTAAAGGTGCATTCTGATGTGGTGTTCTGTGTCCCTGTACTTTGTGGCACATTTTTGAAGGTTGCAGTCTGATTTATTTGCCTTCCTAGTTGATTATGAAGAAACTATTCATGCCTAGTCTGGCAACCAAGCCAAACCATGATTTCCATGGAGTTTCACCCATTTTGTGGTTTCCAGAACTTTGGGAGCGGAGCTATCAAAATTGTGGATTTTGAAACAAAATTGTGCTTGAAACCAGGCTTTGGCTAAACAGTTAGTTTTGCTAACCCCAAATTGTTGCCAAACATGGTTTGGTTTCAAATATTTGTGGTTTGGCATCCAAATCACATGTATCCATGGTTTCACTTTTTGAAGAGTGATTGTCAAACTAGGTCTTGAGGGTGCATATTGATTTATCAACCTTACTGCCTGTTCTATGGGCTGTAGGATTATAGCTGTGATATGCGTGTGCGATATACGCTTATGGGGAACCTTGGTTGATGAAGTTACCTAGCTATCACAAATACTTGCATGGCTACTTTAGAAGAGTAGTTTTGATATAGAGTAGTTTCTGCTGAATTTCTTTATCCTTTCATTCTTTTTTCTCTGAAGGCATTCTATGTAAGAGTTTTTATCGTGCAATGGGACTGAACAGCAATTTGCATGCTCATAAGAACTTAGATTTCTCTAGTTTGCTAGATAAAAATTGAAACTTCTTTTTTTTTTTTTAAGTCTGAATCAAAAAATTCTTGATCGATTTTTTTTCCCACGAGTTCTGGTATTTGTGCCCTGGAGACTTCTAGGTACTGGTATTTTCGTCTCAGGAACTCCTAACTATACCTCATACTAGTCGTTTTTTTTTTGTCTAACCTTATATACAGTATTATATCTTTTTCCGGACAGAAGTATTCAGTATATAATCATTTTTGTCTCACTTTATGCACTGCTACCCCCACATTCTTCAGTGTCGATAGCCTCATCTGAAATGGGCTTGTTTTGATGCTTTTTTAGTTTGCTTCGCCAAATAATGCAAGAGGCATACACAGATATGGTATCTGCAAAATTAGCCATTTATTTAGTTTTACCAATGTCATCGGCATATCCAAAATTTCCTGCTAACAAGAAACTGATCCTTGAATGGTGGATGAGATTAGGGATATGGTGGTGAAGGGAGACATTAGAACAAATGTGAATCAGCCTGCTTCATATGTTTTCTTCATATGTGGTTTGATTTTATTCTTATAAACATTCCCTTAATCACATAACTATATGCAATATTGTTTTCATATAACTGCCTAGCATGCTTATGTGTATTTGGATAATGGGTAGTGGAAACTGAGCATTTTATTCTTCTTGTTCCTGGAAGCACTGGAATGTCTCATGTAACATTTGTGGTTGACTGAAGTATTTCTTGGTCTCGACACAGGTAGCCATAAGCGTGGTGGGTCTTCTTTTCTTTGGGAGGTTGTTGGAGCCATTATGGGGGCCGAGAGAGTTTCTGAAGTTCATTATTGTGGTGAACTTTTTGACTTCCATTTGTGTTTTTGTCACTGCTATTGGACTGTACTATGCTACAAGAGAGGAAAGTTATCTGTAAGTAATCTGATTTCTAAAACTTTAATTTCTTCGTAATTGCATGACTCATATATCTTTCCATCTTCAGAAACTCTGTATTGCTTGATCTGGTTGTTTTCCCTTTTGCCCCTTTTCTTCTTACTAATCTCATTATGATGAATTTGGTTAACACCACCTCCCCAAGGGAAAAGAAGGGCACCATATGAGAAAAAGGAGAAAGGCAATTGAAAAGAAAACAGCGATGGACTGAGGGAGTGTGTAATGATCCAAAATTTTCACATTTCGTGTATCAATTTATTTACTATTGGCTGTATCGGCTCGGAACGCCAAATACTAATATCGATCTGATACTGAGTAAATTTGATATATTTTGTATTCTAGTCATCAAATGAGTCTAAAAATTTGATAGACATGTTCGTTTTATCTTTCTAGATTTATGGTGATTTTTCTGGAACAGCCAAATTTTGACCCACTAAAATAATAAATTTAATTGCGGGTCCACTTTGACCAAAACTGAACATTTGACCTTGATTTTAACCTTTGACCAAATTTTTAGGATGGTTTGCAAAATTTTATCATATCTCACTTATACATGGTTTCATTATAAATATGTATATACATATATTGATATAATATGTTATACATACGATTATATATTAAATCAAATCAAAATCCACCTTACCTTTTCACCATGCGCTTGTCCAAAGAAGCATGGACTGCAGCCCTACTTTTCTCTCACCTTCTCTTTTTGATTTTCCTCTATTTTCCTCTCTATCCTTTTATTTATATTTCTCTCTCTCTCTCTCTCTCCCCCCCCCCCCCCCCCCCCCCCCCTTTTTCTTTATATTTTTCTTCCGCACTCTCTCATTTCCAAGAAGAAGAACAAGAAAGAGAAGGAGATGAGAAGAAGAAGAAGAACCTTAGCCTCATGATAGGGTTATCTCCCTTAACCCATCAAGGTAAATAATTCTACATTTATTTTTCATTAAAACTAGTTTAAGGATTAGAAATTTGGTATTCATGCTTAAATAGATATGTTATTGAATGAGTCATATGCTAAAAATTAAATCTAATTTGCTTAATTATTCCAAGTTCTAATTATGAAAATTAATCTTTATATTCCCTTTGAAAGTATGCTTATATGGTTAGATTACTTTGTTTACTTCCTATATTAATACAAAATTAAGGCAAGCATAGGATAATTATGTTTTACATTAAACAAATTATCTTGAGAATGATTGCACTAATAATGGTTCCTTTCTTATTTAGAATTTTATCTATAAGTTTTAGAGCAAACCATACACACTTATCTTGCACTAAACCTAGTATAACAAAACATTAAGATTTAAAACCCTTATTTTATATCTTCATGTTTTATTAAGTTGATGAGTTTGTATAAATCATGTAAAAAGGTAACTTTTTAATGAAGAACTTATCCAAGCAAGTATGCACATTTTTGCATTTAGTTAACAACAACAACCAAGCCTTTTATCCCAAGTATGCACATTTTTGCATTTAGTTAGTTAATTAAAAATTGGTTATATTTGAATAGTTAGTTTACTAGAATCATATATAAATCAAGATTTACTTATTTATTTAGAATTTTTCCATCATAAGAATGATTATGCTTGTAGTTTGATTTTAATGCTTTATATGTTAGGATCTACATATGGACTAATTTTGTATCATGCCATCTCATGACCTACACATGGATTAATTTTGTAATTTGCCATTTTATCTAGTGGCTTATGATTGCATGAGATGCAATTTGATTAGTGCTATATGCTAGTTTGGTCCATGTGAATGAAAGTTGTTCATCTTTGAGAATTTGACTAACGTGTAATGTTCCATTTAATTTTATGGGTTGTTATCTACTTATGTGACCATAAGGACCATTGTCATATTTAGAATTTTGAATACATGGATTAGAGATGGAGTATGAATAATTGGATTATACTAAATTACATTGTCTCATACTTGTATATTGATTTGATATATTGATGGAACGTGGGACCACACTCCATACTCGACATGTAACCACGTAAATATCAACTGCAGATATCGAGGAAACTATATAGTAGAGTCGAATTACTGGTTATAGGAGCTATTATTGTTGGTGTGGTCCCGGCCTCCGAACATGATATGTATATACATTATTGTTTGTGTGGTCCCGGTCTCAGAACGGGACATTACTATGTTTATATTATATTATATCACTGCTGGTGTAGTACCGGCCTTGGAGCGGGACATGTATATACGTCATTGTTGTTGTGACTCCGTACTCGAAACGGGTGTTCTCCTATAAACATGTAATAGTTTTAATGTTTAATTTCAAATACTAACTTAAGTAAAACTTGTACTTGACCTTAGCGTCACAACGAAATTGTATATCGAAAAAGAATTACGTGCCACATAAAGCTAAGTGCTACGCATAGCCAAGTGGTAGGCTACCATTTGAACATGTGGGAGTCACCTCTAAAATCTTCGACATGTTATGTAGTATGGAATGCATAACGGGGTGTCTTCTTGTTCTCTTTCGAGTATACAGGATACGTGCGGTAGATTTTTAGGAGTTATCTTTACTTAGTTTTTATGTTATTGTTATTGTTGTCATTGTTTTACTACATTTACTATTTTCCTCGCATGTTAGATATTATTCATTACATATCATGCATCATATAGAATCTCATTTAAACTTGTACTGTTTTATATTTATTGTTTTGAGCATGGTCTCGGATCTGTTACTTGCCGGGTCTGACCCCTGAGTGGAGGTGGCAAGTGGGCTGTGCCTAGCACGACCTGGCCAAAAGGGGTGGCACACCATTCCGAAGCTTGGCTTGGGACTGGCACGGCTCGCACGACACGTGTTGTGCCTATGCAAGGTTGTGTCGACCCATCGGGTTTTTGTTTTTGTTTTTTTTCCACTAATTATAATTTTAAATTTATAGTTATATATTAGTTAACTAATGAATAATTGTATAAATAATTAAAATGGATGATTAACCAAAATATAAGAAAAAAATAGGATTATATTTTATTCAATTTTGGTAAATTTACAAATTGACTCCATAAATCCCTTCAGATATCATACAAAGCCCAAAAACTACTGGTTGCTTGAGAAGGAGAAAAATTGGTATTCGTCCGTTGTTAAAAAAGGAGAAAAACTACCAACTGCTTGAGAAGAATGGATCCATAGTCAAAAATCGTGAAAAAATTGAATTAAATTTTGCAAAAAAAATAAACATGTATTTCAACACCACAAGCCGAAAGAAAAGCTTGAGAGTTGAGATTATCTTCTAAAGGGAGAGGTGAGAGGGCCGAGTGTGCTTGCTTTTTGAACTTAGATTGGTGAACGGAGGAAGCTTTATATTTGAGGGAGGAAACTTGCTTCTTCTAATACGGAGACGGAGAGCTTGAATCTTGATGAATGATTAGTGCTTGGAGTCTTGGAGAGCTTGATCTTTGCCTTTGAAAGAGAGAATTGTAGATTTTTGCTGAGTAAGAATTTGTAGAGAGATTTAGAGAGATGAAGAGAGTTGCTTGTTTGTGTGTTGTGTGGAAAAATGAATTTGGATGAATGAGTAAGATATTTTTAGGTGAAAAGGAGAAGATTTTTGCAAAAAACCCCCCAACAGCCATTTTGACTGTTGGGGTTGTTTTTTGCAGAAAACCCACTCAACGACAAGTTTATAGCCGTTAGGAGGGTTTCCTGCAAAAAATTGCAAACCCCCTCCCCCAATTGACCTGCAATGGCTCATAGAACCGTGCTGGCTTGGGCCATAAGCCTGAGCGGCCTGAGCCATGCAGGGCGAGCCCGGTCACGTGCTCGGCACAAGCCAGATGTGCCAGGAGCCGCTCGACCCACTTGCCACCCCTACTTCTGAGCTACCCCACACGCTCAGGTGAAGAACGGTACGAGGTTGAGCTACTACTGGATGATCAATACTTTCTAGGGCAGGCACAACAACTGTAATCCTTGGATTTGACTTCTTTTGTACTTTCAAACATATATTTTGTTACCAAATATCGCTTTGTACTTATTTTTTTTGTTGATTGCTATCCATCTATGCTTGTTTTTGGATAGCGAACCATATATGTATGTTTTTGACTTGTATCTGTTGAACTTGTTATAAACATATAACTCTTGTTTCTAAATGGCAGTTAGTTCTTAGTTTACTATGATTATGTTGTGGACCTGTGTACTTTAGTTTAGAATTTGTGGTCTTATTTTATTATATCTTAGCCTCGGTATGCCATATTGTGCATGCCCGCCGATATGCACTCTGTTTCCGTATTCCTCGGAAAAATGGGACACTCAAGAGTGGAAGATCAGGGTTGTGGAGTCATCTTGCACCATGTTGACATATCATTATCATGTCCATACAGAAAACTAAATACCAATTAAATAAATTTGGTTAATAACACCTCCCAATGGAAAAGAGGTCACTTGTATGAGCAAATGAAGAAGGGCAATTGAACAGAGCGCAGAGATTGAGTGAGAGAGTGGAAAAGCAGGGCCGGGAAGTCATCTAATACCACGGTGATTTATCATTATCATGTCCATATAGAAAACTAAATACCAATTTCAAGTAAACTAGGACACATTTTCATTTCCAGTCGTGATGTTATTGTCAGAGATATCTATGACAACTCTGCAGCCCTACTGTACATCTGCTAAATTATAGATATCTAATATCTGATCTTTCCAGGTTATAATTGGAACTTAAATTTGGAGCATTAGAGGTGCAAACATTATGTGGTAAATCATAGGGAATTTACATGCTTAACTACATTTGCTACCTTGACTCATAGATGTTCCAAATTAGTCAGGGCTGCTTTTGGGATTAGGGTGCCACTTGAATCAGATCTGGACCTGGACCCCGATTTTCAATTGTTCTTATTATTCTTATATTTAGACCAGGGCACCCATTCCCAGGTCATGTCCTGGAAGGGGCTGTGTAGATCAGGACCTTACCCATTCTACTGGGGCTGGATCATTAAGACCAGGTAACCTACATAACCAGTAGGGTCCATGAAGGCAATCATACCTGTTGGATCTAATTAAATTTGGGTTCTCCAGGGAGATCAATCCATTTAATAATCTACAAATTACAAAAATATGAGTTTACGTGTACTTATCTTTGAGAAACTGTACCGGAAGTGGATGGTTTGGATCTTGATGATGCTTTCTCAGTGTATGATATCCTTCGTCTTATCTTGAGAGAAATCCTTCCCCACAAAATGTGATTGGGCACTCTTGCAATTTATGATTGGGTTTTCGAACCAAAAGAAGAGATAGGGGAAGGAGATTGATGGACTTTGATGTTTAAAGTGATGGGTATAGGATATAGATCATGGAGTATAGAATTCTTTCTTGTCTATGGTGTAGATGAGCATGCTTTATATAAAAAGGAGGTATGTCAAGAGAAGATCAGGATGAGATCTTGATGGGAGAAACCCAAACCCTAGTAGGCGTCGGTCACCTCCATAGATGAACTTGTGCTGGTTAAGTGCTACCCAAAGTTATCCAACATTCAAAATAGATCATGACCCAACCAGATTTACTCACAAGTCTCAACTTTTAATCTTGATGTGGAGCTAATTGTTCTTTGGTTGGCTGGATCCAAGTAAATTTGGTCAATCTAGGTATTATCCTATTGGTGTTGATACTGTTTATCCTATTGACATTAAGACTGTAATCTCTTATGAGCTGAAGTATTGCTAGGTGTTCCTCTACCATCTCCATATCAGTTGATGCTTTAAGTATTGTAACATATTAATTACTAAGAAAGTTCTTTGGAAAATGAATTTCGTACAAGATTCATTCTAATTAATGTTACAGTTTAATATATCTATAGTATGATACTTCCTGTGGCCCTATGGGGATATATACATCTCAACTGGAGAATGACAGTTTAAGTAGCCAATAATTGCCTATGTATCTACATGCAAGACATACCCCTCATCCATGGGAAGCTATCTGGAACTATTTTTTTCCTGTCATGTTTTATTTATTTATATACCTATGCACATTTATTAGCCCTCATTGTCATTGCCACTGATTTTTTTAATATGCTTTACAGTTATACCCGTCTTTCTGGTTTCCATGGGGTCCTTTCAGGGTTTCTAGTGGGCATTAAGCAAATTACACCAGATGATGAGCTAAGTCTAGTGAAGATCAAAGTAAAGGTACTTTTTGGTTATTAATTGTTTTTTCTAAATGCTTATAATTTCATGATTCTTTTGGAATGAAACTGATGCTTAATTTTATTTTGTCATTTTTCCTATTCCTTCCCAGTGGTTGCCAACTCTTTTTGTACTGGTCTCAGTTGCTGTTAGTTTCTTCTTAGAGGGATCTGCATCTTACTTGCCAACAATTATATTTGGTATTTACATGAGTTGGATATACTTACGTTACTTCCAAAAGAAGCCAGAAACAGGACTCAAGGGAGATCCAAGTGATGAATTTTCCTTCTCTAGTTTCTTTCCTGAATTTCTACGGTAATTTTTCCCCTTATAAATAGTATTCCATTCTACTTGCCTCCTTTTATTTGCTGATTATATTGCTGGGATATAACTGGCAGTCCAATTTTGGACCCTATTGCTTCAATATTTCATCGGGCACTTTGTGGAAGATATGAAACTTCTGGAGGATCTGGAGGTCAAATATTGGATGAATCCCATTTGCCTGGCTCAGATCCTATTGAGGCATTGAGAAGAAGGTAAGTGTTTTTATCCAGATTGATGTTTCAATCCTAGTTTTATCCACATTTGTTATGTTTCCATCTGGCCTAATCATTACCTCCTCCTGCAGCCCGACAATTTCATTTCTCTTCTTTTGCTTTCATTGATTATTACATAAACTTGATGCGACTTTACCTCTCTTTCTCTCTCTTTTCCCCTTCTCTCATTTGGCCTTGGTGCCACTGGGTGGCGGGCTGTTATAGTTACCTCTAGTGACTGTGAAATTAGGATCAAGTAGGCGAAGGATGTAACGTCTAGTTTTATGCTTGTGGGTCCACATGGGATTTTTCTTGAGAAAATTTCCATTATGCAGGAAACTATAATGGCTCACAACTACGATTGTATCTTAGTCTGGCATTTTTTATTTTATATAACTAGTTGTATATTTATCTGGTAACTGTTTGTAAGGTTGAGTACCCATCAAAGGGTTTGAAACTTGATGTAGAAGTGGAGAAGATTGGACAAGAATAATGTTTGAAATATTTGGTTCTCTTTTTCGTTTCTCTTTTTCTTCCTCCAGTTTCTGACTTGTCCTTCTCTGTATCATCTTGGTGTATCCTCTCTAGATACTTCCTATCCAGTTTGACTCCCTGCTTCTCCAGGCCGCAACTAGCTGCATTTAAAAGTTGTTTTGTACTTACTGCTTTTGCTCCTCTTTTCTTTTTCATGTCAATGGACAGCGATTAGATTGCAGAAATCCCTTTAGTTTTCGCATCTGCGTGCAGTCGCCACTATTTGTTTTCACAATCATTGACTTTGTTTTGGATGAATGTGTTAAACCTTGAAATTTCTTGTGCTTAGGTTCAGTTGTTTCCCTCTTTCTGGCCCTATGCCCACATCAAAAATTGTATTAAAAAGCAGAAGTACTAGAATTCTAGAATAATATATTGCTGGACAATTTGTTATTTGAGAAGTTTTAAGTCTGATTTAGTAGACAGAAGCTAGAATAATATACTGCTGGACAATTTGTTGTTTGAGAAGTTTTAAGTCGGATATAGTAGACAGAAGAGTCATGTACAGCTTAAAATTGAAGTTCTTGAGCTAAGGCCCGTTAGTTAAAAGAATTATAAATAAATGGATAATTTAAGTTCTTTATGAATCAATGCTCTTAGATTCCTCCACTTCAAACTTCAAGTTGTGGTGAGGGGCAACTGGTTGGAAATATATTCTTATGCTAGCACTATGTAGGTTTGAGGGTTTTCCTCTTACTTTGGGCAGAAACCTGGGCATTTGTACAGAAGTATTAAAAAAAATCGCATTGAATATTTGCATTGCTTGTTTTGAACGTCGGTGGCTCTAATTCAATCAGCATCCAACCTCTACGGTGGTGATGAGGGTTGAGAGGGATATTTTATTGTAAGAGATATCTTGTTTCCTTCCTCTCAGTTTGGAACTACAATAATTTCATGCTTCAAATGCATGGAGCTCCATGTTCCACCAGTTGATAAGTATTAGTCTTGACTGAGTTATCTCACCTTATACTTTGTTAATTGGGTTCCATTATGGTGTCCCAGTTTAAAAAAAAATTTGCTCCCAGATTTGATTGCTTATTCATCATGTCTTAAAATTTGCTGTTATTTTAACATTCCTTCAAAATTTTAGGCATTTCCTCTCTTTCCTGTGTGCGCGCATGCACATGCTTGTTGAATGTGGTCTGATGTTAGTGGATTGAGTTTCTCTGTTGCGATATCCATGTCAGTAGATTGAATGGAATTGGATAGAGTCCTTTTTTCTTCCAAAGTAAATCCCATTCATACTGGACAATTACAGAATAGTTTAGATTTGTGTTTGTATTGAGTAACTATGGACCCTACTTACCATCCTTGACAACTGCCAAGGAAGTTTGCCTACCAAGTCGGTTTCTACACCAGACTTGTATCTGGCTTGGGAATGTATTCTCCTAATCCTACTGTAGGCATTACAGCAGGCATGCTATTTTTTTCTTTTTTCATACTAGACTCTCCTCAGAAATATTTCTTTCCTTCCATACTGTATGATGAGTCTGTCAATTTCTTCTTTTACTTTAGGGATTTTGGAAAATGAGAAACTTCGAATGACTGATAACCTTGAAGTCAGTCGATTGCATTCAGCTTCAGGCACAATAATTTTCAACTTTTTATGTCATCCAGTTGATGGTGGACTGGTGCTTCTTTCTTCATGTACTCATCCATCATAATCTTCGTACTACAACTTGAGTTCCTGGGGATGTGTATGCCGCTGTTCTTTTGGTTACAAGTCCTTTTTTTTTTCTTGTTAAAACTTAAAACTACAATCATAGCTACATGTGACTGCATAAACCTTGCACTGGTTTTTACCCGATAATTTCTTCCTTTGAATTTGAGAGAAACTTGATCTATGAGCTGACTTTTATCCTGCCAACCTAGCATAGGTTTTACCTGATAAATTCTCCCTAGAACATGAGAGAAGCCAATAATATAATGGAGGATGGATAAGTCGTGAGTAACTGGTGTCAATAAGAGAGAGGTGGGAGGATTGAAGGAAAAAAAAAAAAAAAAAAAAAAAAACACGTTTTGCTTGCACAGCGGGGCTAAAAACTTGCCATGGCTATTTGATTGTGCCAACAATCATTTTGTCTACGAAATGGCTAACTTGCTTAATTTTTTCCACCTCTGTTGATTCACTGGTCAGTAAAACAAACTGTGCTAGTTCACTTAGTCTGAATCTTAATTGCGAAGGGCTAATCAATAGGGGAGTAGAGTATTAAAATGATTAACTAGTTTTTATTTGGAGAGTTTTGTGGTTAATACATGTCACACAAGTGAACTTCGAGGCTGAAGCTGCTTATCAGCTGAAGTGTACTGCAAACCTTTCCAAAGGTTGCGACTTGGTGGGAATTTTTGCTATTGTCTAAGTTATGCTCATCTGGTGTTTCTTTTTTCTTTCTAATATGTATTAAGCTGTGCCTTATCAGTGCTAACTTCTTAGCAAGCTTGCAAGAGGTTAAGAGCTCAAATCCCACTTGCATCGATTAAAGAAGGAATAGTCGCATACGGTCTTTGTTCAAAATTAGAAGTGTTCCAATCTCATGTACTTTCCATTTGATAACAGGTTGTTCTCTCTGAATAATATCTTCAGTAGTCATCCTTGTGCCTCCAGCAGTCACTAATAAATGCGTTTTTTGGGAGTGAAAACCCAGGGAAAGTGTATTTTTACCTTTTGATACCTTGGCCTGCACGATGCTCCTTCTCATTAGATTTTCCAGCGTATCTTTTTGCTTCATACACGAAGCTGTTTTGTTTTCTCCAAGCCTTTGCATGGTTGGGGAACTGTCATTTGATTTCATTCTTGGATAAATTGAAGGACTTGCAGTTTAGCTCCCTTTTTCTTTTCACTCTTTTTTATTGAGTGATTGGTTATTTACTAGGTGCCAGCAATGTACAGATTCCAACGTTCCAAGTCTTTTGGCACCAGTCAATCTCATTTTGGACTTGAGCTTTCTCATTTCCTCCTTACAGATTTAAGTAAAACTTTATAATTGTAGCTTGTATTCTTTGATGCAAATGCCCGACAAAAAATTATATCACTGCATGCTCTTTCTTCCATTACTTAGTCCCTGCATATTTATCTATCTATACAATTTGTTAACTTTATCAATATTAGAGGGGGTGTCTCAGCAGTAAAAATCGAGCATTCTTTACAATGTGTAACGTGTTTTGTGATAATTGACTCATGCAACCTCTTTATCTTCAGAGAACGAGGAGCAAGGGCATTAGAACAAAGATTAGCTGCTGAGAAACTGCCCGCATCAGGGAGTGGAGAAGGCATGCAGCATGAAGACGCTGCTGATAATGTTTGAGGAGCCTGAAATACATGGGTGAACGGATTTCAGTTTTAGAAGATTGAGCATTGTTTCTTGTACTGTGCGATTGCTCTGAGATCTGTGAGTTTGTAGTTGCTCTGTTTGTTTTGGTCCTCTTTCTCCTTTTCCTTTTCTCCATCTTTCTGTTTTCAACATGTGGATCGCTACAATGTAGTAGTACTACTTCAGATATACAAGGTATCTTTAAAGTCAGCAATATGACTAGCATATAACCCCCCGTCTGTCTTATAATGAATATAGGTTTTAGTAGTAGAGCAAGCAACAGTATGATCTGGAATTGCTCTATGTGAATATGGCATATTACTATGGAACAAAAACAGAAATCCCCTTGTTTTGTAAAATATTTCCTATTTGCAGTGACAAACCACCGCAACAATAATAAATGTTAAGTAGAGCGTAAGTTGGAAATTCATCTTTGCATAATGATTTGAATAGTTTTTTATGAATATGGGTAGCAAGTGAAAATGCGAACATTTTTTTTTTTTCTGAGGTAGGACGTTAACATTGTTTACGGTTATCAATATTAAGTCATGTATTCTCTTCCAGACCTGAATCTGATAAAGGGAGGTGTACCCATTTACGAACTGCAGCCTGTGCTGTGGGTAGTCTAGACATAGAAGAGGTTTGTAGGGCCATAAGAATGGAACTTCCTATAACAGTTCAACACCTGAGTTCTGATGGAGTCTAATGTGAATCCATGATATTTTAGTGTTAATAACATCATTCTATGGCTTAAGGATATGATATTTGTGTGTATTGTTGGTGTATCAGCATGGACTCTATGTTTACTATTTTATCAAGAAATGATGTGGAATGGAAAGTGGATCGTCGATTCATGCATTTCTAGGTCGGATTCCTGTTTCTTTTTTTTTTTAATTTAATTTTTAATTTCGATTTAGGAAAATCGACTCGTGCTCACTCAAGAGACGGGCCCATCATTGCCACAACCGTCACTGCAGCCAGCAAGCCTCCTTCAAATTTCCTTTTTTTTTTTTATTGAAATTTTTAGATGATTCTGATGTTGGCTTGCTGGTTTTAGGCTGTGTTCTTATATTGGTTGTTGCCAATGGTTTTCCAGACTGTGTGTTGTTCTGATCATGATTTTCCTTTTGGGTGTTGTTTACCAATTTTCTGACCTGTTATTCTACTATTCCAATGGGATGGATCGAGCAGTTTTTGTAGCCTGTACGGTAAATAGCCTGCCTACTTTCTCTCTCTTCGCACTCACACTCACACTCACCACAAGCTTTCCCTTCGACCTTCTCTCCTCTGCCTCATGAGCCAGCCAAGCCTTTCTTGCTCATAGTAGGTGTAGGTCTTGGAAATTATTAACATCTTATTTATCAGGTGTGTGTGTATCTATTGGCATTTGCCAGAGAGCTGTCACTTGGAATCCAAGCAAATAGGATGTTTGAGGTCTTACTGCCTACTATCCATGATATGGAAGTTTGAAAGCTCAGAAACAGGGAAATTTTCCTGCATATTTTTATTACATATTTATTACTCTAGGATTAATTATTGGCATTCAACATTATATGCTTCCCTCTTTTACATTTTGTCGATATTACATGCACCTCTTCAGGGGAATGCTTTGCCCCCACCATGGGTCTCTGCTCATCGCTAGCAACTCTTGATCATCACTAACATACAGCTTCAACTGCAAGGCTCTTCGTAACCCCGCTGCATGGATCTCCAAAAATCTCTGTCGATACTGCAACTCTCTGACCCAACACATGCCTACATAAAGTTTTTTTTGTTGAAATCGGAAATGGGAAACAAGAGTGGCATGGGATTTAGACTTCTCAAAAAGAACTTAAAATCAAACTGACTTTGCAAGAATTACCTTCTGCACCACCGAAAGAGCATTGTTGCTGCTGCATTGCCCATGGCTGAAACTCCAGCATGTGCCGCAGGGGGTCCCAAAACTTGCAAACTTGACTGACGTGATGATTTTGTTGAGGTTTGGGCGTGATGATTTTGTTGAGGTTTGGGCACTGCAGATGAACCTTGGCTCCATGTTTCCTTCTTGATAACTTCTCAGAAGAGACCCAGGCATCTATAGGGGCTGGATGCAACTCCGATGCATATGCACATAAACTCCCTGTCTGTTTAGCAGCGAAAGATATCTTGGTTGGATCTCCACCATCTCCTCAAAGACCGCCAGAGTGTTAGCGCTAGATCCTACAAATGAACGGGGAACATGGTACCTGTTCAAGTGAGAGATATTTTAGATAAACCAAAGATATTCTAGCACAAGTAATGAAATCCTTTTTAGACAAGTGAGATCGTTACAGTCGCTGGGTTGGACTCCCACAGTTCTTCAAGCATTTACTTGAGCTGTAAGCCCCTATGTAACTACACGAGGTGACACAGCCATTCTGTGGTGAAACATTAGCCAGCCAATACCGCCCAATGCTCTGCCCATTCACCCTTACCCATCCCCGTGAAATCAATCGCAATGGGATTGTTCCCATCAGGAGCATCAAAAGTAGTCTGCAAAACATACTAGTTGAGTACTTTGACAGTGGACATACTGGAATCTAACTTGGTGGCACACATATTCATACAAATGTCAATATATATCATCTATAAGTGCATGAACTCGAGTAACTTGCCACAATGCTTCAGTTTAAAATCAATGACAACTTACATGAAGGATATTGTTTAGGAAACTCATATGCTTTGGGCTTGAAACAATGATGGAAGCACTTGTAAGAGGGCTTCTTTCATGTGCTGGAGAAAGCAAACAAAGTCTATTCAAGACTGGATTTGACAGGCTTAGATATTTTGATTTTGTGATTTTAACCACATAATGTTTCTTTTTTCGGTCTATTTCTCCACAACATAACATCAACAAGTTTTTTGTGCGCAATTTATCAGAAATTATTTTTTAAGAAAATGTTTGAAGTCTTATAAGACATTTTAATTGAGTGGGAGTTAAAAATGATATGGGGAGAGGTATATAGCTTCTTCCAGGTCAATAGGTTTCATTGGCTATTGTTACGCTCTCCTCAAAAATGGTTTGCTTGGATTAACGAGTTGTTTTACTGTTTTGTATTATCTCTAAAATAGTTGTAATTCATGATAATCATACAGTTTGAAATCTAACATTTTCTGTTATTACAAAAGGATGCACTGATACAAAACCAGTTTATATTTTGTAAATCTACAAAAACCAGTCTATGGACATTATATATATGCTAATATCAACTCTACATCAATTTATTTACTTCTATGGTAACCTCCGGCTACTTTGCAAGAAAATTTTCAATACATGCATAGCTATTGTAATTCAAGGGAATGTCTTTGGTATCACATTTTGCAATCTATTACGTACTCAGGATAGGTTCACATCTTGACCGTAAGCATAACTTCGCGTTTTGATGACTTTAGTTGGATTAACATCGCATTGTATGTGGAGTTTGCATTGCATTGCATACAAGGTTTATTGGTGTGGACCCCACCCCCTGTGCGGACCACATTTGAATGGTCATTGTAATTAAATTGACCGCCTTCTTATTTTTTGAAGTTTACGCGAGGCGAGAGTTAGTTAGCTTCGCATTTTGGACTTCTTTGAGCTTTGGATCAATTTCGTGCTCTGGATTTGCCTTACACGCTGTATTTGTCGCACGCTGACTTATCTTTGCGTTTTGAGAGTTTTATGTCCGGCTGCAATTTTGCTTTATATTCTGCATTTCTTCCAGTAATGAAATTATCGAGACCGAGGCTAAGCTCGCCGCGTGAGACGAAAGCTGGTCTCGCCAAGCGATATGCTAGACTGGGCTCGTCGCGCGAGGCGGAGACTGGGCTCGCCACGGGAGGCAGAGGCTGGGCTCGCTGCGCGATGTGCTAGACTGGGCTCGTCGCGCGAGGCAGAGGCTGGGCTCGCCGCCGGAGGCAGAGATTGGACTCGCCTCGCGAGGCGGAGGCTGGGCTCGCCTCGCGTATGTATTACCCTCGCGTTTCAACTATTTTACGAAGGGTTGCAAATTAGCCACGCATTTTGGAGCTTTTGCATTTTTACTGGCTTTACTTTGCATAGTCTTGCGTTGCTCGCAAGTGTTACCCTTGCGTTGTATACGCTGGCTTCATACATATCCTTCTTTGTCTGGATGTAGGTCCCATATTCTGCATGAGACTTATTTGGTTGTCCACGAAGTTCATCATGTGGTGATAAATTACTTTCTTCTTTGTAATAGACTATGCGGGGCTGAACTTTAGCCTCGCATTTCCGTTCACTTTTGTACTATGGATGAGTTCTGTGCGCTGGCTTAGACTCGTGCACTAGTATAGCCATGCACGTTGTTTTAGTCTCAAGCTAGCCTCACGTTTGGACGACGTGCAAGTTAGTTTCATGGTCTGGATGATTCCACATTTGCTTAGCCTCACGTTGTACACGGGCATAGCCTCGCGTTCTTACTTTGTTTGGGCTGCCTGATTTCATACTTTTACCCCAAGTATGATAGAGTTGGCGAGAGTTTTACTCTCTTCCCGTTGCCTTGTGGCATTGGACAACAAAAATTTGTACGTTTCTTTTTTTCTTTCTTATTTTCTTTTTTTTTTTTGAAATTTATTTTTGGCCTTTTTTGGAATTTTTTTATAATTTATGATAGTCATTTTGCTGTCGTTGCATTCGCGAACATTTTCTTTTGTTCAGAGCTCAACTGGATGACATTTGCATCGACGAGTATCTGAATTTTATCTTTCAGATCATAGCAATTCTTAATCGGGTGCCCAATGTTTTGATGGAGTCAATAATACTTGGGGTCGTTGATCTTTCCCGCTTCCTCTAGCCTCGGATTTTCAGGTAACTTAAACACGCCCTTTTTCTTGAGCAAATTAAATAGGGTTACTGTTTGCTCATCCTTGAAAGCGTACGTCCGTTGCAATTTAGAAGAATCTCGATTATTATGTGGTTTTTTGTTTGCGACAGATTTGGCAATCATTGCCTCCTTTCCCTTAAGATGGAATGATTGTGGCCGTGGCTGATTCGTGGCCATCCTCCTCTGGGCATGATACTCATCAATACGCCGAATTATATCCTTCGCTTGCTACCTTTGTTTAACTAGATCCTTCCAGATCTTGGATTCTACTACTCTCATTTTGACCAATATCCTGGTCTGAAGATTGCGTTTGCAAATCTCCACCAATGTCTCCTGCGGGCATTGCATCGACATCTCGCGGAAACGCTCGATGAAGTCTTTAACCGTCTCATCATCTCTTTGTTTATTTGCCAGAAGAGAGTGGATGGATACTTCGGTATCGTTTTTAAAGAAGCGGACTAGCAACTCCCTCTCTACATCAGACCAGGCATTGATAGTTCCGGGGGCAGCTGCATAAACCAAATGAATGCAGACCCTCGCAGGGTATTTGCAAAAATTCTTGTCATCACTAAATCATTGCCCATAAGATGACCGATCTGCAAAAGGAAATAGTACATATGCTGGTTCGGAGATCCCTTCCCATCATATGACTCTAGTTTTAAAGGCTTATATTTTGCCGGAAATGGGGTGGAATCCCACTCTATTGGGTATGGTCTCGTAATCCCCGTTTCTTACAATCCTTTTTAGCGCATTAAAACTTCTATTTGACTTTGAAGGTTGTCCAATTTTTCGGTGTGAGGATCAACAAAATATTCCTCACTGTCTTTTTCCTCAGCATCCGGGTAGGATTTGGTCTCATTCTTTTTGGTCTTATCAGAAAAGGAAGAACCCCTTGCTTCGTCTTTTGTGTTCTTCTGAGTATTGTCTAATACCTTCGCAAGCATCGCTTTGAGGTCCTCAATATTCTTTTATTACTTTTGGATAAGGCGTTCTTGCACCTCAATCTTTTAACTCAGCTCGGCCAACCGTTCGACCATTTAAACCGTCCTCCTATCGGACCCACAAGAAGCATGCGATCGCAGCGTTGCTATGGCCGAATGATCGCTGAATACTTCATATTTCTCGTCAAAACCCCCAGCCAATCTTTTGTAATTACGGCGAGCCGTCACACCTAATCTGAGATGTGTGTGATGATAGATTTCCTCTGCTTCTGTATTTAAGGAATACTCTTCGACGACTGATTTCTTACCCTTATTCACCATATTAGACGTGAAAGAGGGCAAGTCTTGATTTGAGTCAGAGTTTTGTTTTTGCAGCCATCTTCTTTCTGAAATATTAGACTCCGGTGCTGACAACTGTTTAAATGTAGATGGTTTTGGGACTTAACAGTGACAGTGAGTCAAAACTGCCGCGATCAACTCCTCACAGTAGCAGGACTGATGGGGTCATGCCACCCTTCTTTTATTTGTGAGACATTTCTGCAAATCCGGAGTTTCTTCATGTGGTGCTGATATAACCATCTTTTGCGGGCGGGGCCCGCCTCTTGTGTGAGCTTTATTTGTCCAGACAGATATCTCTAAGAAGTTAAGGAAGTTATACTTGTCAACCCCCAGATTAGTTCGATATTCATCATTAATTTTAATGTCTTGCATGACTTTGCTGGGTAGCTTGGCGTGCTGATCTAACCTTCCACGCTGGCTTAGTTAAACTAGCCTCGCATGCTGATTTAGACTTAGTTTGGTTCTCAAGTTTATTTGTGTCAGGTTGGCAGGGCTGAACAGCGCCAGGTTGGCGAAGCTGAGCAGCGCCAGGTTGGCGGGGCTGATTCTCACTAGGCAGATGAATGCTGAGTTGGCGAGACTGATTCTCGCCAGGTTGGCGAGACTGATTCTCGCTAGGCTGATGAGCACTGAGTTGGTGAGCCTGATTCTCGCCAGGTTGGCGAGGCTAATTTTCGCCAAATTGGTGAGGTTGATTCTCGCTAGGCTAATGAGTACCAAGTTGGCGAGACTGATTCTCGTCAGGTTGGCGAGGCTGATTCTCGCCAAGTTGGCAAGGCTGATTCTCGCCAGGTTGGCGAGACTGATTTTTGCCAAGTTGGCGAGGTTGACTCTCGCTAGGCTGATGAGCACTAAGTTGGTGAGACTGATTCTCGCCAGGTTGGCGAGGATGATTTTCGCCAAGTTGGCAAGGCTGATTTTGAGCCTCGCATCCTTCTTGCTTCCTGCTAGGATGATTTTGAGCATCGCATTCTTACTTCCTGCTAGGATGATTTTGAGTCCGACATCCACATTGACTTATACCAGGCTGATTTTGAGCCTGGCATGCAAAACGGGCTTCGAGTGTCCTACGACATGCTCTCTATTTCCGATTGCGAATTCGGGACCGTCTTTGCGCCGCGATAGGTTCTGTTTTGGCTCATATGCAGCGAGTTCTGATGGACCAGAATTTGAAAATCCAACTGGCTATTGATGAATCAACGTCTCCTTGTCATCCAAAACTATCAGATCATCTTTTTGTGATTTTGAACATCTTGAGCTGATCTCGATCTCGAACACTAGTTTTTCCATTGTCTCTCCAATTCTTTTGACATCAGATTGGACTACCATCTCCTCTTCAGTAAAGGAGATTTCTCCCACTGTGGTCGCCAATCTGTTTTCGGTGAAAACAAGGGATATTTTCATTACCATTGAATTAGAGAAAAATTACATATTATTAAAATTTCTCTTCTTCGTTTTGATTACAATGAAAAGAAATAAAGAAAAACAGACAGAGAGGACTTATACATTATCGCTCTCTTTTTACAGAAGATTTATGAGATTTGAGGCAGTTATGGAAAGCGGTGCTTTTCCCGTTGACGATTTGACGTCGACGGTTGGAGGCGAAAGAGATTTCTTGAGTGTATCTTATGATTCTTGAAGGAAACTCGAATGATAGAGATCTGGCCAAAGGTCTTCTTTTTTTTATCGATCTTAAGGCTTCAAAGCTCTCAAGCGTAACTTGAATTGTTAAAGGTCCAAAAGTTTTCTTCGAGTTCTCTTGAGGGGTATTTATAGGCCCCCGGTTGTTGAAGAGTTTTCCTTGTAAATAAGAATAAGATTTCGTTTTCTTGTAGATATAATCGAAATCTCTTTGTAATCTTGATGAGATATTCGAATCTTCTCTTGATTTGATTTGCTCCAAATTCATTGAATCGGGTCCTGTTTCTGCACCCAAAATCAATTAAACTCAAATTAGAATTTATAAAATTAACAAACTCAAATGAAGTTAATTTAAAGTTATTCATCCAAAAATCAATTTGATTCTAATTAAAATTTGGATAGGATTAAAAATTGCAAAAGAACTCAAGACGAGACCGAATAAATTATGCATGAGATCGGGTGTTTACCGCGCGAAATGGGAGGCCGAGCGGGGCGAGCGAGTGCCCGAGGTGAGCATCACTAGCTTTGCGGGTGTGAGGCTGGCGGGTGTGAGGCTGGCTTGCGGGTGCGAAGCTGGTGGATGCGAGGCTGGCGTGTGGGTGCAAGACTGGCGGGTGCGAGACTAGCAAGTACGAGGCAGAAATTCACTGCGTACGAGGCCTCGCGACCGTCCTCGCGACGCAGCCCCGCGACTGCGAGGCTGGTCCAGCCTCGCAGTGACGACCCCCTCTTTTTTTTAACTTGGATTTTGACTTGGATTTTGGATTCCTACTCGGATTCCTACTCGGACTCGGATTCGGACTTTGATTTTGGATTCGAAGATTATTTTTATCATTCTACAGTTAATGATGCACAACTCTGGCAAAACAACAGTACTTTAGTTTGTGATCACCTATCGACTGTAGATCAGATCAGTAGCGTAGGACATGAGAAATGAGGTATCCTATATGAACTGCTAGCACGCAAGATTTGCTCTAGAACTCAGAGATATATGCATGCCAAAGAAGCATTTTCCCTCCCCACTCTACCATTAATGTTTATCATTTATTTTGAACAGAGGTCAAGCCCGGGCTTGAACCTTGAACTTACCATAGCCCAACCTAAACCTTCATCATTGAGCCAGGTCTCAATGTTCCCTTTTCCTCTACTTATGATAGATAAGTTGCATAATTGCATATCAAACTAATAGGGATTAGCCACTGGTATATAATATTCAGGATGCAAATGGAGGACGACTTTCAAAGACATAGATACAATGCTTCGAAAGTGTGAAGAATAAAAGGTGCAAGGGATTTTATGCAAAAATGATAAAAACATATAAAGAAATGTGAGAATGAGATTTAGATCATCTTCCACAATTCTCCTCCGAAATCTCTCCTCTCTTTCCTCAACTCTAATTCTAACCCTAACTCTAACTTTATCAAGAAAAGAAATATGAGACTGCATTGAAATTTTGATTTCATCCGACCAATTAACAGTATGAAGGTCCATTGAATTTTCTAGCTTGTCTGGCTGCTGTTGTACACTTCAACACAATTCTGATGGTTCTCGTGACAGCTGCAAAGTGGATTGTCATTTTCATTAGTGATTGTATAATTCTTTTTTTGCTAATAAATGGCTGTATACTTCATTGTTCGATTGATGGTTGTATAATTCATTCCCTTCGGCTCAGTTTACTCTTCCTGATCAAACTTGACTATTACGATTTACAAACAGTGCTGTTACCATATTAGGAATTTCCTGGGATAATTTCATACATAGAGGGGGTGTTAGACAAAATTTTTGAGAAATGAACAGAAAAAGAGGAGGTATATAATTTAAGCCAAAATGGCTAATATACGCGGATCATCTACCAAATAGAGATCCACGTTTAGAGTCAAGAAAGGCTAAAACGCGACCCTCACATAAATCGCATTATTCATTTTCTACAGCCAAAGCGTGGATCCTCATCCGAGCGTATTAGGCTAAATAAAGGCTGACAAATGTGGACCCCTCAGGGCCGCATGTTGTTTTCAAAACCTTAAAAATATAAGATTAATTCCTGTTATACTCAAATGCGGATCCTTGTGCATAGGGACCCACGCAGATCCTTAACGTCGCGTTTCAATACAAACACAGATCTAATCCGCGACTCAAACGCAAAGTCGCATTATGGCCCACAAAGGTTTATGAAAGAAAAAAAAACCAAAAATAACCCCGTTTCAGTACAAACGTGGGCCTAGCTGAAAAACTAACTCGTGGATAATCGATCAAGGAGAGATTCGCATTTTTAGCTATCTTGTGAGCTTAAGATTAGAGCTAAATATAATTAAAATGCGAACCCTAGAGAGTCGCATTTTCACTTTAAAGTCTCAAAGAATAAAAACTATCCTTATTTATACCAAAACACGGATCACCTACCATTGAGAGATTCGCATTTGACTCTTTCTTCTAAGATCATTTGGAGCTAGGTATAGTCGAAGTACAAGGCCCAGAGGGTCGCATTTTCACTCCAGAGCCTCAAAAGATGAAAACCATCTTCATTGATATTCAAACGCAGGTCTGAGCATGCCACGCGAGTTACCAAAAGCTAAAATGCGAATTTAAAGACTGAGATCCGCGTTCCAATTATAAATCCAAAAGATTAATAACGTCAGTTACAAATCTTGGAGATTTAACACAAATCTAACGGATTAAAAAACAAAGAATTAATTCGCAAATTATGGAGACCATTAATTAGATAGTTACATCAATTCAAAAGTCTCCAGACCTCTATAAATAACCAAAGGCTGGGCTAATGAAGGGGTTACACACCTGATTACTCAGTGAATAATCTCCATTTGAGCATTTATGCTAAAAATCTAGAGCTCTTACATCCAAAAGCTTTACGAAAATCGCCAACTGCAGAACTTGTTCGGAGTGTCAACGGAGAGCAAGATTGCCCTCCATGGCTACAACAGGACCCGGTATTAAATAAAAAAGAAGCTAGACTTTCCTCATCTTCTGTAATGGGAAACCATTCATATTGTAATATGTTATTGAGAAGTTTTCAATAAAAATTCAATTTTATGGCGAACAAGGGGCATCACTCTTTTTATAATTTTTTTAAATGCTTTGATGTCTTGAATTTGAATTTGTTTTCTTCATCCGGTAGTGTGTGTGTGTGTATGCACAACAATGCCCAAACGAGGCCTTTTTTAAATGTCTCTCATTCTTTTAAACATAGAGGGAAAGACCTGGGCTTTCTGTATGACCAGGTGGATTCGAAAGAGGCCTCTTTTATAAAATGCTAGAATACATGCCCTCCTATAGAACTCAGTGCTATATGTGTGCTAGAGCAACATATTTAAACAGATGCATTGTACTGAAGATGGGAAACAAAACTAAAATGGATTCGTTCTCTACTACTTCATACAGAAAGCCCAGGATGCAAAGAGGTAAAACCTCAAATGTCTGTAATATAGCTTCTTTGGAAACATACTAGGCAACATTGATTTCTTACCTTTATTGCCCCATTATAAGTAAACAGGTCTGCTTATTTTTTCTTGCTTCTTTACTATATTTTACGAGCTTATATAAAGGACCAATACATATACATGATCTGTTGTGAGCATAGTGCTGTAGTCCAGACTGCTTGGTCATATATATATTTTATAACAATGACCTGATTTTGTGATATTATAGGAATTTCACACGAAAATACCAGAAAGGTATCCACTTTTCGGATAATTTATCCTCAACATGCTTTGATGCCTCGAAAAGATTCAAATTGAAACCCAACTGTTTTAATTGGAATCCAACTTCAGTACCAACACTATCTTCAAATCCAAGTATCAAATGTTTTAATTAGAGCCTGTTATACTCCTAGCTCAATAGTCCCATATCAAATGTGAGACAAAAACTAGTGTAGTTTATAATGATTCCCATAAAGCCATAGCGTAATCATAGGTAGCCTTTAGAATAGAGGAATCTGTAGTTAATTATAAACTATTTTAACTCTTGTCATTTTACCGGAGGCTTTAGCATATTCAAACGAAATATGTTACCGGAATCTGTACGTTTATGTTACCGAAATATATTACCGGTATCTGTACATTTGTCCCATATCAGATGTGAGACAAGAGTTAGTGTGGTTTATAATGATTCCTACGAAGCCATAGCATAATCATAGGTAGCCTTTAAAATAGAGGAATATGTGGTTAATTATAAACTATTTTAACCGTTGTCATTTTACTGGAGGCTTTAACATATTCAAACGAAATATGTTACCGGTATCTGTACGTGCTTATTTATTGTATATCGTGGTGAGACGTGACAGATATTTAAGTAGTATCAAGACCAGACACCAGCCGGAAGTGTGAGGAACTAAGTGTCACATGGAATTAAATATTACATAGAACAAAGTGCCACATAAAAAGTGGGGGACAGCTTTTGAATATGTGGGAGCTATCTCTAAAATCCATGGGGCCCACCTCTATAATCCCACATCGTCTGATAAAGTGTTAAGGTGTTACTAGTCCCTCTAACGATGACATCAGATCATAAAAGAGGAGGCAGAATGTAATACCCCTAATACAATAATCTCACATCGAATGTGAGACAAGAGCTAAAATAGTTTATAATGATTTCCATGAAACCATAGAGTAATCGTAGCTAACCTTTTTGAGAGAAGAATCTATGGTTAATTATAAAGTATTTTAACTCTTGTCATTCTACCGGAGCATTTAGCATATTCAAATCGAATATGTTGTCAGTCCTGTATGTAGTTATTTACCGTATATCATGGTAGAGCATGACAGAGCCTATCCTCAATACCCACGCTATCTTCAAATCAAACTACCAACTGTTTTAATTAGAATCCAACCTCAATGCCCATGGTATTTTCAAATCAAAGCATGATTTAGTCCTTGTTTGTTTGCTCAAATTCATCAACTATTTAATCACAATTGTTTTAGGTTTCCACGTCTTCTGGAATTTTATTGACAATCTTTTGCTCTTTGGCCCATGTCATCTGGAATTTTATGGACAATCTTTTGCTCTTTGGCCTATGTCACGTCTCAGAGATAAATATAGTTTCCATAGAAAATTGATCATCTTCCCCTTTTTCACTCTTCCTAGGTCTATGATTTTTTAAAAGGTTGCTTCTTAATTTCACGATCTTAAATTGCTCAACTAATTAGGTAAGATAACTAGGTTTTCTAGCCAATCCAGCCCTCTTTTTCGTATTTTCCTCACTCAGAAATTTGATACTGAGTTTCAGAAGGTCAATGTCAACCAGCTTAGTGAATCTTCTATTATCTATTTCTCTCAACACAGTGCTCTTTCCCAAGCGATCCCCATTTGATGGAAAGAAGGCTTTGATGATGAAACATCCTGCATTTTATGTACATTGCAAATTTCTTGGCCTACCCCTAAAAACTTAATTTAGGAGAAATAAATACCTCCTTGAATTGTTCTAATCGCATAAATTAACAAGGCAGCATTGACGCATTGGAAAGTTGGATTGGGGAAGGCATTAGCTATACCAAAAATGATCTACTCAACATATGGTTTATACCACAAGATTGTGGATAATACAACTCATGTCGTAAGCTAGGAATACAAGCCAACCTATGTAGACAGACTTCTGAAATGTATCAAGAGTCAAAACCTGCATTTCAGAATTGGACCAAAGAGTTTAGACAGATTGGAGCAAAGAGAAATTTGCACGGGACAACCCAAGGATGTATGATTAGAAAGAAGGAAAAATAAGGAGGAAGGAAATGAAAGAAAGCATAAGAAATACGAGCCTTTTGTGTAGTAGACATAACTGCCCATCCATTTCACAGATCAGCAATAGCATTTCCTCTTGTGCTGCAAAATTGAAATACAAGTCCAACTATATACATAATGACCATTTATGTATATCAAGAATCAACACTTGCAAGTTGGCGTTGGACTTCGGATAGTGGTACGGGACCCCAATATGCTAACGCCCAATGGATTCATCGGTAAAGAGCCCAATGGATTCATCGGTAAAGAGCTAATAAGCCCTTAAACCTGATAAGGGATAATAATTGCAACCGTGATAAGTGACACTTCCTAATGAGTCCAGAATATGTACCCTGAGCGTGTAGCTACCACCTAAGAGGGTTGGAAAATGTCAAGACCAACTTCCTAGCACGTGACTTGTATTAAGGAGACCTGAAGGAGGTCGAGGACATGCATAGCACGTGCATCACTATTGAGAGTCGTAGTTGACGAATTAAGGTTGAATAAGTACTCTTCTAGGCCTAGCCTACGACACCTTAACTATTTGTACCAACCTAAAGGAATCTTCGAGCATATAACCTAATCACAGAGTAATCAAGATAGCTCGAGCTAGCTGTAACGGTAGTTCCGAAAGGAATTAGAACTTCAAATCTCATTCTCAAAAATTGAGACTTGTATCAGAAGGAAAAATACTAATCAACTAAGTTAGGATCTAAAGGAGGGCAATAAGTAACTCTAGAACACAATCTTGGTGCTTAATCACGATCGATCACGGTCATATAGTTTGAGTATCAATACATCCATGAAGCCTACGATCTAATCACATACTACAAATCCTATGCACGAAAGGAACTCTATCTCTATGTCTCTTTCTACTTCCTGAGATCTGACTTGAGCTTTGAAGGGGCGACATCAGCCCATCACTATCGTTGGTCTCCTCTTGCCTTTGCAGATCTCTCCAGCCACTAACTTCCTTGCACGAAATATCTTGCATACACAAATTCTATTGAGTGCAATATCTGACCCGAACCAGTGGGTTGATCAGGCATGGTCACCAAGCCAGTAAGTCTATCAGGCATCAGACAAATAGCAACATTTGACAGGGACACATCAATAAGTAGAAGCAACGCACACATCCTAAGTGTTCCTGTTCTATTTTTAATCTGGGGAGGAAGAAACCCATGTATTGCATTTCCAATGCCCACCAAATTGTGCCCTGAATCCTATTTCTATCATCTAATACACCTCTGTAAAGAGATTAAGATGAACTGGAACTACATGCATGAGTTTAGTGGTTCAGAATTCTGCTTAGCATTGACATAAAGCGCCCAAGATTAAATAGACTGATGATGATTCGATAAAATTGTCGTGATATGAGTGGATTAAAGGAAAAAATAAGATAGCATGGAAATAGCATGAGACAATAATAAAGGATTGATTTACAATTTAACTTGTGGGAAGGATGAATTGGAGGCGTGGACTTACAAAGATGAAGGTAGCTAATGGATTTCTTACGGTCCCTTCTGGCATTGGAGTAGGCTTCTTGAGCAAAGCGTTGTAGGAACATCTCCTGCAAGTGCAATCAACAAAAGAAAAAAAGAAGCTTGAGTTGCAGAATTATAAAATTAGGGCTTACAACATTTGCTTTTGGGGGACAAAAGAAAAGGAAAAGGAAAAGGAAATTAGGGAAATTGGAATCTTACGGAGGTCTTGTTGATGAGGAAGACGGCTTCGTGGGTTGTGGTTATGTTGTCAGAGTTTCCTGCCTCGCCCCGAACAACGAGGCGCTGAGCTCTTCCAGGGGAAACCTACAAGATGATGCGGATGCTGCTGCTGTGGCTTCGAATTTCTGTGGGTCGTGGTTGTAATTACTAGCAAGCATTGTAATTCTTCTTGCACGGCCTCTGATCGTGGTTGTCTTGTTTCCTCTTCTTCTTCTTCGTCTTCTTGGAGTTGGAGTTGGATCCTGGATCAGCACCGGCATTCCCACCGTTGGCGTTGGTCATCATCAATTTCTTCTTCCTTTCTTTAATGTTAATACTAGTAATAGGATGATGATGATGATGATCTTTTCTGTTTTTCTTATTATTGTTATTATTATTATTATTATTATTATTATTATTATTATTATCTAGGGAGAAGGGAGGAGAGAATGGGAGGCCAATAACGAGATCAACGCCAAAGACATCACCGTCATCATCGTCGACAGCAGCAGCTGCCAATGCCATCGCCCGCCGCTCCACTCGGTTTCTCTACACGCACTCCATCTCGCAGTCGGGGTCATGCTTAATAAACCCTCCCTCTGATCTTGTCAGGTCCTTGGGCTGCCCTCTGTTTGGGTCTGTCTGTCTATAAGGGCCCAATAAGGCACTGCCACAAGTATAACCATAACTCTACATCTGAATCTATCAAATTCAAATTGATATTGGTAAAAAAAATTAGAAACAAAATTGGGGTTTTAGGTGGCCTTTGGCGTTGCCATTGGCATTGGGGTTTTGTAATGTACAAAGCCAGCACCAGTGCATTAGGGCGGTGGAGCCTAGCTCCTTGCAATTGCAATTTGCCTACGGCCCGACCTGGGAAGGTGCCTCTGGTTTCTGAACGATTTAATTGTTATTTATTATTGAAGTACTTATTACTCCTATTAATGATTAATCAATTCTCGCTTCTCCTTTTCGTCACTCCTCTTTAGAGGCATTACTGTTTACTCATTAGGTTCGTCTGCTTATTATGCTTTTCACTTGGTTTATCCCAAGCGAACAGTGATATGATTGATAAGTATAGTGATTGTCAAGGAGGAGGAGGAGGACGAGCCGTTCAACATGACACACTTGTGCAACTACTACGTCCTCTCTTACCATGGAGCCTTGATGATCAAAATCATCTCTTGTCATCTGTACACTCCTGCTCACTCCCTACAGCCATCATAAATGCAAAGTATGTAGATTGCATCTTTGTAGTCCGTCTATCATGCTTTTTTTGGAAGCAAATCCATCTATCATGTTGAAATCTTTAAACTTGGTGGGTGTTTAACTGAAAATTGTGGATGCATTGCTGCACAATATTTTATTGTTCAGTATTTTTTTTTTATCTTTGATTGGTATCTCCTAAACCATATATGCATGTTCATTACCTGTCCAGAGGGAACAAGACATGCATCTACGGAATACTTACGAGAATACTTACGATACAGTAACTTTTCATAAGTAGAACATGGGTGTGAGCATAAATCAACTCTTAATGTCAGTGAACCTTGGCTCAAGTGGTACTCACATCTTCAATTTGGGAAAGATTCTGAGTTGGATTTTCGGTGGATACTCAATTTGGGTAATGTTGCCACAAAAATGTGGATGCGAGTGACTGAGTTTAACTAACAAAAAGGAATATATATATATATATATATATATATATATATATATATATATATATATATATATATATATATATATATATATATCAACTCTTAATTAAATACAAAGGGCAATTTGTATATATATATATATATATATATGAGGTGAATAAATAGTCACACAATTGTAAATGGTAGACACGAATGGGAACAGTAATTGTATTCCACACGCACGAATTCACCAATTTTATATTCGGGATAAATCATCTTCTCCATATCATTGATTCTCAAAAAAAAAAAAAAAAAAAAATGGTTGACAATAAATGGCATGTGAACTCGGTACTTAAGTGGGGATGGAATTGTGACCCAGGGAAAATCCGACCCAGACCTGCCACTTTGAAATTATTAGGCAAGGGTGTGAATTCAATAGAGACCTGTTTTATTTTAGGGCCAGAGTACAGGCTTTCAGTAGGCCAGGCCTTGGTCCCATACTCCGGCTCTGAAGGACCACAATGGATTTTTTTTTTACTGTGTTTTTTTCCCCCCAAATAAAAAGTTTTCATTTTGTAAGTTGACTTTTGGTTATTCGTCCGACTTAAAGCTATATAACATCCAGTTTATAGGGATCAATTGGTTTCTCAAGCAATTGATGCACCGAGACGACGAGACGGTCAGTCAGCAATACAACATAAGAAGGGAAAGTTTTATCTTAACGAGGCCTTGGGCCAGGCACAAAACTATGGGGCCTTAATTGACGCAAGTCCTGAGCTTTAGCAGCCCCTCAGGCCCTGAGCTTTAGCAATATATAGTATCTGTGAGTGTCCCAAGCCTGGGCTTTAGCAATATATAAATTCAAAACACCATTTTAATTTCAGTTAAAATAAGTTGGATTTTGTGAGTTCAACAATTAATTCCATTGAAAAAGACCGGAAAGCTATATATTTTGGAAATGCTACGGAAGTTTTGCAATTGGGTTCTATTAGTATCATATCATATATATTTGCATCAATAATTCTTTAATTTGTTGCCTCCAGGCTAGGCTGGCTCTAGAGGGCTACTGATCAGTCACGCAGTTTTACCATTCATTTTTGCTAGTCTTACTGCATCTTTCTTCTTCTTAATTCTTACACTATCTACTATATTCTACTGCTGCTGCTGTGCTACTTTATTATCATTTATCTGGTATTATATCTGTCTATTTATTTATTTTTGCTTATTAATAAAACAATAAGGATGACGCTTTGATTGTTTCGTTCCTCGAAAAAAAAAAGGACAAATGTTTGTCTGAGATATGCAAGCGTACGTCTTGAGTTGTTTCCATTGTGGATTGTACTAGTTTCTGTTTTCAATGTTTGTGAGCAAGGCAACGATCACCCTCAATTTAAGATGAGGATATTTTCTTCTAGAAGTGTACTAGTAATTAATTAAGCTGCAAAATTGGATAATGAACGATTAATTACGTGCATGTACATACATACAAATGCTAAACAGTACTGATAAGATAGAGAGAGGAGTCGTTTTTCAGATTGTCGAGACATACAGCATATCCTGGTGGATGATGTTGTCAGCCACTTGAATGGATGCATGGGGGAAGCTCTTATTCTTCCCATTTGCTTGTTCAACATAATCAGGTGCATGCCATTCTGCGTGTGTGTCTATGCACACGCACGCACGCACACACAAAAGGTAATCTTAGTAGAATAAAGCTTAAGCTGCCATGTACCCCCCGCCATTTGTGTAGCTATATACCTCTACTCGGTAACGATGATTGATTAATCTCAAGTAACATTTGGTTAGTTGCTTTAGTAGGTAGGCTAAGGAATGAGGATTGATAGATGAGTTAATTCATGAATTGGCTGTGGGACAGACAGACACGGGTGTTGCATATATGCGACGGCAGTACTGGCTCTGAAGGTACATGCACATATGGTTCAGGACCCCACTCTACTCTTTGGCGGATGATCAATAATATATGTGTGTGTGTGTCCATTTGGATTTGGTACAAGTGCTTGTAAATTAAGGATGCTGCTGCTCATGGATGCCAACTAAACAAATCGGATTTTTTTTTTCCCTGGACTAGTAATTAAGTGGCAACAAAAGCAAAGCTTGGAGCCTGTGGGCGAAGGAATAAAGAGATGGATGGTTTTTGCAGATTTCAGAGGTTGGTAGTGAGAAATAATGAAGTTGTTGTATTTATATTCTGGTGGTGTACGTGGGTTGGGGAGAGGGAGTGAGGGGCTCTTGCCTTGAATTATTAGAACCTTGTTAATTATTGGGGGTTAGTGGACTGATTCTTGATTCTTTGCTTTGCCTTATTCTTGTATCGAATATATATGGCAATTTCTAGAAAACCAGTTTTACATTGGCATATGTTGTGAATTAAGACTTCCAGATTAGTAAGTTGCTGCTTTTTGATCAGAATATTTCAGCAATTAATTAGCACAACAAAAAGTTCCTTACGAGCAAGAAAAGAAATCTGTGCCTGTGGGTGCGGTCTGGAGCTCGAAGGTGTAGGCAGGCAGCAGGGTGATGTATACATACAAAAATACAGGCCGGGCCTACTTGCCTAATTCAATTGTTGTGAATTAATTAATGGGAGAAAATTAAGATGCTTAAAGTTGTGTTTGTTTGTATGAAAATAGAATGGAAGTAGCAAAAATAAGATTATATCTATTATGTCAAGTGTTTGTTTGGACAAAAAATAAATTACTCTTTATATACTATGGTGATGTCTATATGTAACACCTTCCTTCTAAATTTTTTTTTAGCTTTAGAAAGTAGAGAAACAAACAAACAAAAAACCTATTTTTTTATTTGCATACCATAATCTCAATTCAAAAGCTATATACATTTTTATACAAATAAAATCATATATACATATTATTTTATTTAATAATTAAATAATAATGACATTACTTTCTAATATATATATATTTTAAAAATTAAGAAATAAACAATGAAAGAACTATCTTTTTCTACTTTTATTTTGTAAATTACTTTTTAATTTATTTGCTTTTCCTCTACTTTTGATAGTCAAACACACTCTAAGATGCAAATGCCACCACAAGGCATCCAGAAGCAAAACATGTCGAGGGAAAAAAGAAAAGAGAAAAAAGAAAAGAAGAATGGGAGGTAGATCTCGTGAGTGCTTTGCTAGGATGGGGATGGATAAAGTGCCTTGAAATTCGATCATATATACAGATTATGTGACGGATGAGGCTAGCAAGCGCAATTGGTGGCGGCTACCCTCCGCAGCCCAAGTCCTGCTGACATTCAGAGGGAGTGTGTACCGATCGAAACTCGCTTACTTTATATCAATTAGGTGCGGCGGATTGAGTGCTAAATTAATCAACTCAAATTTGTCATCATCTCATCTGTTTAACTTTTTCTTATTTTAAAATTTATTTCTCTTCCATCGATCTTCCCCTTTTTCGATGCCTGTAACCCGATCGAACATTTTATGGTGGAACCTCCCCCAGTTCCCTTCTCTGTCTGTCTCTCACCTGGCCACTCAACTAAAGCTTTATCTAGCTAGACAGCTGGTCCCGTAATTATGGAATCTCGTGAATCAATCTGATGGCGATGGGGCCTTGACGTTATTGCTCACATGCGTAGTAATTCCCGCGAAGGTTCATCTCGAAAAATAGAAGAAGGTCCTGCAAGGGGAAGGCAATACCTCCTGCCTGTGCAAGGATCTTATTCCTTTTTTATCATTACTTTTATTATTATATGCTCTCATTTTTGAATTGATTCGGTTCCATTCTCAATATCTCCCTCCCTCCATTCCCCCGACAAATAATATGCTGTTGAAGTTTTATTATATAAGCTCAGAGCGGACATATCCTTTTCATCAATCCCTCCTCCTCCTCCTCCTGCTGCTGCTGCTGCTAAATAGGGCTGGCAACAGGATCTCATTATCCAATAACTTCCATCTGCCCCTAATCTCACCTGACATCTTATTTTTAGATCGCTTGAAATTGTGCTTGTACTATCTTATGACTCGTTCTATAGGATGTGACTTCTACACATGTTACGTAGGTGCACTTAGTTACTTATAAGTGTATAAAGTGTTGCTCAATTTCAAACGCTTTTTCTACCAGCGGCAATTTCTGTTGTTTGATTGCGATTGCAGTTACAAAAATTTATAACTATAATTATAACTACTTATACACTCACAGTAATTATAGTTGTGAAAAAAAAAATACACGTAAGATACGCATTCTCTCCTATGCAAAATAATGATTACATTATTGATAAATTGATGATTTCTCAAAGCTCTTAAAAATAAAAAATTAATATATGAATCTTTTTGCAACTCTAGTTACTAGAAGCAATTCTCAAGTCAAAATATAGTAATACAGGTAGTAACAATCTCTATTGCTGCTATTACATTACGATAATATAAGTTGCAATGTACAACATCACTTTCAAATAACTAAACAGTCCCGTAGTGCTGATGTAGATATGGCTTAGCCACATATAATCTCATCAAGTATAGTTACAATATGATTCTTCTATGTGCAATTACAATAAGGTTTTTTTCGATTCGATAATTTGGCATCCCGATCACACCCTGTAGACTTGCTAAGAAGGACATGCAAGTGAGTAACAGGAAGTTTCACTTTGTGTCATGGAGGCAGGCGTGTAAATTCAAGGAAGAAGAGATCTAAGAGTGCGATACACATCTGGAGGTTCAACTTAGCTCTGATGGCAAGTGATGGTGTTCTCTGATGGCAAGTGATGGTGTTGTTGCTAATTGAGCTCTATTGTCGCAACGGGTTTCGGTATATTGAAACGGGTCCAAAATCAGACTAAACTCGTTATAATATAATATAAATATGGGTTGTGCAGCTAGGGTATCGGTAGGCCGAAAGAAAAAAAAAAAAAACAAAGAAAATAAAAGAGAGGGGCGGCTGTCTTTGCTGATTCCTCGGGAAGCAAAGGATTGTTTTTCCATTGGAATAATTTTCAAGCAAATAATCTTTGGCCAGGAGAGAGAACTAACTTTCTTTTGGCCAGGAGAGAGAACTAACTTTCTTTAGTTGAGGTGCTGCGGCTCCTGCTGCAATTATTTTTTGGCCAAAAGGCTTGTAACTGGCTGAAGGTGATTTTTTTGGTCGAAGGTGGTTTCGGCGGTTGAAGCAAAGCAAAGAGGAAAATCACTGTAAGAAGAAATTATGATTTGATCTCAAATTCTTGTGTGATTTTATTGCCAATTTTTCTTGTGGTTGAGACTAGAGTATTGTAAGCTCTTTTGATATAATGGAAGTTTTCGATCGTGTCCCTGTGGACGTAGGCACATTACCGAATCATGTTAAATCTGTGTGTTCTCTGTCTCTACTATTTTTCTCTTCGATTAACTATTTGATTCCGTTGGTTGTTACATTAGTATTATTCCACTATTTTTGCTAACAATTGGTATCAGAGCCCTGGTTCGGATCAGATTTCACTCAGATCGGTGTTGATTTTGAGTGGGAGTTATGGCGGAAGATAGGAAGGAAAATATTGAAAAATTTGATGGGACAGATTTTCAATGGTGGAAGTTGCAGATGGAAAATTATTTATATCAAAAGAATTTACATCAACCACTGTTTGGAGAAAATTCAGAAAAAATGACTGATGAGGAGTGAGAATTGTTGGATAGGAGAGTTTTGGCGCAGATTCGCTTGTGCCTGACAAAACAGATTGTGTTCAACGTCTCCAAGGAGAAAACCACTTCAGTTTTGATGTCAGCGTTGGCTAAATTTTATGAGAAACCATCTGGTTCAAATAGACTGTTTCTAATGAAAAAGTTGTTCAATTTGAGTATGTTTTCTGATAGTTCAGTTGTTAATCATTTGAACGAATTTAACACATTATGGGCACAATTTGAATCCTTGGATTTTGTCTTTGTTGATGACATTAAAGTTTTGATATTTATATGTTCGTTACCAGATAGTTGGAGTAATATTGTTATGGCCATCAGCAATACTTCCAATACTGCTCTTATTTGATAATGTTGTGAGTACAATCATGAATGATGAATTGATAAAAAAAAGTATGGATGAGAGTATAATTTCTAAAAGTATTGCTCTGTCTGTTGATAATGACAGAAGGAAGGAAATGAGTAGGAGTTTAAGCAGGGAGTCAAAATAAAGAGGGAGATCAAAATCTAAGGGGAAGTTTAAGAAAAAATTAGTGTGTTGAAAATGTAAGATAGAGGATCATATGAAAAAGGATTGTCCAAATAAAGATAAGGAATGAGCGAATGTGGTGAATCCAAGTAAAAAGTATGATGACTTGTGCTTGTCTGCTCATACAGAATCAAAGTCAGATATGTGGTTTGTGGATTCAGGGGCTTCGTTCCATTGCATTGCTCGCAGAGAATGATTTGAGAATTATATTCAAGGTGATTTTGGGCATGCGACTATTGGTAATCGACAGGAATGCAAGATTGTCGGTAAGGGGACAATTCAATTGAAATTGCACAATGGTGGAAAGTTGATTTTATAAGAGGTCAGACACATACCAGATTTGAAGAAGAATTTGATATCTGTTAGCAAGCCGGATGATGAAAATTCTCAAATCTCATTTGAGAAGAAACAGTGGAAGATCAGTAAAGGAACAATGACAGTGGTCAAGGGTGAGAGAGTGAGAACTCTATATTTACTCTCAAGCTCGGTGGATCACGTTGTTTCTTTGGCCACCGTGAAGAATGAGAAGGCTACCTTATGCATCAGAGGCTCGGTCACTTGAGCGAGAGCGACATGAGAGTATTGCAATCCAGAGGTATGTTGACAGATATAAAAAATGCTAACTTTGATTTTTGTGAGAGCTGTGTGTTTGGGAAGTAGAAAAGAGTTAGTTTTATGAATGATGGTAAGGAGAAGAAAACTGAGAGATTGAAGTTGGTGCATAGAGATGTATTGGGGCCTTATTCGGCAAAGTCTCCTGTAGGTAATTCTTATTTTGTCACTTTTATAGATGATGCAAGTAGGAAAACATGGGTGTTTGCACTTAAACAGAAATCCGATATTTTCAAGATTTTAAAGGTATGGAAAGCTCTTGTTGAGGATGAAACATGTTTGAAAGTGAAATGTCTATTGTCAGACAATGGTAGGGAATTTTGCAATAGAGAGTTCGCTGACTATTACTCTACCCACGGGATCAGGAGAGTAAAAACTGTACCAAGAACACCGCAGCAGAATGGCGTGGCTGAGAGGATGAATAGAACCATTTTGAAGCGAGTTCGGAATATGAGACTACATGTAGGTTTGCCTTTGTAATTTTGGGGAGCCGCTGTAGATACGGCAGTCTATCTGATCAACAGGAGTCCAGCTAGTCTTTTAGATTGAGGAATTCCAGAGGAAGTGTGGTCTGGTATGACTGTGAATTATTCATTCTTAAAGGTATTTGGTTGTATAGTATATGCGCATGTGGATCATGAGATGAGAAAGAAACTTGATTCTAAATGTCAAAAGTGTGCATTCATTGGATACGGTGGCGACGAATATGGTTATCGCTTGTGGGATTATGAGCATAATAAGGTGATTCGTAGTAAAGATGTAGTATTCAATGAGGGCTGTATGTATAAAGACCGAATGAAGAATAAGAGTGAGAAAACAGTTGAGAAAGAGCACTTGGAGCTGGATGAGCCATAGGATGGAATGGATCCCATGGATAAAAAAAGGAAAAAATACCTACATCTGAAGGGGAAGAAATGACTATACCTGAGAATATACAAGCTTCAATAAGACCGAACATGAGAGAGAGTCAGTGACTGAAGTGGATGGCTCTACTACTTCATCAGAGAGTGTTTCCACTTTGAGGAGGAGCACGAGGATAAGGAAGCCAACCCAAAAACTGTCTTCTTTTATATCATGTTTTGTATACTGATACAGGTGAACCAGAGAGTTACCAAGATGCTATGCAGGATCAGTTTCGTCTTAAGTGGGAGCAAACCATGCATGATGAGATGTCTTCTTTGGAGGAGAATCACACATGGAAATTGGTGAAGTGACCCGAAAAGATAAAAAATATTACATAACAAGTGGGTATACAGGGTAAAATATGAAGCAGGAGGGACAAAAATGTTTAAGACTAAACTTGTGGTGAAGGGATACGGTCAGAGAAAAGGTATTGATTTCAATGAAATATTTGCACCTGTTGTTAAGATAATTTCTATCAGAACAATACTGAGTATTGTGGCTGTGAAAAGATTGTATTTAGAGCAGCTCGATGTGAAAACTGCTTTTCTTCATGGTGATTTGGAGGAGGAAATATACATGAAACAGTCGGAGGGATATGAAGTTAAAGGAAAGGAGAATTGGGTATGTCGACTGAAAAAGAGCTTGTATGAGTTGAAATAAGCGCCGAGACAATGGTACTTGAAGTTCGACAAGTTTATGTTGGATTTGGGTTTTGCTAGATGCAATTCAGAGTGTATATCTACAAAAATTTAAGGACGGTAACTTTATTATACTTACTTTGTATGTAGGTGATATACTTGTAGCAGGTACATGCATGAAGAAAATCAATGATCTGAAGAGGAAGTTGGCAGAGAGATTCTCTATAAAGGACATGGGTGAGGCAAACTAACTTCTTGGAATGCAAATTACCCGAGATAAGAAAAGTAAGAAATTGTGGTTATCTCAAGAGCAGTATATCAAGAAGGTATTAGAAAGATTCAATATGGAGAATGCAAAACCGGTAACAACAGCTCTTTGTGGTCAGTTCAAACTATCAAAAGAGTAAGGTACTAAGACAGATGAAGAGATGAGACACATGGAGAATGTGCCTTATTCATCAACCGTTGGGAGTTTCATGTATGCAATGGTGAGTACAAGACCGATATTGCACATGCAATGGGACTAGTGAGTATATTCATGAAGAAGCCTGAAAATGAATATTGGCAAGCGGTGAAATGGATTTTCAGATATTTGAAAGATACTTCAAAGTATTATTTGTGTTTTGGGGGTGATAACATTGATGTGCAAGGTTTTGTAGATTCAGACCATGCGGGTGATAGAGACAATGGTAGGAGTACCACCGGTTATGTCTTTACTGTAGGAGAGATAACGGTAAGCTGGATTTCAAGATTACAATCAATTATTATTTTATTTTCGATAGAAACTGAGTATATTGCAGCTGCAGAAGCAAGTAAGGAGTTTATTTGGTTGCAGCGATTGATGAGTGAGTTGGGTTTTGATGGAGTTGATTGCTGATGTGATATTTTACTGCAAGCGCACAATGTCGATTGTAGCGCTATACATGTCGTGCCACATGGATCTAAAGTGTTTTTGCGTTCCTTAATCTTTCCTTAGTCTAACGGACTAAGTATGAGTTTCTAAATTGGATTTGTTACTATCTAAATAGCCTAAGATCTAAAATCCACTAATTTCCAACCATGTTCTTACTTCTATTATCTTCTTCTATCATAAAAATTTGATTTTTTTAGTTTAATCTTTATTTAAAGTGCTCTAAGTATGAGCTATCAAGTTGTGAGCAAATATAACTCATCAAAAATACTACTTTTCATAAAAACAAACTAAATCATTAGATAATTCAAAAAAAAAAAAAATCAACAACTCCAAATCCTAACTAAATATAGGTTATCTAGAAACCTAATTCAAGTATAATCTATTAAAGTCTTAATTTTCGAGTTCTTGTATTTTAATCTTTTTATAAAAAAATCATGTCTTTATTTATTTTATTTAAGAAGAAAAATATTAGAAAGCAATTACATGGTGGATCCTACCTTCATCTATATCCTAAAGCTAAACTAATTAGTTGCTCATATTTTTAATAAGCAAAATTAAGTTTTTATTCATGAATATGGTTAACCCTAATCTAGAAAGTAATAAAATCTAAACTAAAAAGCAATTAACTCTATCTAGAAAGCAAATAAAGATCTCAAAACAATGGCTTATCTCTAGAGCACGGTGTTGTGACCGCCACCCCTTCAGCAAAACCATAATTTTATTAATGAGGAAACGAGTACAAAACTTACCAGATTCTTTTAGAATACAAAGATACGGCCAATATATAGGCTTCGAAAATCAAAGCCTAATTCTAACAGAACTGAAAATTTACAAAATTACAACGAAGCTACGGGAGAAAAATCATATATTGGGGCCCACTTCGGGCCACCATTTAGAGGCTAAAATCGCTAATTAGCGGCCAAAATATGTGAAAAGTTCTTGACTTTTTTTTCCACGTGAAACTCTTGTCTTGTTCTCTTATTTCATCTAACTGTATTTCACTTTTACTCTCTACAACATTGTAGTCTCGAAGTTTTGCTCATTTTGGAAACTTTTCGGATGTTAATTTCCTACTCCAACTCTAATTTCATGCCATCTCCTTGTATGAATCAAATTACCTGAAAAACACACTAAAAATACCCGAGTAGCATTTATTAAATATACAAAATAGATAAAGTATGGGAGGAAAAATACAATATATGATACTACTCATCACACCCCCACACCTATCTTGTGCTAGTTCTCGAGCAAAACCTAAATCTAAAAAGAAAAAGAAAAATCCTAACTCACTTTCGCAGGAATCGCGATTGCACTTAGCACGTGCAACAAGCCTTTAAACCCCTAAGTTACCCTAGTGGACGAGTTGTGTCTCGTGAGGGTTTGCAGTGAATATATCCACAAAATTCATGAAGAAAATATATTAAGGAATAAAGAAAAGAAAAATAAGGATAACCCAAAATTAAGAAAAATAAAAATTTTATAAAAAAGAAAGAATTTTTTTTATGATATTTTCATCAGTTAATCACTAATATACAAACTCAAAAACGCATTTAGATTATTAATTTTCAAATCGAGCGTCATATTAGATACACTTATCATTTTAATCAAAAATTTAAATCCTATCTTTCAATACCTACTAACAGATAATCCATTGGCTCCTATACGTCTACGTGCATGTGGGATAGTCTACTTCGGCCTTAAACTCCAACTCTAACTTATAATTCATCTTCTTTCTCATAAAAAAAAATTTTTGTTCTTTTTTTCTTTTCTTTTTTTAAAGAATATTTCACTTTTAATGCGAATATTCACGCTTGCTTAGGCGCAACGTACTCGATTACTCAGTTCATACTCTTTTCTTTTTCTTTTTTTTTAAGAATATTTCACTTTTCATGCGAATATTCACACTTACTTTGGCGCAAAGTATCCGATTACTCGGATCATACTCTTTTTTCACTCTTGAGACTATTGCCGTAATACCAAGCACACCCCATTATTTTATCACTCTCGAGACTATTGCCTTAATACCAGGCTCACCCCATGATTTTATTCTCACTTTTTTCTTTTTTTTTTTAGATAGAGAAGTCTTACTCAATTATTATCATTTTTTCCTTAACCTAATAAACTATTAAAAAGTGAAAATTAGATGTATACTTGCCTCAAAACTACTGTTAGCGATATTTATTTTTCGGATTTTAATCTTTTTCATAAAATTCAAAGTGTATCGTCCAATCTACTCTCCTATCCAATTTCAAATCTAAATTTGTTCTTTTATCTATAATTAGTTTGATCTATTGATAAAAATAAAAGAAAATTATTTTTCATTTTTTTCATTTTTTTTCAGTTAGTTACCCTAAAAACTATCCAAAGTTTAAAATAAAGAAACACAAAAATCTAAAAATAAAATAAAAAAATCCTAAAAATAAAAATAAAATCCTAAAAAAATAAAAATCTCCTAATCCACTCCCCCACACCTAAACTTATGCATGCCCTCATACACAAACCAAGTGTGGTAAAATAAATATGAAAACTATTATACAAATATTATACAAATAATGAGAATCGTAAAACTTACGATCTCAATATCATCACCCTATCAACGCATGGAAAGCGGTTACGACCTCTCGATCGCTTCCCACTTTCATAGTGTGTGTATTTTAAACGTGAAGTGGGTATATTATTATATCTCATCAATCTTCTACAAGTCACGAAATTACCTGTCTGTAGCTTATGCCGCCCTCGCTTTTTCTTTGTCCACATGTAAGTATTAACAATTGGGTTACAGAATTCTTTATTATAAACCTGCCAATCATCGTTAGTAACAAGCATACATGTAGAAATATCGTGAGGTGAGAAGAGTGCTATAGGATCAAGTGAATGTGGTGGTGGCTCTTCTAACTCACGAAGTAGTACGAGCTCTTCTGCAAACAATTCCTCAAAAGTTTACTCATAAATTAATGGCACACTTGCACAAGTATCATCATACATAGAATCAGTATGTGATAATTCATCTAATAATATGAGCTCATCTTTGAATATTTGCTCAAATGAGGATTCATCATCAGTGCAAGAGGTCAAATGAGAGTGCAAACTATGAATCATGTTGACCTCAATGAGGGAGCTCGTTGTGTGCTCATCCATATTGAATATATTCAATACCACAGTCATATTCCCAAACGATAACTTCATGAGACCACTCCTGCAATCAATTAATGCATTTGATATTACAAGGAATCGTCTACCCAAGATAACGGGAATTTGATTCCGTGGATTGGAGATTGGCTCAGTTTCTAAGACAATGGAGTCTACTGAAAAGCTAAACTCGCTGACCTTAATGAGTACATCTTTAACCATACCAAGTAGTCTCTTAATCTAACGATCAGCTAACTGTAATGTGATTTTGGTAGGTTGAAGTTTTTCTAACCCCAGTTGCTGATAAACAGTGTAAGGAAGTAAGTTGACACTGGCCCCTAAATCAAGCAACGCCCTATCAAATGTAATATTCTCAATGGTGCATGAGATGGTAGAGGAACCTAGATCTTTATATTTGATAGGCAAGGAGTTAGAGAGGATTTGCGATATATTTGCAGTAAGAAAAACTTTCTCAGAAACGTTTCTTGCTCGTTTCTTGGTACACAAATTCTTAAGGAACTTAGCATAAGTAGGAACCTGTTGTATAATGTCAAGGAGTGGAATATTAAATTTTATCTGCTGAAATATTTCAAGAATCTTTTCTACTTGCGGTGAAGGCTTCCTAAACCGATTGGGATATGGTGCTTTTGGCTTAGGAACAGGTTCTTCCAAATGATCATATGACGATGATGGATGTGATGGAGATGGTCGTGGAGAAAGGGGTGGAAGAGATGGTGTAGCCTGCGAGATAGTAGGAGTGGAATCAGGGGGCATGGCTACATTATTGTCCACTTGCTTGCCATATCTAAGCGTGTGAAGGGCATTGCATTGGTGGACATGCAACTGATTAGAGTTTGAGAAACTGGCATTGGGATTCATTATGGATTGACTTAGAAAGGTACTCTGGCCATGTTCACTCAACTGACTTGCTAATTGTCCAACCTGCTGCTCTACATTCTTAATAGATTGAGAATTCACGAGCAGTTACTGACCTGTACTTTGAATAAAATCAGTTGACACTTTTATAAGATTTTGCATGTGTGTGTCAAGATTGGACATATGCGTGTCAAATTTGGAATGAGACTTGAGAAGAATTTCATCGTGCTTCTTAAGTGACTGAAGTGGCTTTTCTTGTTCATTATTAGACCCCTGTTGTGCATGTGAGTGGTTTTGTGCAGGTGGTCTATTCTAGTTGTTCACATAATTTGATGCATTTGGATGTTATAAGCACCCACATTTGGTCTTGGGAACTGACTATTGGCTGGAGGCTGCATGTTAGGGTTAGGTGCCTCCTGATATTGCCGTTAACTCCATGATAGATTTGGATGGTTCTTCTAACCAGGATTGTATGTAGGAGCGTAAAGATTATTAATAGGTCCTTGACACAAGGCGTTAGCCTGCTCAAGTGTGGGACCCATGAAATTCATTAATAATGGATACTCCTCCATAACATGATTCGGAGTTCCGCAATTAAAGTATGTGGGAACTAGAATTCGATTTACTTGACCTACCTGTGGAGTACGAGTAGTCTTCAATACCTCAATTCTCCTCATAAGGGCTACAATCTTAGCTTCGGCAGTTATAGAGCTGTCGACGTTATGAATCCCACCCTTATGCACAGAAGTTGATGCACTGGGCTTCTCAGTGGGACTCTCCCACTGCATAGTCTTCCACGATAGGTCCTCAAGAAAGTCTCATGCTTCATTCTCATTCTTTCTCATGAACTCCCCCTGACACATGGACTCAAGAAGAGTTTTGGATGTGTAATCGAGTCCTTCGTACATGATTTGACACAACCACCACTTTTCTATCGCATGGTGGGGGTACTGAGCTAAAAGATTCTTAAACCGTTCCAAGTATTTCTAGAAGGGTTCTCCCAGCACTTAACGAAATTGATTGATTTGATTTTTAATCCTTGCCATCTTATGCGTGGGATAATACTTCTTGAGAAATACTGCAATAAATTCATTCCAAGTAGTGATTGAATCAGTAGGCATACTGTACAACCACTTCTTGACATTATCCTTAAGTGCAAAGGGGATGAAGCGGAGCTTAATTGCTTCCTCCGATACGTACTGCAGTTTAATCATTACGCATACTTCCTGAAATTTATGATAAAGAGATATGTGATGAGTATCATATATTGTATTTTTCCTCCCATACTTTATCTATTTTTGTATATAAATAAATTTACTTGGGTATTGTTAGTGTTTTTTTCAGGTAATCCATTCATACTAGGAGATGGCATGAAATCAGAGTTGGAGTAGGAAATCAAAGTTCGAAAAGTTTCTAAAGTGGGCAAGACTACGAGACCACGATGTTTTAGAGAGTCAAAGTGTAATACAATAATCAAAATAAACTCAAAAGGAGAAAATACTCGCGGTGAAGAAAATTTATAAATTAATTCTTTATTTTAGCCGCTATGTAGCGGTAAATGCAGCTAAATGGTGGCCCAATGTGGGCCCCACAACCTGAGTTTTCTCCCGTAGTTTCGTTGTAATTTTGTAGTTTTTTAGTTCTGCTAGAATTAGGGTTTGATTTCTGAAGGCTATATATATTGGCCATATCCTTGTATTCTAGAGGGAATCATATAAGTTTTGTACTTATTTTTAATTAATAAAATTAGGGTTTTGCTGAAGGAGTGGCGGCCACAATACCGTGCTCCAAAGGTAAGCCATTGTTTTCTAATCTTTATTTGCTTTCTAGATAGAGTTAATTGCTTTCTAGTTTAGATTTATTTGCTTTCTAGATTAGATTTAATTGTTTTCATGAATAGAAATTTAATTTTGCTTACTAAAATCATGTGTAGCTAATTTAGTTTAGTTTTAGGATGTAAATGAAACTATAATCCACCATGTAATTACTCTCTAGTATTTTCTTATTAAATAAAATAATAAAGACATGATTTTTCTATAAAAAGATTAAAATACAAGAACTCAAAAATTAAGACTTTGATAGGTTATACTTGAATTAGGTTTCTTGATAGCATATGTTTAGTTAGGCTTTGGGGTTGTTGATTTTATCTTATTCATTGAATTATCTAAACATTTAGTTTGTTTTTTTATGAAAAGTGGTATCTTTGATAAGTTATACTTGCACACCACTTGATAGCTCATGCTTAGGTACTTTAAATAAAGATTAAACTAAAAGATTATTTTTTTATGAAAGAAGAAGATAATAGAAATAAGAACATGGTTGGAAACTAGCGGATTTTAGATCCTAGGCTAATTAGAATAACTCTCATTTTCAACCTAGAATCTTTGGTTAGTTCGATAGAACTATAGAAAATGTAAGAATCGCAAAAACACCTTAGATCCCTATGGGACGATCTGTACAGTGCTACACCGATACTGTGTGCTTGCAGTAAATATCACATCAAGTTTTTGGCACCGTTGCCGGAGATCGACGGTGTTTTTCTTGTTTTTCTGATGTTTTACGGGATTAACAGTGTGTGTTGAGTGTGTAGGAGCAAGAAAGTGAAGATACAAAAAAAGAAACAGAACTAGATAAGCGTTTGGAGTGCACTAAAAAAGTAAAGAACCAGATTCCCTGTTTTGGCCGCCATTTAGTGGCAAACACCGCCATTTGGCGGCCCTTCAGGTACGAAACTCCACAAAATTTTCCAGATATATGTATTTTGTGTCCCTGGTTCTGTAAAAAATACAAAAAAAAATTAGGAATAGTAGAAATCACATTTTTATTTGATCATATCTATTCCACCGTTTTTATCTCCACCACACCCCACTTCTTTCATTAGTTTAGAAAATTCACGCATACACTCACGGTCGCTGGTTCATGCCACATTCCCGTGATCAATTTGGTCGACTTGTGAGATCAGATTTGTTCATGGGAGACAAAATGGACCAGCCAATCCCGATCCTTCAGGATTGATGTTACCCGTTGCGCACATTACTTCCATCATGCATAAAACTTTCACACGCGGCGGGTAATCACTATGAGTTGAAGCTGCAGTATATCAGTATACTTCCTAAATCACTGTTCTGATTCAGAGGATGCATATCTCTTTATCAGTGAATTTAAGGAAGTATGAGTTATGATAAAACTGCAGCACTTATCGAGGACGCAATTAAGCTCCGCTTCATCCCCTTTGAACTTAAGGATAATGCCAAGAAGTGGTTGTACAGTATGCCTACTGATTCACTCACTACTTGGGATGAATTCGTTACGGTATTTCTTAAGAAGTTTTATCCCACGCATAAGACGGTAAGGATACGAAATCAAATTAATCAATTCCGTCAAGTGCCGGGAGAACGCTTCTGGAAATACTTGGAACGACTCAAGAATCTTTTAGCTCAGTGCCCCCCATCATGTGATAGAAAAGTGGCGGTTGTGTCAAATCGTGTACGAAGGACTCGATTACACATCCAAAACTCTTCTTGTGTCCACTTGTCAGGGGGAGTTCATGAGAAAGAATGAGAATGAAGCATGAGACTTTCTTGAGGACCTATAGTGTAAGACTATGCAGTGGGAGAGTCCCACTGAGAAGCCCAGCGAATCAACTTCTGCACATAAGGGTGGTATCCGTAGCATTGACAGCTCTATAGCTGCCGAAACTAAGATTATAGCCCTTATGAGGAGAACTGAGACATTGGAGACTCCTAGTACTCCACCGGTGGGTCAGGTAAATCAAATTCAAGTTCCCATATGCTTTAATTACGAAACTCCGAATCATGTTATGGAGGAGTGTCCATTATTAATGAATCTCATGGGTCCCACAATTGAACAGGCTAACACCCCGTATCAACAACTTATGAACAATCCTTATGCTCCTACATACAATCCTGGCAAGAGGAATCATCCAAATCTATCATGGAGTCAAGGGCAATATCAGGGAGCCGCTAACCCTAACATGCAGCCTCCAGCCAATGGTCAGTTTCCAATACCGAATGTGGATGCTTATCAACACCTAAATGCATCAAATTTTGGGAACAACCAGAATAGACCATCTGTACAAAACCACTCACATCCACATCAGAGGTCTAATAATGAACAAGAAAAGCATCTTCAGTCAGTTGAGAAGCACATTGAAAATCTTCTCAAGTTTCATTCCAACCTTGACACACACATGCAAAATCTTATGAAAGGGTCAACTGACTTTATTCAAAGTATAGGTCAACAACTACTCGTGAACTCTCAATCTATAAAGAATATAGAGCAGCAGGTTAGACAATTAGCGAGTCAGATGAGTGAACGTGACCAGAGTAGCTTTCCAAGTCAACCCATAACGAACCCTAATGCCAGTTTCTCAAACTCCAATCACTCGCATATCCACCAATGCAATGACATTCACACACTTAGATCTGGCAAGCAAGTGGACAATAATGTAGCCATGCCCCATGATCCCACTCCTACTATCTCGCAGGCTACATCATCTCTTCCACCCCTTTCTCCACGACCATCTCCATCACCTCAATTACAGTTACATAACCATTTGGAAGAACCTGTTCCTAAGCCGAAAGAATCATATCCCAATCGGTTTAGGAAGCCTTCACCGCAAGTAGAAAAGATTCTTGAAATATTTCAGCAGGTGAAGGTTAATATTCCACTCCTAAATATTATACAACAGGTTCCTACTTATGCTAAGTTCCTTAAGGATTTGTGTACTAAGAAACGAGGAAGAAACATTTTTGAGAAAGTTTTTCTTATTGCAAATATATCACAAATCCTCTCTAACTCCTTACCTATCAAGTACAAAGATCCAGGTTCCCCTACAATCTCATGCACAATTGAGAACACTACATTTGATAGGGCGTTACTTGATCTAGGGGCAAGTGTTAACTTGCTTCCTTACATTGTGTATCAGCAACTGGAGTTAGGAAAACTTCAACCTACCAAAGTCACATTACAGTTAGCTGATCGTTCGATCAAGAGACCACTTGGTATGGTTGAAGATGTGCTCATTAAGCTCGGTTTTATCTTTCCTGTAGACTTCATTGTCTTAGAAACTGAGCCGATCTCCAATCTACGAAATCAAATTCCCGTTATCTTGGGTAGACCATTCCTTGCAATATCAAATGCATTAATTGATTGTAGGAGTGGCCTTATGAAACTATAATTTGGGAATATGACTGTGGCATTGAACATATTTAATATGGATGAGCACGCAACGAGCTCCCTCATTGAGGTCAACATGGTTCATAATTTGCACTCTCATTCGACCTCTTGCACTGATGATGAACCCTCATTTGAGCAATTGTTCAAAGATGAGCTCATATTATTAGATGAATTAGCACATACTGATTCTATATATGATGATAATTGTTCAAGTGTGCCATTGATTTATGAGCAAACTTTTGAGGATTTATTTGCAGAGAAGCTCGCATTACTTCGTGAGTTAGAAGAGCCACCACCACATTCACGTGATCCTGTAGCACTCTTCTCACCTCACAATATTTGTACATGTATGCTTGTTACTAACGATGATTGGCAAGTTTATAATAAAGAATTCTTTAACCCAATTGTTGATGCTTACATGTGGACAAAGAAAAAGCGAGGACGACATAAGTTATAGACAGGTAATTTCATGACTTGTAGGAGATTGATGAGATATAATAATGCACCCACTTCAAGTTTAAAATGCACACACTTTGAAAGTAGGAAGCGATCGAGAGGTCGTAACCGCTTTCCAGGCGTTAATAGGGTGATGATATTGAGATCGTAACTTTTACGACTCTCATTACTTGTATAGTATTTGTATAATAGTTTTAATATTTATTTTACCACACTTGGTTTGTGTATGACGGCATACACAAGTTTAGGTGTGGGAGAGTGGATTATGAGATTTTTATTTTTTAGGATTTTTAGGATTTTATTTTTATTTTTTAGGATTTTACTTTTTTTAGATTTTTGGGTTTCTTTATTTTATACTTTGGGTAGTTTTTAGGGTAACTAACTTAAATTTTTTTTTAAAAAAATTGAAAAAAAAACTGAAAAAAATTAATAAAAAAATAAATTTAATAACAAATTTATGTATTTTTATCAATAGGTCAACCTAACTACATATAAAGGAACAAATTTAGATTTGAAATTGGATAGGAGAGTAGATTGGACGATACACTTTGAATTTTATGAAAAATATTAAAATTCGAAAAATAAATATCGCTAACAGTAGTTGTGAGGCAAGTATACATCTATTTTTCACCTCACAATAGTTCATTAGGTTAAGAATAAAGATGATAATGATTGAGTAAGTCTTCTCTCTCTAAATAAAAAAAAGAAAAAAAAGGAAAAAAGTGAGAATAAAATAATGGGATGAGCCTGGTATTAAGGCAATAGTTTTAAGAGTGATAAAATAATGGGGGTGCGCCTGGTATTAAGGCAATAGCCTCAAGAGTAAAAAAAGAGTATGATCTAAGTAATCGGGTATTTTGTACCTAAGTAAGCGTGAATATTCACATGAAAGATGAAATATTCAAAAAAAAAAAAGAAAAAAGTATGAACCGAGTAATCGGGTACGTTGTGCCTAAGCAAGCGTGAATATTCGCATGAAAGGTGAAATATTCTTAAAAAAAAGAAAAAAATTTGTTATGAGAGAGGAGATGAATCGTGAGTTAGAGTTGGGTCCAAGGCCGAAATAAACTCACACGTGCACGTAGTTGTATACGAGCCAATGAATTATCTGTTGTGGGTATTGAAAGATAAGATTTAAATTTTTGATTAAAAGGATAAGTGTATCTGATATGACGCTCGATTTGAAAATTGATAATCTAAATGCGTTCTTGAGTTTATATATTAGTGAGATTAATTGATAAAAATATTATAAAAAAGATTTTTCTTTCTTTTGTACAAAATTTTTATTTTTCTTGATTTTCGATTATCCTTATTTTTCTTTCTTTATTCCTTAAGCTATTTTCTTCATGAATTTTGTGGGTATATTCACTGCAAACCCTCACGAGACAACACTCGTCCACTAAGATAACCTAGGGGTTTAAAGGCTTGTTGCACGTGCTAAGTGCAATCGCGATTTGTACGAAAGTGAGTTAGGATTTTTCTTTTTGTTCTTAGATTTAGGTTTTGCTCGAGGACTAGCAAAATATAGGTGTGGGCATATGATGAATATCATATATTGTATTTTTTTCTCCCATACTTTATCTATTTTTGTATATAAATAAATGTTACTCGGATATTTTTAGTGTCTTTTTCAGATAATCCGATTTATACGAGGAGATGACATGAAATCAGAGTTGGAGTAGGAAATCAAAATCTGAAAAGTTTCTAAAGTTGGCAAGACTACGAGACCACGATGCTTCAAAGAGTCAAAGTGCAATACAGTCATCAAAATAAACTCAAAAGGTGAAAATACTCGTGGTGAAGAAAATTCATAAATTAATTCTTTATTTTAGCCGCTATGTAGCGGTAAATGCAGCTAAATGGCAGCCAAATGTGGACCCCACAACCCGAGTTTTTTCCCGTGGTTTCGTTATAATTTTGTAGTTTTTAGTTTTGCTAGAATTAGGGTTTGATTTGCGAAGGCTATATATTGGCCGATCCTTGTATTTTAGAGGGAATCCTGTAAGTTTTGTACTCATTTTAATTAATAAAATTAGGGTTTTGCTGAAGAGGTGGCGGGCACAATACCGTGCTCCAGAGATAAGTCATTGTTTTCTAATCTTTATTTGCTTTCTAGATAGAGTTAATTACTTTCTAGTTTAGATTTATTTGCTTTCTATATTAGATTTAATTGTTTTCATGAATAGAAATTTAATTTTGCGGACTAGAATCATGTGTAGCTAATTTAGTTTAGCTCTAGGATGTAGATGAAACTAGAATCTACCATGTAATTACTCTCTAGTATTTTCTTATTAAATAAAATAATAAAGACATGATTTTTCCATAAAAAAATTAAAATACAAGAACTAGAAGATTAAGACTTTGATAGATTATACTTGAATTAGGTTTCTTGATAGCATATACTTAGTTAGGGTTTGGGGTTGTTGATTTTATTTTTTTCATTAAATTATCTAAACATTTAGTTTGTTTTTATAAAAAGTAGTATGTTTGATGAGTTATACTTGCACACCACTTGATAGCTCATGCTTAGGCACTTTAAATAAAGATTAAACTAAAAGATCATTTTTTTTTATGAAAGAAGAAAATAATAGAAATAAGAATATGGTTGGAAACTAGTGGATTCTAGATCCTAGACTAATTAGAATAACTCTCATTTTCAACCTAGAATCTTTGGTTAGTTCGATAGAACTATAGAAAAAGTAAGAATCGCAAAAACACCTTAGATCCCTATGGGACGATCTGTACAGTGCTACACCGATACTGTGTACTTGCAGTAAATATCACATCGACATGCATCTTCTGAGTCAGAACCAGTAAATTTAGGAAGCATACTAATGTACTACGGCTTCAACTCATAGTGATTACCTGCTGCGTGTGGAAGTTTTATGTATGATGGAAGTGATGTGCGCAATGGGTAATATCAATCCTGAAGGATCGGGATCAGTTGGTCCATCTTGGCTCCCATGAACAAATCTGATCTCACTAGTAGACCAAATTGATCACGGATCCAATATGGCATGAACCAGCGACCGTGAGTGTATGCGTGAATTTCCTAAACTAATGTAAGAAGTGGGGTGTAGTGGAGAGATAAAATGGTGGAATAAATATGATCAAATAAAAATGTAATTCCTACTGTTCCTAATTTTTTTATATTTTTTAATATTTTTTTACAGAACCAGAGAACCAAATTACAGAACTGGAGAAAATTTAGGTTCAGTTAGTACCTGATGAGCCGCGAAATAGCGGGTTTAGCCGCCAAATAGCAGCTAAACTAGAAAGGTTTACTCTCTGATTTTTTTTCTACTTAGTCCAGAGGCTCTTCTGATCCCTTTTGTCTTCCTGTATCTATAATTTCTATTCTCTGCATACTCAACACACACTGTTAATACGTAAAACTTTAGAAAAAGCTAGAAAAAAACTCGTCGATCCCCGACAACGGTGCCAAAAACTTGATGTGATATTTTACTGCAAGCGCACAGTATCGATTGTAGCGCTATACGGGTCGTCCCACATGAATATAAGGTGTTTTTGCGTTTCTTACTCTTTCCTTAGTCTAACGGACTAAGTATGAGTTTTTAGATTGGATTTGTTATTATCTAAATAGCCTAGAATTTAGAATCCACTAATTTCCAACCATATTCTTACATCTATTATCTTCTTCTATTATAAAAAATTGATTTTTTTAGTTTAATTTTTATTTAAAGTGCCCTAAGCATGAACTATCAAGTGGTGTGTAAGTATAACTCATCAAATATACTACTTTTCATAAAAACTAACTAAATCATTAGATAATTCAATGAAAAAGATAAAATCAACAACCCCAAACCCTAACTAATTATAGGTTATCAAGAAACCTAATTTAAGTATAACCTATCAAAGTCTTAATCTTCGAGTTCTTCTATTTTAATCTTTTTATAGAAAAATCATGTCTTTATTTATTTTATTTAAGAAGAAAAATATTAGAAAGCAATTACATGGTGGATCCTACCTTCATCTACATTCTAAAACTAAACTAATTAGCTACTCATAGTTTTAATAAGCAAAATTAAGTTTTTATTCATGAATATGGTTAACCCTAATCTAGAAAGCAATAAAATCTAAACTAGAAAGCAATTAACTCTATCTAGAAAGCAAATAAAGATCTCAAAACAATGGTTTACCTCTGGAGCACGGTGTTGTGGCTGCCACCCCTTTAGCAAAACCCTAATTTTATTAATGAGAAAACAAGTACAAAACTTACCGGATTCTTTTAGAATACAAGGATATGGCCAATATACAAGTTTTGGAAATAAAACCCTAATTATAACAGAACTGAAAAACTAAAAAATTACAATGAAGCCACGGGAGAAAAATCAGATATTGGAGACAACTTTAGGCCGCCATTTAGCGGCTAAAACAGCTAATTAGCGGCCAAAATATGTGAAAAGTTCTTGACTTTTTTTCCACTTGAAACTCTTATCTTGTTCTCTTGTTTCATCTGACTGTATTTCACTTTTACTCTCTGTAATATCGTAATCTCGTAGTTTTGCTCACTTTGAAAACTTTTCGGACATTGATTTCCTACTCCAACTCTGATTTCATGTCATCTCGTTGTATGAATAGGATTATCTGAAGAACACACTAAAAATACCTGAATAGTATTTATTTATATACAAAAATAGATAAAATATGGGAGGAAAAATACAATATATGATAGTCATCAATTGCAGGTTATTCAGTGACAGTCAGAGTGCAATTCATCTTGCTAAAAACTTGGCATATCATTTACGGACTAAATATATTCATTTGAGATATCACTTCATTAGATTATTATTAGAGGATGACCAATTGAAGTTGGAGAAGATTGAGAGCAGAAAGAATCTTGCAGATATGTTGACAAAACCGGTTGATGGGAAAAAGTTGAGCTATTGCTCAACTTTGGTGCATTTGAATGCTGAAATTGGGACTTTGAACGATCGAGATAAAAGGTTTGGATATTAGGATTATCATGTATAGATCTTACAATTTTTTGCAATAGGCCTCCAAGTGAGAGATTGTTGCTAATGGAACCCTATTACTGCAACGGATTTCGGTATATCGAAACGGGTTCAAAACCATACTAAATATGTTATGATATAATATAAATATGGGTTGTGCGGCTAGGAAATCAGCAGGCCGAAAGGAAAAAAAAAAAAAAACAAAGAAAGTAAAAAGAGAGGGGCGGCTGTCTTTGTTGATTCCTCTAGAAACAAAGGATTGTTTTTCCTTTGGAATAATTTTCAAGCAAATAATCTTTGGTCAGGAGAGAGTAATAACTTTCTTTAGTTGAGGTGCTGCGGCTGCTCCTGCTGCAATTATTTTTCGGCCAAAGGCTTGTAATTGGCCGAAGGTGATTTTTTTGGTCGAAGGTGGTTTCGTGGTCCGAAGCAAAGCAAAGAGGAAAATCACTGTAATAAGAGGTTAGAGTTTGATATCAAATTCTTGCATGATTTTATTGCTAATTTCTCTTGTGGTTAAAACTAGAGTATTGTAATCTCGTATCCCCATGAACGTAGGCACATTGCCGAATCACGTTAAATCTGTATGTTCTCTGTCTCTGTTATTTTTCTTTTCGGTTAACTATTTGATTCCGCTGGTTGTTACTTTATTATTATTCCGCTATTTTTGTTAACATATCTGGCTTTTGTCAGTAAGATCGCATGGATTATTGCAAGAACCGTCATCAGTCAAATACATCGACTGGAATCCTGACATGCCTCCCCAGAAACTTCTCTTGCAACAGGATTTCATGGAAAGAGTAATTATACTGGCAAAAATTATACTTAATTTGGCCAAGCATTGCCTTCTACATTGGAAGAAGGACAAAATTTCATTCTAGGACGGCTGTCCGCAATTGAAGAAGTTCAAACCTTCATCTTAGGAGGAAGACACACTTGTTTGAAGGTCCTTCTGATCTGCACCGTCGACATCTAATAGATGGAAGGATCAGATGTCGATTTACAGCAACAATATGAAAGGAAGGCTAAGTATCAATCAAAGGTGCAAATGTTTTTGTGGCTAGCTAGTAAATAAACATGACATGCTCACTTGAACAAATATGCAGAAAAAAGGGTGAAATGGACCAAATATTTGTGCCTTGTGTAACTCACACGAGAACTTATGCCACCTGCTATATATGATTATGTAAACCGCATCTGGCTTAAATACGTTGTTATGTTCGATTTCTCGATTGATATGTATTTGGACTCAAATATTAATTGGAGCAGGATGGGAGGGGATATCACCCAATATAGCCTTCGAGCAATGGTTGTTGCAGCACTAGGCTTGCACATTCGGGCGTGAGAGAAACAATAAAACTTCCAGAGACACATCTACTTCATCGGATGCTTACTCACAATTAAATGTTATTGATAAGAGTCTTTTGGGCAAGATTGTATTGCTTTTAAACAGGAAGTGCCTACAATTGTCTGATGATATATAGTACGGAGATAAAGACTCTTTCATTGGGGCCAACTGGAGGCTTCATTGACCCAGACATGGAGATGATCGAGGAGTCCCATCCGGCAGAGAGCCAGGAGTGAGATAATTGTCGGTAGTGGTTAAGGGGCTCTTTTTTTCTACCGTGCACCTCACTCTTTCATGTATTTTGGTTTTTATTGAGGTTTTTTGCGCTAGCCAGCATTAAACAAAATATGCTCAACTCTTATGGTTGGTTATATTATCTCTAACTAGCGGAACACTGAAGATATTTGCTTGCTGTTACAATCTCAAGAAAGAATTACGATATGATTCTTAATGGAAGTTTGCATATTTAGATGATCCAATACAATTATTACACGTGATTCCACTCAAAATAGCAAATAAAAGAACTCTCTTAACCGCTTTTTGAGTGACACCATATGTAATAATTTTATTGTGTCATTTAAGCGGCGGTGAAGGAGCTAGTGAATTTTTCGTTTTCTCTCTATGTGTGTGTGTGAGGAAACGGGAGAAATTATCCCGCTTATAACGCTTATGCGGACCAATATGATATTTATATGTGAAGGGATTTTTTTGGAAAAAAGCATTAGATTGAGAGTTTTTTAAAAAAAATAATAAATGTGATCAATTCACATGCAAATATGCTATTAGTCCACCTAAGCGTCACCGGAGGGAGCCCTTCTTATGATATATTTTTTCCGTTTTCCTTCTTTCTCTATAGAGAGAGAGAATGGGAAATTCACTGACGATGAAGAGAGTTTTTTTTATCGCTGCTTAGATAGCCCAATAAAATTATTACTTGTGGTGCTATTTAAGGTAACAAATAAAAAAAATTTCTTAACGTCATTTAAAAAGCGCTATCGCTACGCTACGTATATTAATTTTATTGGTCACACAAATAACACTGAAAAAAACTCTCTTTAATATCGGTGACTTTTCTATTTACTCGCATATATATTTCCAATGTACAGCAATTGGAGATCAGCCTGGTTAACATGTGAGCATCTAGAAGGGCTGGTTGCTTTATTAATTTGCTTTTTGAGCAAAAAACGTAGGTGGCAAACTCACCGGTCACTTGGGAAGTTTGGGACCCATGTCTAGCTTTATAGGTAGCTGTAGCCATCCCCCTCGCCATCCCTCTCCCTCTCGCCATCCCTCTCCCTCTCTCTCTCTCTCTCACACACACACACTCCTCTTCTCGCACACGCACGCGCGCAGTTTTTCACGTATATATACTGCTGGTATGGAAAGATAAATGGATTTGGTCCCGTGGGAAAGATCAATTAAAATGGGTTGTGCCTGTTGCTTGCCAGTAGCTGTAGCAATAGCTGTAATTGTCAGCCCCAGAGCCAGAGCCAGAGCCAGAGCCAGAGCCATTGGGGGTGAGAATGAGAACATATAGGAGCGAGATAGGGAGGGAAAAGCAAGGGAACTTCTAAAGGGGCACAAGGTTTTTCTAGTGAGCCCAGTTAAAACTTCCACTATATAACAAGTATGCCCTGGAAAAAAATTACCTATATTGTCCTCTGCTTCTCCCGCTGCCTCCTTTCTTCCCGCCCGCTCGCATCCGTTCGGACTGAGAGTCCGAACGAATGGGATTCGTTCGGACTGTCAGTCCGAACGAATCCCATTCCTTCGGACTATCTGTCCGAACAGTATCTTGACATCGGCCACTGCCTCATCCAGTCTATTAACCTACGTTAATTGATTTATCATTAGTTGTAATGAAATTAACGCCAGTTTAAGGACTTTTATTAGTAAGTATTTATACATGATTACCGAAATTTAGGGAAGGAAGCAAGAAAACATACCATTAAACACCGACACACTGATACACCAACCCATTGATACACTGATACATCGTTTATTGCGATACAATGATACACCGACACATAATGATACTCCAGATACAAAAAATATAATGATACTGCTGATACACAAATACACTGATACTCATGATACACCGATATAATGAAATAATGAAACATGGATACGCCGATACAATGAAACAACGACACAATTATGATACAATGAAATAGTATTTATATTAAACGAGAAAAAGCGAACAAGAGAGTTCATTACATAGAAAAACCATAAATTCATCAGAACTCGAAATGTTTGGAAAAATAATTTTACACCGGCCACTTCAAGTTACATACATTATCCATATCAATGCATAACTCACACAATGATCACTGTCTCCTTGTCTTTCTCGGGGGTTGACGTCTGCTTCTGGTTCGAATCATAATTGCCATATCGGGTGCATTAGGAGTGGATTGATCTGGTGTTCGATTTCTCTCTCTCGTATCGGGCGTTGGATTTGTGGTCGAGATGCTGCTTTCTTCCTCCTTAACGAGGCCGTTGGTCGAACGCGAGAAGATTCTGCCGGATCCATCTATGTAACACAAAGATATTTCATTTATGGATATTTTTTTATCAAAACAATAAATTTTCTATGTGCAAATAAGTAGTAATAAAGTATAATTTGCTACAAATATCATATTTTATCTATTTATTTTAAACTTCTAAATTAATTAATAAATTTTAATATTAACATCTATAATTAGAAAATAACTAAATTTTCGCATTTTTTACAACTACGATTACAATATTATACTTTCTTCATAATTATAATCTAAATATTGAAAAACAAAATTAACAAAAAAATGTACTCGTTTAGAATTTCTCGAATATAAATTATTATCAAACCAAACAAGAAGTTTTCAGTTTTCAGGGCAGTTACAAAGCAAATAAGAATAAACAAAATAAAACAAAATTAAAATTAAATTAAATGAGATTTACAGTAGAGCTCAAAAATCTGAGACCAAGAGAGAAGATGGGGGTGTGGCAGCGGCAGGTGGGGACGGAGGGTGTGGGGGCAGGTGGAGGGTGGGGGGCCGGGCAGAGGCGGGTGGGGGCGGAGGGGGTAGGGGCGGAGGGTGTGGGGGCGGGCGGAGCTGGGTGGGGGTGGGGGGGGGGGGGGGGGGGGGGAGGGGGGCAGAGGGTGTGGGGGCGGGTGGAGACGGGTGGGGAAGTGTGGCAGCGGAGGGGGTGGGGGAGTGTGGTTGCGTCGGCGGGCGGGGGAGCGTGGCTGCGGCGGCGGCGGGCGGGGGAGCGTGGCACTGGCGGCGGTGGGTTGGATTAAGGAGAAGAGAGGAGAGAGGGATTTTGGGTTTGGGAGTGGAGAGGAAGTGAGGAGCGATGGTTTTAGGGAATATGGGGTAAGTGTATTTTGGGAATTAAATTTGGCTCACTAAGAAATTTTATTCCCTTCTAAATTTTAACTGGGCTCACTAGGAAATCTGGGCTCACTAGGAAAAAAGTTGTGCCCCTTTAGAAGTTCCCGAAAAGCAAGAGAGGGGTCCGATCGAGGGGATGAATTAATGCTCATCCTGCACTGCAGCCACCTTAACGATCGAAGGGATCGAGCATGGAGCGACAGGACAGGGCAGGGCAGGGCAGGGCACTCCCAACTAACAATCCTTGGTTTTACGGTGCAGGCCATTCCAGTCCAATAATAACAATAATAACAGGGATGCATGAATAACACACCTTACATTAGTTAATTAGATCATAACAACGTCAACAACACTAACACTAATAATATATATAGATATTTGCATCGATCAGCTATTCCGTCTCTTGTTCTTCTCGTGACTGTGACCCTAATCCTAGGAGGTACATATTCTCTCATTTGGCATGCCAAGTTGAAGAAGAAGGATCTATCAACTGGCCATGCATGCACCAAAATCTTATCTTTATTTCTAGATCACTGCACTGCACTGCATGCTGCTCATAGTCAGGGGATGGAGGGTCACACCCACGCACCTAGACACCAATCAAAGTATCATCATGTTTTTTGAGGTTGTAACAGTGAGTAATTGTCCCTACATTTTATTAATAAGAGATAACAGAACACCCATTTTACATCAGATAACAAAACAAAACAATAAAAATAAAAAGGAGTCATGATACATATGGGTATTAATAGTTTAGCTTTAGATCATCATACACAAATAAAAGGGCATGATACAAAATAGTATCCAAAAGTTCTCCACTAGTAGTGGACTATCGACATCCAAAAGCTTGCTCCCTCAAGCATTGTCCGCAGGACCCTGTGTTGCCTCGACTGTAGAGTTTTCCTGCAGCTTCTCGTCTGTGTCATATTCTTCTGAGAAGCATAACCGTTCTCTCTCCGATAATAGCCCTGTCCAAAAGATTATATCATGGTATGTGAAGTAAAAACAGATATCTGTTGAATGCATGTTCTATCTAAAAATTCTACTGTTTCTTTCTCTCCACACGTTCTAACAGATAACTGCTAACATAATACGACGGATATGGGCACCGTATTTTGTGGACCTACTAATTCCGGCTCTTTGCCATATATTGGCAGTTTCAGCCATGTCAACTGTTATGTGTAGGCACGTTGTGCACTTCTCCCAGAGTTTTACAGTATAGGCATATGATAAGAATATGTGTGAATTGGACTCTGCGTCTGATTGACATAGAATACAAATATCTGGCCCCTTCCATCCCCTCATTTGTAGATCGTTCCAGATTAGGATTGCGCCTTTGGCAACAATCCATAAAAAAAACCCTTTACTTTGAGGGGACATTTAGTTTGCCATATGTGAGATGTATGCGGTAATCTACGTCCGCCATTTATGCAATATTTGTATGCAGACCTAACAGTGAAATTCTGATATTTTTTCCATCTCGAGATGACCTTATCACATTCATTAGCACTCGGAGGGAACTGCTGCATGAGGTTCTTAAGTTCTATGGCCTGTGAACAAGCTGTGACATCTGCATATCATTAATTCCCAAGTCCCACATACTTCGGTGCCACAATCGGCCAGTGATGGCATTCTTATCGTTTGCTAGCTCAAAAACCTTTGAAAAATGTACCCTCAGCGATATCTCTGTACATCACCGATCATTCCAGAAAGATACTCTTTCTTTCCTATCCAGAATAAACGATATACTTGATCAGAAAATATCATTCATCCTTAGTACCCCTTCCCAGAAGCTTAATATATTAGATGTGTTATGATTTTCTTCCCACCATTTTGTTCGCCGCAAAAGTTCCTTTGCTTCCTTCCATCGAATTAACTTAAATTACAATAGAAGTGAACAAGATATATATATAAAGAGAATAAACGAGAGGATTTTATACTTCAATCTCTCTCTTTTACAATATAAACGTGGGATCAGTGGCGATGGGATCTATAGTAGTTCCTTTGGACGATCGGTACGTTGAAATCTTCTCTTTTGAATATATCGGCCGACTGTAGACGATCTTCTTGGTCTTTTCTCTTCACGAATCCAAGGCTCTATGCGTAACTTGAATTCTCTAAGAGGAAGATGATCACAAAAAGGCTTCAAGGCTCTCTCGCATACTTGAATTGCCAAAGGATCGAAAGAAGAAAGAAGAAGACCTCTGATCTCTGGTTTTGATTCGTTCAAGGCTCTCATGTGTAACTCGAACTTTACTAAAACTTCCAAAAGATCCCCTAGGGTTTCACCAAGAAGGTATTTATAGCCCCAGGAAGATTTGAGAGAGTTTCTATCTGAATAGAATTTGCTCTCATCAAGGATTCCAATCAAATATTTAATATTGATTTAAATCTCTTGATTTAGAATTCTGATTGGATTTGATTTGGTATTTGGATAAGCCCAAATCATAATCTCAATCAGTTTGAGATTCTGGTTATCTGTTCACGCGAATCTTTAATGCATCAAAACGCGGCGCTAAATAACCAGTGCGCAGAGCTAACGCGGAGCTAACGCGGAGCTATCAAACATCTCTGCGTTTACTCAAACGCGAGGCTAAAAATAGCCAAACGCGGAGCTATGGATTAGCTCCGCGTTCTGTCGTGGAAAACTCTTTCTATTCAGAAATTTTGACTGCTAACAGAACCCCCTCCAAAGTTTTCAAAATGGCTTCGAACTTAGCAAATTTTGAAATACTTTGGATCTTCCAACTGAAAACGCGGAGTTAGAATACCACGTCTCATTCGCGTTATGCTCGCCAATGCGGAGCTAATCAGCTTCACCTCATTTTCAGTGAAATGAGTAATTGCTTTATTAATTACTCCGAATTTCTGCGCCGAATACCAAGCGACGGAAATATTGTTTAAATAGAGCTTCTCGGCTCATCTTCTTCTTCATTTTACCCGAAGAATTTTCGAGAACTCAGAGCTCAGGCAACTCCGGCAATCAAGCGACTGATGTTGACGAATGATCTTCAACTGATCTTCGTTTAATTCTCCATAGATTTTCATCCTTAGAATGTCGTTCCAGAGAAGTTTGGCTAGACGCACGTTGGCCGGCGTTAATAGCAGCGGCCGTGGAAGTAGATGCGACGGTGAACCAGTCTATGCAGCGTCTTCCGAAGGTAAAAATTTTAACTCTTGGGCTTCTAAGAACCATCTTGAGATTTTTTTTATTGGCTCGGTTTAATCCGGCCAATTGTTTACTTCACCGGTGAGATCGCCGTTCTCCGGCCGTAAAGCTTGAAGGAGAGAGAAAAGTCAGAGAGGAACTCTGATCTTTCTCTACGCGAAGTTATTGCGTCATCCTCGCGCTTGAAACACGGGGCTATTTTGATTAGCAATTGCGTTGAAGCGCGAGGCTATTTTGATTAGCAGTCGCATTGAAGCGCGAGGCTATTTTGATTAGCAGTCGCTTTGAAGCGCGAGGCTATTTTGATTAGCAGTCGCTTTGAAGCGCGAGGCTATTTTGATTAGCAGTCGCTTTGAAGCGCGAGACTATTTCATCTGCACGCGAAGTTAGCTTAGCTCCGCGCTTTTATACTTAGAAGATTTTTCAAGTTTTTGTGGAACTCCTGATTCTTCTTTTGCAGTGAACCGGGTTCAATCTGATGACTTGGGATGTACCATCTCCCTGATATATCTTCAAAAGCAGGTTATGCACCGATCTTCATCAACGAAAGTAACTCTAAGGAAGTCAGAAGCATATGCTTTACAACATAGTTGCAGGTTTCAAGCTCTGGCTCCTTTTGAAGGAGTTACAAGAACTCTGCGGCAGCCCATTAAGTTTTCTTGAGGACCATTTCTGTTAGATGACAATCTCTGTTGCTTTCCAAAGCAATGGAGATGATCATCTAAGGGCTTGCAGCGCTTCAAATTCAACTTGTGCTTTATTTCAGATGACAGATCCTAGTTGACCTTTGCAGAGGAGATCTCTTGTATGTGAACCATGCAATTGAACTTCAACACCCCGCGGAGGAATCTCACCGTTAGGTTATTGATGAGTCGATGAATATGTAGAAGTTTTCAGGAGAGCTATAACTCCTTCTTTGTAATTTCTTCTTTTATAAATAAAGGCAAATTATTTTCCTCTCTATCTGTAGGCTTCAAGAATCTGAGGCTTATTTGCGTAACTTAGATCATTAATACCTAGAATGATCGGATAATGATCATTTTAACTTAGCCAAAAATCCAAGTTCTTTATGAGAACGCGAAGCTAAAATACCAAGTTATCTTCGTGTTTTGCGGAGTTGCGCAGAGTAGCGCGGAGTTAATATCTTCACGTTTTCCATCATTACGCGAGGCTAATAGCTCCGCATTTTGGAGAGTAACTGGTCAGTTTTCTTTTCCGAAACTCGCGCCGAATTCCAAGAGGTGGTTTTTCTCATTTAAATGAAATCTCTATTCTTTTTCTTCTCACTTCACTTGAGAATTTTCCAGAAACCCTAGAGATTCAGACGATCAGAGCTCAAGCGACCCGAGTGTTCTCCGACCGATTTCTTCCCAATTTCCAGTCGATTCTCCTCGATTTTTCAGAAATGGCGCCCAAAACCTGTGCTACTTCTCGTGTAGCTCCATCGTCGGCGATTGGTGCAAGCAGTGGTGGCAGCGGCCATGGCAGCGACGCGCCAGCCCACGTTTCGCCTATTGGGGGTAAAAATCTCTCTATCAAGACTCTTTAAAATATTTTTAGAGTGATTTGGTTTGATTTTAACTGATCAATCATCCCTTTCATCGGCGAGATCGCCGTACTCCGGCCGTAAGGCTTGGAGAAGAAGAAAAGCCTCTGGCTTTCTTCTCACGCGAAGTTATCGCGTCATCCTCGCATTTTAAAACGCGGGGCTATTTTAAGTAGCAGTTGCGCTGAAACGCGAGGCTCTTTTAAGTAGCAGTCGCGCTGAAACGCGAGGCTCTTTTGAGTAGCAGTCGCGCTGAAACGCGAGGCTCTTTTGAGTAGCAGTCGCGCTGAAACGCGAGGCTCTTTTGAGTAGCAGTCGCGTTGAAACGCGAGGCTATTTGAACTTCTGCACGGTCTAATCTTTAGCTTTGCGCGGCGCTATTTTTAGCTTCGCGCGTTCTAATTTTTAGCTTTGCGCGTCCATACTTAGAGAAATTTTCTGTCTTATAGAAACTTCTCTAACTCTGGTGCTTATTTTTGCAGTAGGGTATTCAGCAGAAGCTCTTCCCCATAAGCACTACTTTGGCTTTGCTGGTGGTTCTGATCCATCAGCTCAATTTCGCTTCACCACGATCTTGGCTGCATATAACCCTAACTTGAGAGACCGTAAGGAGAAATTGATCAAATACCATCCTACTACTACACGCGAGATTATCACTGATGCAGCGTTTGAAGACGTGAACAGAGAAGCACTGGAGAAGCCCGCGTTTCTCTTTGGGGACCAGATGGGGCACTCAGACGCGATCCTATTCGAAGAGGACTGCATGTGGCTATACAACTCTGGCGAAGCTTTAATGTTTCTGCCTGGAATGGATCGTACCTATCCTCTGGTCTATCTTCAGAGGCTGGCGATGCCTCGGGAGTTAAAGTGGGGATTAACTCAAGAGCAAGATGGCGTCCCAACGGGCAAATTCGGTGCACAAGGGGTTTATCAAGATGGTCCCCCAGGTGCATTACTGGTTTGCTTCCAGGCCGTTTTGGCAAGGAGCTCCTAGTAGGAGAAGTTTCCATCCGCGCAAGAACTTTCTTAAGTGAGTTCCTGGCGAAGGATGGTCAGTACCCGGCCAGCGACTTTAGGATGCCTGGCTGGGTTTATTCTTCTGGCAACATGTAGTGGGCCCGCCTTGTTCAGTACATGTTGGATTCTCATGAACCCATCTTGAAGGAGATTGGTCTGTACCAGGCCATTAGGAACGTCCAATTCGGGTTCCCTCAGAGTGCATATCACTTTTTCTACTTTCTGGAGATGTATAACCCCGAGACCTGCACTCTTTTTACACCAGTGGGTGAGCTAGAGTTTGCTCTCCACGAGATGTTTGAAGTCTCTGGGCTCTCAATGGGCGAAGTCCCCTACGAGGAGTACATCCCTACCACCGAGGAGCTGAACATACTATTGGCGACGGACGAGCGCATCTACGCCACATACTGGAAGATGATGTGCCACTACCGCATCTGTGATGACTTAGCAGGTGTGCGTAATCAAGGTATCGGCCACAAGAAATGGGCTGATTACCTCTTCGTCAATTTGAATTCTAAGGATAGTTCAACGACTGTCCATGGTCACCCTCCTGTGTACATTACAGAGATTGAACGCCGCATTGCCAAGACCCGGCTAACGCTTTATACTACTGAATCCAACGAAGGTGGATTTGGTCCTGGTATCTCATTCAAGAGCTACCACTATCAGGCTCAGTCCTCAATATCCAACAGAGGCCTTATTGCTGGATTCCTGATGCTGTGGCTGAAGAGATGTGTCGTGCCGTCACTGCCCAAAGAAGCAATCGCAATGACTGTGGTATATCCAGCAGTTCTCCTTGCATACGGTCGACCTTTCGGATTTCTTCCCGCCATGGTATGCAATCTACAACATGGATTGTGAATCCTCTGTAATGACTTCATTCCTGCCATTAACGGCAAAGGAAAAGGAAAAGGCAAGTTGAAGAAGATCGCTCAAGTGAAGACTCCGAACCCAAGGGTGGAGCTTCCTTACACTTATCTGAGGGTATGGCTCGTTTTACACTGCCCATCTCTGATGAGTGCTGCTTCACGCCGCTCAGGTGATAAATGTTATCTTGTGGAACTATATGAACGTTCCTCATGGCAACACTACTATATGTCCCAAATCCGTAAGACTCTCCGGCAACACCAGAACTATGAGATTTTCAGGTGCTTCCCCGACTTTTCTGGTGGAGGATACGGATTGAAATTGAAGGATACGGTAGGAGCAAACAATTTTACTGCCTTATCCTCAGGAGCTTTCTGGTGGCTCCTTAATATTCGGCCCGGGCATCTGGTATATCGTCAAGACAGTAAATGTCTTATCGAACCGTACATCCCGAGTCGTTTCGCTCAACATTTTGGATACTCCCAACTCTATGTGGGTAATCCCAGCAAGAATTTTGTCTATGAAGGGAACTTGTACGAGGGTGCCCGAGGCTGGTTTCATTTTGCTGTTGGCGGGACTGGAGCTGAATTTGCTCTTCCACAGAAGTCGCCTGAATTGGCCATAACTCTCAGCTTTTGCATCTGGTATCGCGTTGCGAATGCTGATGTGCCTCATTTCTCCCTCAACCGGAGTTGTTGCAAGGAAATTGAGGCTTTCTATATTAGCCGCCAGGGTGCTTCGAGATTGAGAATAAAAGGAATGGAAGAATTCCTTGGCGCCGCGGCTGAACCTTCAGACGTCAGCGAATCTGGCGATGATGATGATGATAATAATGGTGATGACAATCCTGATGTTGGAAGTGCTCCCCAACCTGTTGTCATTCGTCCCTGGAGTCTAACTCCCAAACGCCGCGGTACCTTAAACAAAAGGCCCGGTAAAAAGCAGAAGTTGGCTCCGGAAACTTTAATAACCCCCCAAGAAGTGGCTATCAAACTCGCTTCGGATCTGCTGGCTTCAACTCTACCTCCAATGCCGGAGAGTGAACCTGCTGGAGCTCCAAGTGTTCCTGAGGATTCAGCTCCTCCGACCGTAGAGCCTGTTGAGCACCCTGCCACGCAACCGCTGGGTAGCGAGACGGGTACGCTGTTGGAGATGACAACGGCTCCCCCTTCAAGTCCGACAACTGGACTTGTATCTCCAGGTATGGCTCTTAATGTTTTTTTTTGTCTGCTATTATTTACTTTATAACACCATTTACCTGTTTCCGGATGCAGATGGTCAACTCCTCTCGCCAATGCACTCAACTACCCAGGTGGAGTCTGATGACAGTGTGGACTATTCGGGCGCTACTGGCTCAGTGGGTGGCTTGGGTAGCTCTGCCAGCGAATTCGACTCAGATTACTTCACACCTGCTCCTGTCTCTAGTCCTCCTTCAGTTCCCCCGATTGATGAACTAGGGAGCAATGAGAGGACAGAAGTTGTCATCGCGGCTGCTGCTAAGGAGACTACACCGTCTCCAAGTATGTCATCACCAACACCTCCGGTCTGCTCCACTAAGACTTTTCCAGTAGTATTTGGTGCACCTTCTGCTCCTCAACCAGTAATATCAACGCCTTCTATCATAATGGCTGTCGAGACACCTGTAACTCTTCCAGCTCTAAGTCTTTCAGCAGGGGACGAGGATAATTTGAAGTTCTCGTTCGAAGCTACTTCCGCAACTGGGGGAGCTTCTGGTGAAAATACTCCCTCCTCTTCTCCTGTCGGTGGTACTGCTCAAGTGATCCACCTTAGCGTCGCTTCCCCTCAGGTTCCTAGCTCCGCCAGATCTGCGTTGGCCTTATTGGCTCCGCACGTTATGAATCTGGTACATGGACAGGCTTCCTCTTCTTCAACTCCAGTGGGTACCGTTCTTCCACCAGCGACATCTTCTTTAGTACTGCCTGTTTTGAATACAGGAGCCGTGAATCATTTTGAGGAGCTCTTCAACTATAGCGTTAGTGACTTCATGCGGTTGCTCAGAAGATGTGTCGAGATGATCCCCAGCGGTATGGATTTCTTCAGTCTCGGTCGTCCAATGTTATCCAGCTATTTGGACAATATTGAAAGAATTTGGAGACCAGACCGAGCAGCTCCCTACTGGGCCCGCTTTACTGCCTTAGAAGAGCAGGTGAACATGTTAAACACAGTTCATCAAGCAGACGTGGAAGCAGTCACCGCAATAGAGATGGCGCGGCTTCGGGTAGAATTGACAGCGCGTCGAGAAGAGCTGATACGTCAGGAAGAAGTATGGTCTCGGGAGTTAGCAGAGCTTCAAGCTAGTCGAGAGTCCATTCTTAAGAGTTTGGAGACAGTGGACTCTGAAATTGGGGGAAGTCAGGCCGAAATCCTTAGAGCCCAGGAGACCATTGCTAAAGCCCGGGCGGTCGTAATAGCCAACGAGCTTAAATTGGGGGAATCTGTTAAGAAGCGAGAAGTGCTAGTCCTCCAACAGGGGCAGGTTGAGCAGGAGAAGGGTCTAAGGAGCCGTGCTATAGAAAACTCTCGTCAATATCTGACTCAGCAACTGGCCATAAATGACGATGTCTTACTTCAGCAGGCTCAACACTCCATATAAGCAAATCGTCGTCAGGTGATTGACGAGGTGATGAACAAGCTGAAGCTTCTAGGAGATCCATAATTTTGTTCTATTCTTTTATTCTTCATTCTTTTTGTAATAAGAACTTGTAAGAATTTTTGTAACTTCAGTCTTTTGATAAAATAAAGATAATCGTTTGATTCTTTTATCTGCTGGCCACAGAATTTGCTTGCACAACAGATAACTTGTCATCAAAATGATTATTTTTTTTTCGGTATTGTTTAGGCACAATTTTCCGAATCATACTGTCAGAGGTAAGAGTTTAACATGACAGGGTTTATGGGATTTTTAGCAAACCTCCAGCTATCAACGGATTTGATTAGGCTTTACCAACTACCGTTTGAGTTGGGCTAGACATGCTATTCCCCTCAACATGGTGAGTTGTCGAGGATTTTGTTTGGGCTTAAATGCCAAACTTTTCCTCTTCCCTTTGTCTTATCGGCATTGGGTAATTCATATTTGTTACCCCCAGCATGAAGGGGTTGGCGAGAAACTGGTTCTCTCCCCATTGCCTAATCGGCGTTGGGTAATTCATACTTTTTACCCCCAGTATGAAGGGATTGGCAAGAAACTGGTTCTCTCCCCATTGCCTAGTCGACGCTGGGTAATTCATACCTTTTAGGTCAGAGGCGCTTAATTGCGCGTGCCTAAAAGAAAGATTGGAGGCTGTTCAAGGCTCTCTCGCGTAACTTGAACTGGGCACACCAAATTTAGGTCAGAGGCGCTAAACTGCGCATGCCTAAGAAAAGACTGGAGGTGGTTCAAACTTGAGAACCAAGCACACCAGGTTTTTAGGTTAGAGACGCCAAACTGCGTATGCCTAAGAAAAGACTGGAGACGGTTCAAACTTGAGAACCGGACACCAGGTTTTAGGTCAGAGGCGTCAAACTGCGCATGCCTAAGAAAAGACTGGAGGCTGTTCAAACTTGAGAACTGAGCACACCAAATTTAGGTCAGAGGCGTCATACTGCGCATGCCTAAGAAAAAGGCTGGAGGCGGTTCACACTTGAGAACTAGACACACCAGGTTTAGGTCAGAGGCGCCAAACTGTGCATGCCTAAGAAAAGACTGGAGGTGGTTCAAACTTGAGAACCAAGCATACCAGGTTTTAGGTCAGAGGCGCCAAACTACGCATGCCTAAGAAAAGACTGGAGGTGGTTCAAACTTGAGAACCAAACACACCAGGTTTAGGTCAGAGGCACCAAACTGCGCATGCCTAAGAAAAGACTGGAGGTAGTTCAAATTTGAGAACCAAACACACCAGGTTTAGGTCAGAGGCACCAAACTGCGCATGCCTAACAAAAGAGAGACTCGTACCTTCAGGGATATTAAGAATAGTATTTCTTCAGAAATTTGCCATTGATCGGCATCATCATCCTGTCGCCATTTTGATTCATTAAGCGATAGGCTCCACTGGAGTATACTGTCTCCACAACAAACGGTCCTTCCCACTTGGGCTCAAATTTACTCTTAGTCTTGTGGGTTAGCACCATTGGCCTTTTAACAGCCAAAACCAAGTCTCCTTGTTCAAAGGTCCTTGGCTTAACATTTTTATTGAACGTTTGAGAAATTCGGGCTTGATACAACTCAATTTGTTGTTGAGCCCTGAGACGCTTTTCATTCAGCGCCTCTAATTCTTTCAATCTTTGATGATGGCGTTCTTCTGTCGTCATCTTTGTGGCTAAAGCCACTCTTAATGAAGGAATCTGGATTTCGAGAGGTAAGACGGCCTCGCTTCCATAGACCAAAGAGAATGGAGTAGCTTTTGTAGGGGTGCGAACAGTGGTGCGATAAGCCCACAGGCATTCTCCTAACTTTTCATCCCAATCTCGTTTATTAGAAGAGACAAACTTTCGAAGGAGTTTAATAATCGTCTTGTTGAAGGCTTCGGCCAACCCATTAGCTGCATGGTTATATGGCGTTGAAGCAATATCTTTGATTCTGAACTTATTGCAGAATCTGGAGAATTCCTGACTGATGAATTGTGGACCATTATCATGAATAATCCGTCGGGGGACGCCGAAGCTGTAAATGACATGATGCTTGACGAACTTGATCACATCTGTCATTTTTACCTCTTTCATGGGCACGGTTTCGGCCCATTTTGAAAAATAATCGGTTATTGCAAGAATAAACCGATGTCCTCTGGATGACGGGGGAGTTATAGGCTCCATAATATCCATCCCCCATGCTTCTAATGGCCAACTTGCAACGGTATTGTGCAAGTATTCTTGGGGTTGATGAATAAAATTGGCATGTATTTGGCATGCATGGCACCGTTTAGCGTATGCCATTGCTTCCGTGATCATACTCGGCCAGTAGTATCCTAGCCTTCTTATACGGTCTCCAAGTTTGGGACCGGACTGATGAGCTCCACACACTCCATCGTGTGTTTCTCTCGGTACTTCATCTACTTCCGCTCTTGATATACAACGTAGCAGCAGACCATCTCTTGACTTTCTATATAAAGTCAGAAGCTTATGGTCATAATAAAATCTTTGGGCTTTCCTCTTTATCGAGGTTGCTTCCTTAGGATCTTCTGGTAATATCCCATGTAAAGCATAATCTACAAATGGAAATCGCCAATCACGGGGTTTCAAAGTTAGGCCTGCTTGGCATACTTCTTTATTTTGAAGAACAGTATTTGGATGGAGGAGCTCTCTGCTTCCAATAGTGATGCTTTTAGCTTTACCTAGCGGGATCGCCAATGTTGCAGCTAATGCGGTAAGGGCATCCGCATATACATTCTCATTCTGAGGTATATGAGAGATGTAAAATTGCTCAAAGTAGCCTGCCAGTTCAATGGCTAGCTGATAATAGAGGATGAGGGCTTCATGTCTGACTTCATACTCGCCCGTCATCTGATTGACGATGAGTTTAGAGTCTCCATATGCCTCTAGACAGTTCACCCCCAGTTGTAGAGCCATCTTCAGGCCGATAATGAGTGCGTTATATTCCGCCACATTATTCGTGCACGGTTCTGTCAGTGAGTAACCGTTAGGCAATATATGTTTATGTGGGGAGATTAGCACAACCCCCACTCCAGCAGCAGATCGTCTGGCAGCACCATCAAAGAACATTTGTCACGTTTGTTCCTTGCTAACTTTGTTGACCTCTGACGTCTGTTTGGAATTAGACCTGATTGGATGGTCTGCAAGAAAATCGGCGATCGCCTGTCCCTTTGTGGCTTTTTGAGGGACGAAATGTATATCATACGGCGACAGCAATAATGCCCATTTGCCAACCGGCCATTTAAGGATCCCGGTTTTGTCATCAGAATTTTCAGGGGATTAACCCGTGATATGACATGAATTGTTTGCTCAGAAAGATAGTGTCGCATTTTCTGAATAGCGAACACTAGGGCTAAATATTCCTTTTCAATCGGGGTGTACCGTTGTTCGGTTCCAATCATTGTCTTGCTTAGATAATAGAGGGCATGTTCATGGCTGTGCTCATTATATTGAGCAAGTAATGCCCCTAAGGCATTATCCATGGCCCTTATATATATAAGGAAGGGCTGCCCAGGGACTAGCGCCATAAGAACGGGAGGTTTGGTGAGGTATTCTTTAAGGTCATCAAAGGCCAGTTGACATGCCTCATCCCATACAAAAGAAACCCCCTTCTTCATAAGTCGAGAGAACGGCTGGCATCGCCCTGATAGGTTGGAAATGAAGCGCCGAATATAGACAAGCTTCCCTTGTAACCCTCTCAATTCTTTAAGATTGCCGGGAGGCGGCATCTCGCTAATTGCTTTTACTTTTTCAGGATCAAGGAAAATTCCTTTAGAAGTTATTATGAACCCAAGGAATTTCCCACTCAATACCCCCAAGAATGACTTAGTGGGATTCATCTTCAAATGATGTTTCCTCATGAGATCGAAGACCATTCTTAAGTCCTGAAGGTGGTCCTCTTTATTTTTACTTTTGACCGTCAAGTCGTCCACATAACACTCTACCGTTTTGCGCAGGTGTTCTTTGAATATAGTGCTCATTGCACGTTGATAAGTAGCACCGGCATTCTTCAGCCCAAATGGCATCACCGTATAGCAGTATACCCCCAGCGGTGTTCTGAAAGCTGTATGCTTTTCATCATCCGGGTGCATCTTAATTTGATTATATCCTGAGAAGCCATCCATAAAGGATATTCTCTCATAACCACAAGTATTGTCTATCATCACGTTGGTGATGGGAAGTGGAAACTCATCCTTAGGATATGCAGCGTTGAGATCCCGAAAGTCGATGCATATCCGGATTTTGCCGTTCTTTTTACGAACCGGCATTATGTTGGCAACCCAATCAGGATGCTATTCTTCACGGATGAATCCGGATTTTATAAGCTTATTGATCTCGGCAACTATTGCCTCTATCAACTCCGGTCGAAAACGCCTCTGTTGTTGTTTAACAGGTTTGGCATCTTCTTTTATATTTAACCGATGTGTGGCAATTTGAGGGTCAAGCCCAGGCATGTCTTCATAATTCCATGCGAACACATCTATATACTCTTTGATAAGAGATATAAGTTCCTCCTTTTCCAATGGGGTTAGCGTGTCGCTTATGAAGATGGGTTTCGGGTTTTCTTCCGTTCCCATGTTGACTTGTATCAATTTGTCTTCAGTGGGCGGATCACGCTGCTCAAAGCGGACATCCCAGAGAGTGTCCATATGCTTAGCCCAGGAATCATCTTGGACATCAATTGATTCCTCGTCGCTTCTTGATGCGGCTGAAACCATATTGGCCGTCAAGGACTGAAACCAGGCACCGGTACTTATATCTGAGTCATGATTGGGTGAAGATATATCTTCCTTGGTCGAAGAACTCTCTTCTTGTCCGGAGGGTGATGAAGGAGGAGTAGATACATAGCCCAACCCTCTGTGAGGCTTCTGATAATAATCAGGGCTCTTTCCTCTCGGTCTGAACGAGGGTATAAGGTTCCGTCGCTCTTTTACAAAGTTCAAATTCCGGTTTCTGGGTAAAATTATAACCCATCTTCTCCATTATCTGCCGGGATTTTTGTTCATACAGGTGAAATTGGGGTGATGTTTGTTCATCACTTTCACTGCTTTGTCTTCGCCGGGGTGACCTAATTACTCTGCCGAACATAATCGGCTTTTGGGATCCTCCCCGAGGAGGCACTTCGAAATAGTGACATTTTTCCTCAGCTATTTTAGACCGGGAGAGGAGGGATGACCTAAGTGGCAAATGATATGCCGCCAGAACTTCAAGTTCGGATAGGCCATCCACTTCAATGGAAGTACAAGAGGGTTCGGACTCAGTAGCTACAGCATGCTCGTAGACTAACTTTACGTCTTCATTAATAACCCATTCACTCTCTATTACATCCACTATATTATCAAGACTCAAACTAAAATCTAGGTGAGGGTTGATTTCATAATCACCCCCATCATATTCTCCAGGAAGCTCGTACTCAGTGTCGGCTTCATTGCCACTGTCATCGGCTTTGGAGGTTCGCTAGGATTGTCATTGGAAACTTCATGGGCTGGTTTATACAGTGCAGCATCCGTGAAGTGATTCTCCAACCCTTTGAATGGTTGCTTATCAGCAATTAGTGTCCGGACCTCTCCTTCCTCATCGCAATATTTCATGCATTAGTGGAGAGTTGACGGAACTATCATGTGAGCATGGATCCAAGGCCGCCCCAATAGAATGTTGTAGAAGATATCTGCATCAATAACGTAGCATGTAGCTTCCGTCCTCAATCCTTAAACCCGTATATCATTGTATTGGTTGGTGTCAGGCGATGGAGGGAAATCCCTAACAGTTGCATCAACCTTCTGGGTACGACACTTAGTGCAGAACCCGGATCAATCTGAATTCGGTCCACTTTTGTGGATCCGACATATCCGATGAAATATAAAGGCCTGTTATGCTTTATATTCCTCACCTGCATGTCTTCTTGAGAGAAGATGATTTGTGGGACATGCCTCCTTACTTGGTGACAGCGGGGGCAAGAGTCCTGTTCTTCTTCATTGGCCGGCTCGATAATCTGAGCTAGGAATGACTCAGAGTCTGCCAAGGCCTCTCTTAGAGCTTCACGTGTTGATTTTGACAATCTCAACAATTCGTAAAGCGTTACTCGTGCTAGGATATTCGCCAACTGAGCAATTATATCAAATTTGAAGGTAGTCTCGCTGGCCCCTTCTCTCTAATAGGATTCTTCTGGAAACGAAGTCCTTTCTGCTTTGCTGGTTTTGCGAGTTCTGCATAGATGTCTTGGATCTACTCTAGTGTAATCCTTAAGATATGTCTTCCCGGATCGAGTACCGGAAGGGCCTGCCCCATCTTGATGAGTGGCCATAGTTTTGGGTTCCTCTTCAGAATCTGTGAAGGCTCCTGAAGCTATATATTCTTCTTTTATATCTGCAGAAATGGCATTAACAGTCCGCTTCTTCCCTTGACCTCTTGAAATAGTCCATCGTTCATCTCCTAGAAAATCAGGGTGAACCCACATAACTTCCCTCTTTTGGGTTGTTACGGGGACAAGTCCTTCTCGGGCTTTGTTGTGAGGATCAAGGTTCTTTGTGACCATCTTATCTTTTGGGATTGGGGTCACTCCTGCGGGGAACTCATGGGTTCCAACCACTATGGTTGCCATATTGGCAGTGACCTTCTTTTGCTCTTCCTTAAGTGTCAGAACTCCAGCTTCTATTAGTGCTTGGATTCTGTTCTTAAGGGTAAAACAATCCCTAGTAGGGTGCCCAACATTCCGGTGATAGAGACAGTAGTTAGGATCTTTAGTCTTACCAGCGTCTTCTGGCTTCCTATTCTCCGGAAGTTTTAGCATTCCTTTCTTCTGGAGCAAGTGAAAGAGGATAGGCGTCTGTTCTGCTTTGAAAGTATAATTTCTCTCCTGCTGCGGTCTATTTTGCCTTGAGCCCTGCTGACTTTAGGGCTTCGGCTTCGGTGGAGGGCTGGATCTCTGAGGAGCAGCTTCTGATGCCATCACTGCTTTTCCTTTATTCTTAGTGCTGCTATTTTGGGTATATGACTTACTACCCCCAGCACTTCTCGATCCACGAGATTCTTCAACTCGACGAATCAAGTCCTCAGCTTGCTCTCCCTGTTTGAGCAGATCCCTCCATGTCTTAGACTCTACGGCCCCCATTTTTAGGAGCACATTGGTCTTAAGATTGTGTCGACAAGTTTCGACAAGAGTTTCCTGGACCATTCCGTATTTGCAATGCACGGACTTCTCCCGGAATCTTTCTATAAATTCTTTTACCGTTTCTGGTTCCCCTTGTTTAGTTGCAAGGAGGGAATGAACCGTAATCTCGGTATCATCCTCGAAGAAACGTGAGAGAAATAATTTCTCTACATCTAACCAGGTATTAATAGTACCTGGGGGCAGCTGCATGAACCACGTAAAGGCAGGCCCTCGCAAAGTACTTGCGAATACTTTAGTCATGATGGGGTCATTACCCATCAAATGTCCTGCTTGGGACAAGAAGTAATAGATGTGCTGACTGGGCGATCCTTTCTCGTCATATGGCTCTAATTTGAGTGGCTTATACTTCTGTGGGTATGGTATCGTATCTCATTCAGGAGGATATGGTCTTGAAACCCCTGCCTCCTTCAACTCCCTCTTACACATCAAAGTTTCGAGTTGATTCTGTAATTTTTCAATCTTTTCTTCATGCGGATCATGAAAAGAAAATCTATCCTTGTCCTCGTGCATCGAGTGGGCTTTCTCCTCCTGTTCTTCTTCATTTGGAGTTTCCTTGCCCTTTTTGGCATTATCTTCAACAAATCTCGATAGCATGACTTTAAGGCCTTCAATCGTCTTTTGCTGCTCTCGAATCATTCTTTCTTGAGCTTCAAATCTCTGATTGATATCATCAGATTTATCTGCCATGTGAGATGCTGACTTCTGTAGTCGAGACGACGCAGAGGAACGAGATGAGGCTATGGCTGAATTATCACTGTCCTCATCGTAAGAACCCTTTGCAAGCCTCTTATAATTTCGAGGCGGGACGGCCCCTGATTTTAGTCGAGTAACACGATGAGCTTCTTTATCGCTCAATTCTGAATCATCATCCATCTCTATAATTTTCTTCCCTTTTCCCACCATATTGGAGGTTATAGCTCTCCAATGTTTTAGGGAAGTAGTCTTTGGTTTCTTAGTAGGGTTCTTGTCCTACTCGATTAATCGATCAAACACAGATACCCTGCTCTTGGTGCAGCCACAGTTGTCCATTACAGCGGACACCGCTATCATAACTGCTGACAGTGACAAACAGGTTCAGCTTGAAGTTGATCTATGCCTCTCTTCTTGGACAGATACTTCCTGAGATGGCGTCTTTAACCATGGAATCATGAAGTCCATCGAACTTTTGAGAGGGTCTAGGAACCCACCGAAGCTTCTTTGACTGATCAACCCTGGTTCTGTAGTCGGATTGATCCTCGCGGGGCTTAGAAGTAGCCTCGCGTTTTATATTGCGGGCCTGAAGAATAGCTCCGCGTTTAGCTACGCTAGCCTCGCGTTTTACGCTGGCTTGGCGTGCTTTCAGAAGTTTCTCTTCTGTAATGTTAGCCCCACGTGGAATAAAATTCTTATACGCTGGCTTACTCTTGTGGTTATCACAAGTCATAATTTCGCATCTCGCGCGATTTCTATAACTGCCAACAATTTGCCAATCATCTTCGCGTTCCTCGCGAGTATTAGATATCTTGCATTCTTCGCAAGCATTACTGGCCTCACGTTTCTCGCTTGGCTCAGTATCAGCCTCGCATGGAAAATCACACGCTGGCTTTTCAGAATTTTTATACTCGCGTCTCTCGCTAGTGTCATAAGTCTTGCGTTTCTTGCAAGTAGCCTCGTGTTTCTCGCTTAGCTTAGTATCAGCCTCGCGTGGAGAATCACACGCTGGCTTTATAGAATTTTTATACTCGCGTCTCTCGCGAGTGTCATATATTTTGCGACTAGCGCAAACTTCGCTGGCTTTGCGTCTCTCGCTAAGCTCAGCAGTAGCCTCGCGCGGAATATCACGCGCTGACTTTTTCTTGCTTTTAAGGCAAGTGGTAACTTCGCATTTAATGCGGTAGAGACTGGTCTCGCGGGTAGAGCGAGCCAGTTTGCGAGGGACCATAGCCTCGCGTCCTCTGGTATTAGCTCCGCGTTCAAGGCGGGCTTTGAGGGCTCTACGCCTCGCTCTCCGGTTCCTGTTTCGGAGTTGGGTTCTGGTCAATCCAGTCCCCAGGTCTTCTTCGGCAGTCGGAAGCTCATCCTCGGCTAGGATTTCTTGCGTGAACTCCGGCCCTATAGCCGCAGTCTCCAAGGATCCCCGTCTCTCGGTGGATACCTTTCTACCCGTCACTCGGGTATTGGAGTACATGCGACGATAGTGCCGTGTCTCATCCAAGTCACCTGATCCAGAGGAGAGGAACTCCTCGTATTTCTGCTGGTCGATTTCAATAACCAGCGTGTCTACTTCGGATCCGATCATATCAACGTCCGATTGCGCCACAATCTCTTCATCAGTGAAAGAGATGGCTCCCACTGTGGTCGCCAGTTTGTTCGTCGCAAAGGTTCCTTTGCTTCCTTCCATCGAATTAACTTAAATTACATTAGAAGTGAACAATATATATATATATATATATATATATATATATATATATATATATATATAAAGAACAAACGAGAGGATTTTATACTTCAATCTCTCTCTTTTATAATGTAAACGTGGGATCAGTGGCGATGGGATCTATAGTAGTTCCTTTGGACGATCGGTACGTTGAAATCTTCTCTTTTGAAGATATCGGCCGACTGTAGACAATCTTCTTGGTCCTTTCTCTTCACGAATCCAAGGCTCTATGCGTAACTTGAATTCTCTAAGAGGAAGATGATCACAAAAAGGCTTCAAGGCTCTCTCGCGTACTTGAATTGCCAAAGGATCGAAAGAAGGAAGAAGAAGACCTCTGATCTCTGGTTTTGATTCGTTCAAGGCTCTCACGCGTAATTCGAACTTTACCAAAACTTCCAAAAGATCCCCTAGGGTTTCACCAAGAATGTATTTATAGCCCCAGGAAGATTTGAGAGAGTTTCTATCTGAATAGAATTTGCTCTCATCAAGGATTCCAATCAAATATTTAATATTGATTTAAATCTCTTGATTTAGAATTCTGATTGGATTTGATTTGGTATTTAGATAAGCCCAAATTATAATCTCAATCAGTTTGAGATTCTGGTTATCTGTTCACGCGAACCTTTAATCGCATCAAAACGCGGCGCTAAATAACCAGTGCGCGGAGCTAACGCGGAGCTATCAAACATCTCTGCGTTTACTCAAACGCGAGGCTAAAAATAGCCAAACGCGGAGCTATGGATTAGCTCCGCGTTCTGTCGTGGAAAACTCTTTTTATTCAGAAATTTTCACTGCCAACACATTTGTCTCTTCTCGGAACGTACTTGAGTTGCAATAGCTTTTGCAGTTGCCCTCTTGGTTTTGCCAACATTCCCCACTACCATTTGTCAAGAGGGTAAGGTTGAAGGTTTTTAGATTCATGATTTTTAGACCCCTTCCTTTTTTGACTTACATACGTGATCCCAACCCACTAAGCTGTATTTTGACTGGTTTTCTGAAGTTCCTCTCCACAAAGATTTTCTTCTAATTTTATCTATCCTCTCTCTAATCCATGTTGAAATGGTGAGGATAGACATGAGGTAAAGCATAATAGATGATATGACCGAGTTTATTAGGACGATGCGACCTTCTAGGGAAAGGTATCTAGCCTTCCATCCGTCAAGCCTCCTCTCGATCCTATCAGTACCGGGGCACCAGTCTCTTTTGATAAGCCTTCCTTTTCTAATTGGTACACCTAAATATTTGATGGGAAAATTTTTCAGTTTGCAGCCCAAGATACTCTGAATTGTCAGTGTAAATGGGTCCAGGGGTTCCGGTCCTATCATGGAGCTCTTTTCGTAATTAATCCTTAGACCTGACCAAGTCTCAAAATAGCAGAGGACCCATTTCAGGACAACGGCCCCCTTAACCTTATTCTCACAGAAAATCAATGTGTCATCCGCATACTGGAGATTAGTGATAACAAAGTTCCTGCCTCCTGGTAATCCCTTCATAAGTCCAGCATTCAATGTTTTCCTGATCAATCTATTTAGGCAATCAGCAACGAGCATAAAAAGGAGGGGAGATAGGGTACCTCCTTGGCACAGACCTCTTTTACAAACAAATTTCCTGCCAACCTCTCTGTTAACGATCGTCTGGATCTTCACAGAAATGAGCCACATTTTAATCTACTGAGTCCAAAGATCCCCAAAACCGCTATTCTGGATAACTTCTTTTAGACAGTCCCAACTTACCATATCGTAGGCTTTTTGAAAGTAAAGCTTGAGAAGGAAACCGTCTTTTTTTGTCTTTTTGCAATGATGAATCACTTCTTTTACTAGGACTATTCCATTAAGAATGCCTCTCCCTTGTATAAATCCTGACTGTGTTTCATCGATCATATGCGGGAGGACGGCTGCGAGTCAGTTCGCCAAAAGTTTGGATATGATCTTGAAAAACTGTTCAGTAAAGCTATAGGCCGATAATCTCCAACTAGTTCAGGCGATTCTCTCTTCAAAATGAGCACTGTGAATCAATAATTGATTCTCTTGATCTTCACTCTTCCTTTTGCGAAGTCGGTTATGAGTGCTACTATATCCCCCTTAATCTCCTCCCAGAAAGTTCTGTAGAAAAAAAGTGGGAGTTCATTCGGGCTTGGAGGGCTGAGATCCCAAACTGCTTTCTTTACTTCTTCTTCCGAAAAAATTTTCTCCAGAATCTGAAGATCCACGTCCGAATCATTTCAATTCTGTTGGTCGTGATTCTTCCGAATAGCTTACTGAAATGTTGATGAATGTGATGATATATGTCTTCCCTCTCGATGAGGGTTCCTTCTATTGATGTAAATTTATGAATGTTGTTTATCCGTCACTTCATATTTACCACTTTGTGAAAGAAACTCGTGTTTGCATTCCCTTTCTTTAGCTATTTGCTTTGAACTCTTTGTCTCCATTTAGTTTTCTCCCTTTTGTAAATCTCTTTTATCAATTTTCTTAGCTCTCCAAAGTGGATGGTTTTTTCTCCACACAATCGTCTGAAATATCATCATGTTATGTCATGACACTAATTTGATCCCAAGACTAATATATTTTTTTCTTTTCTTCTAGAAAACACAAACTTGTACTTTCCTTGAGTTTTTTTTTTTTTTTTGAAGGCATCATTAAACAACACACGGTTGCTGAGGTGGAAATAATAAATAAAAATGCAAATTTTCAAAGTGGGGGAGTAATAATTAATTAATGCTTGTTCAAATTTGTATTGGGTTTTGTATGAGCATATGATCGGATAAACATGCATACGGCTGTGCGCTTTGCAACCTCCAGCTCATCTTGTTGTTGAGAAGATGAAAGGGAACACGTACGTACATACAGGTAGATTAATTGGATGCCACATCTGTATCTTTGGGATTGACATATTAACTAATTACATCAGGCATGAATGGACTCAGTCAGACTCGGAGGTCTAATAGTGCCTATCCCTTGGGCCTTGGCTGCAGCCTTCTTCCATCAATGTTCAAGTGTTAAGACTTTGGGGTCACGGATTGGATGCTCCTCCCTCTGATCCGATCCGCCACATGACGTGTACGCTAAAATTAAAGCTAACTAAGGGTGCCGTGCTCTATGTGTCTATCTAGCTATACGAGTACTTCTAGTACTAAAATACTAGTAAATTAGCCATGTATGTATCTTGGAGCGTTATCAGATGGATAGATGGGACGGAACTGAAGACGTCAGCAAGCCAGCCACATCCCTCCGTTATCCTTGTTATGCATGTGTCCATCAATGTCGTCACGACTGTCATGTGATGATGAAAGGGTACGTACTCTAACAATAGTGATCGTTGTGCCTTCGATCGGTTCCTTTTCTGTATGTTTGCTTGGCCTGATTAAACGTAGCTCGTTATTGGAGTTGAAGTTGGACGGTTTTCTCATGTCATGATCGACGTGGCTCCATCACAAAGCTTGGCCATCGAGCTGGACTCGCGGTGCCATGCAATGCAGTGGCCGTTGCTCACCGCCTGCCCCTTAATTTTCCTTTTCTTCTCCGCACCGTAGGCATGCACTACCATACCATGTGGACTTTATAATATAGATACCTACTTCGTTCCAATTATTCCTTTCCGTGCCTGATTCATTCATTCACATGCACCCATTACAGTAATTATTATATGTATTAATTATTATATTTATATATATATATATATATATATATATATATATATATTCCAAAATTAAATTTAATATATTCATAATGAATGTAGTTGATAATTAACAGGTCAATAAGAGAAATAGACGGTTCCGTCTTACTCTAACCATTCTATTCCTTTCCTCTCGAAAAGAAAAAGATAGACTCAAAGTTTCGTGTACCCGCTACTTGCTTAGAATTAAAACAACATGTGCACAAGAAAATCAAATAAATGTAAACATAAAATAACCTATAAGAAATGTAGAGATCATCCTCTCCCTCTCTCTTTTGACTTTGCTTTCCTGTGATAATTGGAAATTATATTCTTCATTTTTTATGTATTGTCATTATATTATGTTAGATTAGATTGGATTGGATTGGATTGGCTGCTGCTAATTTCTTCTATTCTTTTTTTTGCATGCTTTATATCATCTATTATTATTTTTAAGAACTAAATATTAATAGCGATCACAGTGAAGTCGTTTTTTTTTTAAAGAAGAAAAAAAACTAGTAATTATTGTCATCGTATTGCTAACAACCAATGTCGATGGATGATGCATTTAATCGTAATCCTTACCTTTATATATTCATATTTATCCGTTGACATGGACCGGTACCAGCTAGTACCAGCACAAGCACAATCTTCTAGAAGTTGTTCTAACCTGTCACCGAGCTCAAGGGTTGGCTTGGCTAGAGGCAAGAAAGTAAAGCAAAGCTCTGCCACCGAAATTGATAATAATGATTATTATAGTATTATTGCTATCAAGTCAAAATTGTAATGACGTGATTAACAAAAACTAAAAAAAAAACTAAAAGAAGAAGTCTAACATGTAATTTATGCATTATGCTGATCGAATGCGATCTAAAGTAATCTGTATAAAAGGGACAGCACGTGACATGAGTCATAAAATGATAATAACAAAGTCTACTAATTAATACGGGTGTAAATGGTTTGTTAAGTCGAATACGAGTAGCAATATTTCAGAACAGAGCAAATATTTTCGTCAAAAATACAAATACAAAATCAAATTCGACGTCGGTGTGTATTTAGAGTGAGACCAAAAAAAAAATAAAAAAAATAAGAGGGAAGTAGCATGTATACACAGACAGCTGGCAGGGCAGGGCAGGGCAGGTGGGAGTCTAGATCCAACCCACCCCGTTAAAATCAAACTGGTTCCTTGTCCAAATGCCCGCATCACAGTGCGCGGTACACCTCATCTGATCAGCATCCAATTCCTTCATGAACCCCTCGTTCATGATCCGGGTGGGTGGAACTGGTGGGTGTAGTGCGTCAGTCAGTCAGTCCAAAAACCTAACCTAATATTGAGTTGGAATTCCCTTCCTATATTCAAAATTAATAATCAACATGAATTCCTTTTAACTTATTATTTTAATTAAATTAATGAAGCAGTCAAGGGTTTAGGTTAGGTTCGGGTGTATCTATTCTAATCTCTATCGGGTCTAATCGCAGACCCAGTCACGATCGTGCACAAACGGATTACAGCGGTGTGTTGTGCCAGTGCAAACACAGCGCAGCTGCAGATCATCACACTCTAATTCATCTTAGATTAAATTTGACGTCAAGCACCCACAGGAATAGCATCTAATTTAGTTCATCTTCTCTGCTCTGCTATTCCCGTCGGTGCTTGACGTGTTAGCAGAACAGAGCAGATGAACTAAATTTAATTATTTTATTGCTATTATTGATGAGTGGTGCTGTGATTAATATAGTTTAAACATTATCCTAAACTTTGGAAGAGTTCATTAAGCATTTATTATCTACTTTTTTGATTTGCTCCGAGTTATTCTTAATAAGATTTGTAACAGCAGATAGTAGAATCAAAGCCAAATCCCTGACCAAATACTAGAAGAAACCAGCGCCTGTCAATATTCACCGAAGATAGAGTAATAACATATATATTAATATTATTGGGGTAACATATATATATATAAGAAGGAAAGCGGGAACTAAAAGGTTGAAATTAAAATTTTTAAAAATAACAATGAAATATATATTATAGATTTAATTTAAAAGATGAGGAGGACGACTCGGTTTTCCCTCTCCCTCTCCCTCTCCCTCTCCCACTCCCAAAAGAAGGAAGAGAAAATGGAAAAGAGACGGCGATGACACGTAAGATAAGATGATGATATGTCAGCAGCAGCAGACAGCAGGAGGAGGAGCTAGCTAGGGGGGGTTGTGTGTGTTGGGAGACTATAAAAAGGGGGGGCAGGGGGAGGTCTCATTTCCTCACCCCCTCCCTCTCAGTTTCATTTCTAGTCTGATACAACTCTCCCTTTGTTTTATGGTCCTCCTTTTCGTGTCTTCCCTCCTTTAGTCTCACTATTTTCTTTCTTTTATTTTTTTTAAATTTTTTTTTGGTTAACCTCTGCTGCTGCTGTAGCTAGCTGCGGAACCCCCTGCTTCCCTTCCTCCTCATTTTTCGTTCAATTCAAGGTAATAATAAGGTAGCTGATAATTGAGGACGGGGACGACGACTCGCTCTCTCATCTTAAAATTTCCTCTCTCTCTCTCTCTCTGTTACTTCCATCCTTTCCTTATATGTTTACTTCACTTTTTGAAATTTAATTAACGAGCAGTATTACTGATGCTTGTCTGACCCATTTATTCCTTTTTATCATATTTACAAATTAATAATAGCACAGAATTTTCAATGTTTTCTCGTGGTTATCTTATGATTGTTTGCGGACCTGTATTGATATTGGGAGTGGTATTGGCTTGTGTAGGATGGCAGAGAACGGGGATTTCAGCTTCCCCAACGGTGGGAATCCCAATCCCACTCCCCCGACGGTGACGGCGACAGTGGTTTCTCGGAGTGGCCTGCCTCGGATCCAGACTCACGCCAAGAACGGAATATGCCACGACGACAGCGTGCCTCCGGTGAAGGCGCAGACGCTGGACGAGCTCCACTCCCTCCAGAAGAAGAGGTCCGCACCGACCACTCCCATCAAGGACTCTCCGCAGCAGCAGCAGCAGACCTCTTTCTCCACCCTCACCGAAGAAGAGCGTCAGAGGCTCCAGCTCCAATCCATCAGGTATTCCCTATTCTGCTTCTCCATTAATTTTCGTTTCCCCGGCCCCCTGCTAACCCGATTGGCATCTATTTATTATTTTTGTGTGAACATTCAAGAATCTGAATTTACCCTAGTCTATTGGGCCCATCTCATTTTCTGGCTCGCCTCCAACACCAGTATAATAAATTCATAGATATAGAAAAAAAAAAAAATGGAAAAAGCAAGAAGAAGAAGAAGAAGAAGAAGAAAAGAAGGTTAAATCTCAGAATCAGATGAGATGAGATCACTAGATGAGATCAGATCCGTTTTTGTCTTTTACTTTGCATTTGCTTTTATTATTTCGTCCTTCCCTTTTCTCTGTTTTTGTGTTGTTCTCGGTGTGTCAAGCAGGCTTCGTCGGTGGACTAATTGCCAACTAATTCCACAAACACACGCACACACTTTTGTTGTTCACGGTGTATCCAGCAAGCTTCGTCGGTGGACTAATTGCCAACTAATTAGCCCCCCACCACAACGCAACTCACACGCCTATACGTATACCTATACCTATACCTATACCTATACCTATATATATACATATACATATATGTGTGTATATATATATATATATATATATATATATATATATATATATATATATATATATATATATATATATATATATATATATATATATATATATATGTATAATAATAATAATAATAATAATAATAATGGACTTGATTTACACAAGTTACAGTAGTTCATTTTTATTGTCTCTAATAATTTTTTTTAAATTTTCCTTTGAATTATAATTTCCAGCTCGAAGAGTTTACTTATATCTAATTTCTTGGATTTTAGTTTTGATTTGATTTTCTATCAAGTAAATACAAAAGTAATGGTTTTGGTGAATATAATATTTGAATGCACTCGATGAAAAGATAAATAAATATCAAAACACATATAATTTGATCCTAAAGAGCAAAAGAGGTAGAGATTATGATCCTAAAAAATGGTTTGAAAAAATAATGGAATTATTGCATAATTTATCTGAGCTGACAGCTTATATATAATATATTTGCATACTCTTTTCTATTTTTTCTATCAGAAGATTTTATTATAAAGCTTAAATTATTGTTAACCAACTTAAATAAAAAGTACAGTTATCTTTGGATCTAAAGAGGAGATAGTTGTGTTGGTTATAATTTATAGATACTTAATGTCTCTTTTCATGCTCTCAGCATACACCAAGTCAAAGATGATTTAATTTCTCAATAATTTTGGAGCTGAATTATTCAGATCTATGGAAGAAGAAAAGAATTAGAAAGAAGATTAACTATTCATGATTTCTATCTCTCACGGTCACTACGGGGTTTAAGCCAGAAGCCGTTACTTACATGTCGACATAATTAACAAAAAAATGCCGTAAACAAGATGCACGTGTGCTGGAAAGTGCAGGCCCAAGCCCCGGCCCAGACCTAGCAGTGGGGACAGACAGGGACCCCGGAACGGACCCGCCACTCCTTTTTCAATTATTATGACCAAATCAAATCCCACTGCCCACTTAACTAATTAATTGATTGCAATAGTAACTTCACATATATGTCAAGTTAATGTAATTGGACTTTTTGGGCTTTACTTATTGCTCACACCAATTAATAATCTTCCTATTTGGATCAAACTGTACTACTAGTACCCAATCCGTGCCTTTCCCTTCCCTTTCCATGTTATCTTTTTTTTTTTTTTTTTCCCAAATACATAAACGCACACACACACAGCGCATATTACCTTCCTTCCTAAGTAAAATCCTAAGATAAATTACAAATCAATCTTCATTACCCCACCCCCTTCACAAATTATTCCTACTAAAGTAGCTTCCTAGCTAGGATGACATTCTATGTTTGACTTTACTACGATGCTTTTTAATCCAGCTGATTGGTTCTTAATAACTTGCTTAGAATGTAAAAGAAAGAAAGCTATTTTTATACGATATATTCCATGTCTGGTGATGCTTTAATTTTATGATTGTTTTTATATGCCCTTTATTATAATGTAGAGTAACCAAATTTTCTACCAAGTATCAGTTCAGTTCTCATGCCGATACCGATATATGACTCCATTTTAATTTAATTTAATTTAATTTATTTATTTTTAATCTTATCTTGTTTCTTAATGTTGTAATGATGATCATGTGCGTATATATAATTGCAGTGCATCGTTGGCCTCCCTGACAAGAGAGACAGGTCCCAAGTTGGTAAAGGGCGACCCTGCGAAGAAGTCGGACACCCCCAAGGTTGCACACCATCACCAGACCTACTTCTCCCCTGCCCTCAGCATCAGCGACAGTGCCTTGAAGTTCACCCACGTCCTCTACAACCTCTCTCCAGCTGGTATCTGCCTATCTATCTATCTCTATCTGTTCTCTCATTTAAATAAAGCAATTCACAAAATTAAAAGTTACCAGACTTCCAACTTTTGACAATTGTATGATGCCTCTTACTGAATCTTGACAATCCAGTTTCTTGACCAAAATGTCCTATTATCTATTTACCCACCATTTGTTTTGGTCTTATAATTTACCTTTGTTTTTTCTTTTTTTTAACCCTGGCAAATCTGGCTACCATTTTAACGAAAAATTACTTTTTAAAAAAAAAAAAAAATCTGATATAAATTAAGTTGATTCCCAAATAAATTACTCCAAATAAGAGAGGGTTCTTAGCCATTTGCTTTGGTCTTTGTGTTCTTGTCGGTCTCATGAGGATGAAATTAAAATCCTAGAGACATCAAATATGGACTCCATCAGCAAAAATTAAAAAAAAAAAAAAAAAAAAAAAAATCAAATATCAGCTTGTTCCAAACACCTTATAGCGATCACATTCCACCATAACACTTGAAACAACCTAAACACATCACCCTATTCTTCTTAGATTTCACGGCTTGTCTTAATAATGCCTGCAGGACTTGTGTCCTTAATAAATAACTCATTAGTTTCTCCTGATGATGCCAATAGTCGGATTTGTATTCTCAGTTTCAGGGTTTTCCATGGCATACTGCTGAATGAGCACAAACGAACTCAATAGAACAAAGCATTTTCCACTTGCACTCTCTTTCTTTTAACGAGAAACAAAGCACAAGTTGAACGGTGAGGACTCTATTCTAATTAATTATTTCCGTATTTGTTACAGAGTTGTATGAACAAGCCATAAAGTATGAGCAAGGATCATTTATAACATCAAGTGGTGCCTTGGCAACCCTGTCGGGTGCCAAGACTGGTCGCTCACCCAGGGATAAGCGTGTGGTCAAGGATGAGACTACCACAGATGAGCTCTGGTGGGGAAAGTAAGTTCTAACAACCTTATGTGCCACAATACACGTGCATCTCACATCACTCTTAATTAATTCGTTCCTCATTCGTCGTAGGGGTTCGCCTAACATTGAGATGGATGAGCACACCTTCCTGGTGAACAGGGAGAGGGCAGTTGATTATTTGAACTCTTTGGACAAGGTAATATTCTTTTTAATATGCTCCTACATATTATGTTTGATTGCCATTTTCTTTGTGAAATTGGTAGAGCATTGAATAGGGCATTTCGTTCAGCTCATGCAATTAATTAGTTCAGATTTTGAAAGCATACTGAACCTGAAAGTGGTATAATTCTATGTATGTGTTCTTCTGCAGGTGTTTGTGAATGATCAGTTCCTAAACTGGGACCCTGAGCATCGGATCAAAGTCCGGATTGTCTCGGCTAGAGCCTACCATTCCCTCTTCATGCATAACATGTAAGTATACAAGTTGTTGCATAATAGAAGGAAGGAGTTATTTCTTGTCATTCCTCTCTTTCTATATATACCTCAGTAATACCAAGATAAGTCATATTCTTGACGCTGTCTTCCCTACTGTTTTTTATATGTATTAGTAGTCTTTAGAAGTAAGTAGACAAGCCTAAGATATGCTGATCATTTTTATAGACAAAATGAACTATCAGGCATATGTGCACGTGCGTGTATATATATGATAATACTTAGAAAATTCCATGATGTACAATAGAATGACCACATGGGTGACAGGTGTATCCGACCCACGCCTGAAGAACTGGAGGATTTTGGTACTCCTGACTTCACAATATACAATGCGGGGCAGTTCCCATGCAATCGCTACACGCACTATATGACGTCATCCACCAGCATAGACCTGAACCTCTCTAGGAAAGAAATGGTCATCCTTGGTACCCAATATGCTGGTGAGATGAAGAAAGGTCTCTTCAGCGTGATGCACTATCTCATGCCTAAGAGACAAATCTTATCCTTACATTCTGGCTGCAATATGGGCAAAGACGGCGATGTTGCCCTATTCTTTGGACTTTCAGGTAAAGTAGTAATGTATTGCTTGAATATGGTGATCTCCATCACTTGTCCATCTGCATCCACGATTCCTACGGTTATATTGCCGCCTCCCCTGGTTGGTGTGGCATTCTATTGAGTTTTGCCACGTATGCACTTTCTCTGTGCAGGTACTGGCAAAACAACTCTGTCCACAGATCACAATAGGCTGCTCATTGGTGATGATGAGCACTGTTGGAGTGACAATGGTGTCTCAAATATTGAGGGAGGTTGCTATGCAAAGTGCATTGATCTGTCAAGGGAGAAGGAACCTGATATCTGGAACGCTATAAAATTTGGGACTGGTAATAATCATAGCATTGCTTCTCTCTTTGTTTTAGCCAAAACAAAATCTATGTAAGTTTACGTGTTAAACTGATGGTGGTATCTTTGGTGGCAGTACTTGAGAATGTGGTATTCGAGGAGCACATTCGGGAAGTTGACTATTCAGATAACTCCGTGACAGGTATTAGTCATCTCCAGGAAGTTTGCCGTCCATGAAAATAAAATTGTCAAACGTTCTTTCTCATATTTTTGCAAGGATGTTTTGATGGGCTGACAGAATGCAAATCATTTATTTTGTAAATCCTGTAGAGAACACTCGAGCTTCCTACCCAATCGAGTACATACCAAATGCAAAGATACCATGTGTTGGCCCGCACCCTAAGAACGTCATCCTCTTGGCCTGCGATGCATTCGGAGTTCTGCCTCCTGTGAGCAAGTTGAGCCTCGCCCAGACCATGTACCATTTCATCAGTGGTTATACTGCTCTGGTACGTGCTACGCTTGCCACTCCATTTGAAAGTTTTACTGGCCAAAATATCTCTCTCTTGTGACAAAGCTGAGTAACTGGGAAAAAAAAAAAAAAAAAAACACAGGTGGCTGGCACTGAGGATGGCATAAAGGAGCCACAGGCAACTTTCTCAGCTTGTTTTGGTGCGGCATTCATAATGCTTCACCCTACAAAATATGCTGCAATGCTGGCTGAGAAGATGAGGAAGTATGGTGCCACGGGTTGGCTTGTCAACACTGGTTGGTCTGGTGGAAGGTAATCGCACGACAAGCATCATACAGATATTATGGGGTAATAACTGCAGAGCTCGTAGAGTGTAATAATATGATTGATTGTTTCTCCTTCGTTTTAGGTATGGTGTTGGCAGTCGCATCAAGCTCTCATACACCCGGAACATCATTGATGCCATTCACTCTGGCAGCCTTTTGAATGCTAATTACAAGAAAACACAAGTGTTTGGGCTTGAGATACCGACCGAAATCGAAGGAGTGCCATCTGAGATCCTGGACCCAGTCAACACGGTAAGTTTTGTTTTTGAAATTTACAATTCCTATTTTGCCATTTCTTTGATATATTTTGTGGCTGATCTTGCCCTTGGTGTTGACGTTGTTGGGGAGCAGTGGAAGGATAAGGCAGCCTACAACGAGACTCTGCTGAAGCTTGCTGGTTTGTTCAACAAGAACTTTGAAGTATTCGCCAGCTACAAGATTGGGAAGGATAACAAGCTGACTGAGGAGATCCTTGCTGCTGGCCCCAACTTCTGAGATTTCGATAGTGGGGAAATCTGAGATATGAGAGGTGTGCGAGGAGAAGAAAAAGGAGAAGAAGAGATAAAAAAAAACAGAATATGGTGGTAAATAATGGATGTATGGTTGAGAAGAAAGTTATACTAAGTTCAGTGTTCCCTCGCAAATATGTAATCAGTCAGTTTTATATAAATTACATGGTAATGTGTCAGTTTATATAAATTTACATTGCCATGTGACATAATTTTCTACTTCTATTGTTACATTCATTTTTACAGATTGATAATGAGGTGGTTTCTCACAAGTATGCCATACGCTACTGGTTTATGAATATGCATTTAATTCTGCAATCTTCCCAAAATACAAAACAGGAGGAGATAGCTGGTTGTTTTCTAAGCATATAGAACACACAGAACAGGAGTAACCTAGTTCAGTCCAATATCCCACCATTTCTGTAGTGGAAGAATGAGTTTAAATCTTCCCACCGCCATTGTAGGAGAAAAACTTTTCAAATCAAATGTTGATTTACTCTCGTCTTTGAAGTCCTAACCTTCTCCCTTGATCATAGGTACATCTTCTACTTTCACATTATATACATCTTTGTGTTGGATCTTCCTTTTCGATTCCAATGATTCTCCAGTATCACATGCTCATTCTCCATTATTCTCTACCTAAGATTCTCATCCCTCAACAATTGCAGGATCAAATGCTAAGAGAATGTAATAAGAGTCTGAGGAACTCCTAATCCTTACAAGTCCCTATTCCAACTGAATCAAAACATAAGGCCAGTCTATATGTGAAAAATGAGCTTCTGAGAAGTCACACTCTTGCAATTCCTGTTTGAGGGGCATTGTTGTAGGGCAGGGTGTTCTGAGGGGGGATATATTTATATTATACATCTACAATGTCCCGATTAAGCACGGGTACAAGTTGCTATTATGCGAGGCATGGCTAGTTCAAACGTTTTGTTTTGGATACCAAGCAAAACTGAAAGGTAGGGCAGTGGTGATGCTTAGGAGCTAGGGATGTCAGGTGTGAATATACAAGGATATGTTACGTGCAACTTCATATCAACTTATAAATTTTTCCCCTTGATGTACTATATTACCAAGTATAATTTGAAATTGAGGCTGACAAGTGTAGTTCCCTCTCTTCCGCAAGAATAAGTCGACCCAGAGCTCACCCACGCATAACATACCCATAACGATATTCATCAGACTTGGAGTTCATTATGAGGATATACTTTGCTAAACTGAATGCGGGTACTTACCAGATTTGACTATGAGTCAATAAATTACAATAATACATTGCTTGCTTTAGTTTAGTTTTAGGGTTAATTGTAATATCTATCTTTGTGTTATTGAGGGCATATCACCTATACCCTATTAAAGATATTTTTTTACCCTTTTTTCTAAAGAGACCCTCAATAGGGTTTATAACAAAATAAAATAAAAATTGTTATAAAAATTGTTACACTTATAGCCCTGTAAAAGCAAATTCAAACGAATGCCTGACAGCACAAGATACCCAGCAAGTTAACGGGAACTCAATGGCCTACGCTATGTGCATGAAGAAGGCCAAATTTTTTGGGAATCCAAACTGTATGAATTGAATCTTCCCAATACTCGGGCGTTCTCCTGTCCAAAAAGGCTCTAAGCTGTATGGATGGAATTCTCATGTCAGTTTGATACGCTTGCAAACATCAATGGCCGTAAAGTCACATGTAGTTGGTTCAAAAACATATCACTACATAGACAGTATTGCTTCCTGGCCTGATTGCAGCGAAGTGGAGTAGCCAACTACTTAAGCTTCAAGTACCATCCAACTCAACACTGCTGCACTCATGTTTAATACCAGAGGCAGAGGGGGATCCGGTTCTGCCTACTCAAATTGAGTAGCAGCATATGTGACACTGTTTGCTTCTGTTCCAGAGCCTTCAAGAAACAAGATGCAAGTCTAGCTATACGAGTCAGTAGGATCACCTTTAAGCTTTAGGCAGCCATGTAGAATGAATGACACCGGCAGTTATCAAACCAAACTCAACTCGGGGGGGGGGGGGGGGGGGGGGGAGGGTTAAGGGGGTGGGGAATGGAAAAGCATTTTCCAGTAGGGCCCACTTTTCTTTTCCATGCTTGGTTTGGTTTGCTTTCCTGCAAGTCGCAACACTGCACTAAAATGGCTGCACTGGAGAGACTTCTGCTCCATCCAAATTGCTCAGGTCATTTGCTGCATCTTCTAGCAAACCAAAGATGGGAAACATATGTGGACTCCACTGGAAAATGCTTTGCCACTCTCATTTCTCACCCCCTTTACCCAACTGAACATCCCCTTGAAGTTTTTTCTTTAAAAAAAAAAAAAAAATGTCTTCTGACAAAAACTAATAGGTATCCCATAATGCAAGCATAATAAAGAATATCATCTAAATAAATGTTGATACCTACAGCTTGTGTCAAACAGAAGTTGCCTCAAATTAGGGTTTACATTTTTTAGGCATCCCAGCAGAAGTCCCTAAATTCCACTAAATAAAGTCCAGTGTATAATGAAAGGAACATGGTCAATAAACATATGTTGTCATCGCTTGTATATGTAGTATTGAACACAAAAAGGTTTACACTTTACATGTGGATTAGCTCAAGAGGAAAAAAAAAAAAAACTACATGTGTCTAGCACATGAATGAGATTATGATCCAACTGGTACACTACTGGTCAAATTGGTGCATCATTGCACAGGTAACAAAGAAATTAGTCCGGATGTGAAAAAATTCTTATTCTTTCAACATTTTACTAAAAAAGAAAATAGAAGAAGGTGCTACGATGAGAAAAGTAGGAAAACAAGTTGCTTTTCATACTTCATCCAAGCCTCAGGTTTTGCCAGCTCAGGATGAAGGCTCTAGGCGAACTGAAACTAAAATCTGGCAAAGCTTGGATACCACCGAGCTTTACTGCAGATTCCCAACTTCCATCACCTATTGAGAGCGACAGAAATGATTCCCAGTTTTGCAAGTCTTGGTGATCTAATAGGCTACGGAACTTTTAAAAACCTATGCAGTTTACTGCCGAGTACACAGTATTCCAACTATTGCTCCACCAGTCTATTTGTGCCCAAAAATAATTCTACTACTTCCAGGCATCAACTAAACAAGCTGCATCAGCAAGTTTCAACTTTTAATAAAGTGTGTGTGGCAAATATAATTGAACTAAATTGCAGAGTAGCAATCAGAGTACATAAGTGACTTAGTTCATGCATTAGTTAACCAGCAAATGCTCAAACTTACTTGAACACAATTCCCAATCAAAGAACCACTCAACTAATGGATAGTGCAAGCATACTTGATAACTAGTTAATTTGAGAAAATAGTTTTCCGACATAAATGTGTGAAAGAATTCCAATGGACACGATACACCACTTCACTCAGATCATATTAACATCCTGGAACAGGCAAAATTTCATCCTACTAGTATATTGACTGCCAGTATATCATATCAGATCTTACTGTATACAGAGGAAATCTTTCTATAGCATACATTGATCCCGACCTGTGAGGTAGTGACAAATGATGGCATCATAAAACTGAAAATACCAAATGCCCAAGCACCACTAGGTTTTGAATCTTAAGCTCACCCATTATGACACTACAAACTTTTCCAAGGTAATGGCATTATAAAAACTGAAAACATGAAATGCTCAAGCACCACTAGGTTTGAATCTTAAGCTCACCCATTATGACACTACAACCTTTTCCAAGGTAGTGTCAAAGATGGCATTATAAAACTGAAAACGTCTAATGCTCAGCACCACTAGGTTTGAACACTACAACCTTTTCCAATCTGAGATTGCAAAAACTTTCTTTAAGAACACATTGTCCCCGCAAGTTCCCGTGATGATGGCAATGTCATAGTTAACTCCAAATTTTTGTAGACCATATGGTTCTACTTAAGCTATATAATTTAAATTTGTTCTACAAATGTAAACAAAAGGATAAGGGTCTCCTCTGATTTAAATCTGCACTGGTGAAACTGCATTACACATGCTATTTCTACAACCTCTAAGCTCCAATGGAGTTCCTTAGTTCCAGCCTGAAAGTTTAAACACAATACACTACACAATTCAAAGCTTAACCTTGTACGTTTTTCTTTCTTGTTAAATAATCGAAGCTTAATTTTTTATTTTTTTTTTTGAAAAAATTAAGTAGCTTCATCCATCCCAACCTGACTTCAAATTTAATGCTCAATCTTGTGAAAATGGAACTTCTATTTTAATATGCTAAGATTTGGACAACAAAGACATAGGTGTCCCTTGTCAACAAGTGTATGAATGCCAGTATCAGGAATTGATCATACTTAGGTATAGAGACACAGGATAAATGCAAGAAACCATGTCTCAAACAGCTAAAAATAAGAATGACACTAAATTCACTAATGCTTATTGCTAGTTCACTCACATAACCTATTGTTCATGACAATAATCTGTTAATAATGGGGTTATCCTTCTATTCTTTCCAATTCTTATCACTGCCTTGCCTAGCTTCTCTTCTATGTCCTCCCTTATCTCTGTCTCTTTTCCTTTTATTTCATATATGCAATTTATTTCTATTTCACTTGTTTATCATGTACTGGAACCCAGGCATTCACATATTTATTCTAACAAAGCAAGAACCTTAATGTTGATAGTGGTAAATAACATGACATGAGAGATAGAGCAGCCTGGTGCTTGACAGTATAAATAAAAGTGCCATCATTCATCATCTCTGAATTACATAGTTACAACTCTATTGGAATTCCAACTCTATCCAAACAAAAGAACAAACACAAAGACCAAGCATTTCCATAAAAAACATGAAAGACACAATAGTTGACAACCCTTGATCATTAACCATTATCAAGACTAAACTGCTACCAACTAACACACTACAATAATTCCTTTCAACTTTGTTTTTGTAACACCACTCCATATTTAACTCTTACAGGTACAAAGATAAGGACATGCTTATCCACATGTATAATCAGACAGCAAGAATCAATAAATATTTGGTCCAAAACTTGAAACAAAACAAGAGAAAGAAGTACAGCCTGTGAAGAACAAAAATAAAGGAAATGGAGAACTAACCCAGTGGAATCCAACCAAGGTCCTAATCGACCACCGACCCTTTATGATGCCCAAAATGATGAAAAACCCTATAAAGGAGGCCACTCTATGCAGCCATCCGAGGTTGAAAAAAATAAAGGAAATGGAACCCTCGAAGGTCCTAATCTACCACTTATCCTTTATGAAGCCCAAAATGATGGGAAAACCTTATAATGGAGGCCACTCTATAGAGTCATCCAAGGTTGCTGATACTTGCCTGTTCGGCACTAACCCACATAGAATACAATTAGTTGTGGGACTCAAAATCACTTGAGTTGTATCGTGTTTAGGAATAAGTTTCCTACTTATAAGAAACCGAGTTCAAATTAATTAGTTAAACTAGCATCGGAGATCTCTCTTGTGAGCTACACTACTACGATGGTAAACAGTTGAACAATTGTCAAGATATCCTTTGAGTATATATATCTCTCTCCCTAGTTCTTCTAACTTTCTTTTTTCCAGAGAAGTATATAGAACATTTTAATTATCATCGTCAAACATTGTAACTGAAAAAAAAAAATCAAGATATACAGGAACCCCAGGATAAATAGTAATGCAAGACATTGGGAAGTTATAGATCCATGTGTTAATATGTTTTTATCACTGTATGCTTTAAGGATCTTAAAGATACAAACATAAACTGAAGCTATATAGGTTCGATGTGAATAAACACACATCCACAAACAAACTCATGTTATAAAGTGATTCTAAAAAAATGGCAGAGTGTTTGTATCAGTTGTAATTTGTATTAGAATGACTGAATGAGATGAGTGACTCCACTAATTACAGAACACGGCATAGTTGCTGCTAACCAACTGAAAATGAAGAGAAAGTTGCCGACATGTCAAATAATTAAACAGCAGTAAAGCAAATAACAAATACATGCTTATAAAATTGTGATAAAGTGGGCAAAGGCATTTGAAGTTTTTTTTTTTTTTTTTTCCCTCTCTTAATGAGATGAAAAGTAAAGCAGTAGCAGTAGCATAAGATAAGAGTAAATACTCGTTAATTAAGAGCAATAGATATGGTGCTCCTCATGGAGAAGAAGCTCTAGTTGTAATACAGGAGAAAAAAGAAAGGAGGAAGATCGATCAAGATGCAGACGAGATGGCACCAGCAGAAGCAGACGCCTCCTGGTCATCTTTATGCTTGATCATGCCGGAATCGACGAGGATAGGGACCTCGGCGGCAAGCCAAGGGGCGAGTCCCAGGCAAAGGGCATGGGCTATTCCGAATCGAGGGCAGTTCTTGGCCCAGAGGGGCTTGAAGTGAACGGTAAGGCAGATCTTGCCGCCGCGGTACATCTAATGATATCAGAGAGAGATGGAGATGGAGATGGAGACGGTGAGGGGATTAATCAATTGAAATCAACAATAGTAGAATTAGAATTAGAAGATTAAATAATAATGCAGAGATAATAAATAAATAAATAAATAAAAACCTTGTGCGTCTTTCCATCAAGTTGGGGGAGCTCGATCTCCGGGGCGGTGGCTGGGTAGGTGACGGGGATGTCGAATTGGAGGGTGAATTCGTATCGTCGGAGGTTGTGGACGTACCAGCAGGTGCCCGTCCATCGGGTGCCCTCGGGGTTGGCCGCCGAGATCCGGAACCAGTCGTTGTCGTTGGACTTGTTCATGGAGGTGTAGGCGATCAGGGCACGGTACTCCTCCTTGAGCCTCTGAGTCCATGCCGCACCGTCCCTGGGGCCCGCACGTGTCGTCAGCAGAGGGATCTTCGTCAGGGTCGACTTCGTACTCGGATCCCAACCCTCCATCCTCTTCTCTTCTCACTTCTCAATCTTCCTCACCTTCTCTCTCCTCTCCAGACCACGACGCCTCCACACCACCGCCCACCCCACCCAAGCTTCGTTTCTATTTTCGTTTTTCTATTTTTCTATTTTTTTATCAATAAAATAAAAAATATAATTTAATTAATTAATGCGGAGTATGCATCCTTTCTTCGGGAAATTCTATCTGCGCACGCCATTTTACTCTTGGCACCCTGATTTCTCTCTACACCAAACTCATATTTTGAAATACTGTTATTTTACTTTCTGCACCCAAATTTTTTTCCAAAAATACCCTCCTCTTTTTCTCTAATTTCTCACCCGTCCAATTCTGTTTAGTAAAAAAATATTTTGGTCGGATATTAATACCCGACCAAGAAACGTACTGGTCGGGTATTAATATCCGACCAGCAAGCGAAGTCTCTAAAAAAAACTAATTAACGATAAATTTCAAACAAATAAGTATAAAACCTAAAATAAAATTCAAATAGTACATTAGATTTGTTCTCTGACACCAATTGCATGTTGGAATTTTCTATTTGCATAAGAAAATTCAAATGCAAATTCCAAACTCAAATTTCACTTGTCACGGTGAAATCTAAGAATTTAAAATTTTTCTAATATTTTCAGGAACGTTAATGTAAAAAATTTTAAGGGGTCAAAAAATCAAATAGATGATTTTGTAGGAGATGTGTTTTTATTAAATACAAAAAAAATCATTTAGGGTTTTAGAGTTGTATGAGGAAAACGATGAGTCGTAGATCCAAATTTAAAAAGTCTTAGTTTGGAATTTATAAGGGTAATTTAGTCTAAAAAAATAATGACAAACTTGTAATTATTTATAAGTTTTAAAACCGTGCGTCAAGAGTAAAATGCCGTGCCGTGTGCAAATAAAATTTCCCCCTTTCTTCCTGGGGAAGTTCTAAATGCGCACCTCTTGACTAAGTGAGCACCACATCCTATAGTAAAGCGGTGAGCAGCACAGGAAAAAATGGTGCTCACTAATTCAAGTTTGGTGCGCATTTAGAATTTCCCTTCTTCCTCCCATATTACTACTATACTTGTACTTGGGTTGTCCTGGGAGTTCCCAAAGAGGCACACCATATTTCCCAGTGAGCCCAGTTTTCCTAGTGAACCCATCCTTTTTTTACAAAAAAGAGGATTTTCCTATTAAGCACACTAAATATATCCAAACTATCTTTATTCTATTTCTCTCCCAACTTTCTCTTACTTCTCCCTCTTCTCTCCTACTTTTCTCTCCCTCACGTCTCAAACGAAATCCAAAAATCCTAAATCCTCTCTTCTCTCTCTATCCCACCTCCCATAATCCTTCTTCTTCCTCTTCCCCTTCCCTTTCCCTACCTCCTCCTCCTTCCAAATCTTCTTCTCTCTCTTTGTTTTTGCCGCTGACACCACCGATCTCCCGCCGCCAGTAATCCAGCCCATGACCGCCATTCTGCCTTCCCGCCGTTACTTCTTGGATTGAGATGGGTGAGATCTCCTAATGTAGTAATTTTTTTTAATTTTGGTTTTTCTTTGGAGTAAATAATGGGAAATATTTGGGTTTGATGGTCTTGTTGGGTTGGAGAGGAGAAAGAGGGGAGGAGGAGGAGGAGGTGGAAGAGTTTTGATAATAAGATTGAGAATGGAGTATTGAGATTTTGGAGGTGAGGTTATTTTGTTCATAGAAGAATTTTTTTTATAAATTTTCCTCACAATTCATTCTTTTTACAAGTATATCTCACAATTTATAGTTTGATTATAATTAATAAAAAATTAAAATATTGTAATACTGTTATAAAATATGCAAAATTTCATTAATTTTCCAATCATGGACGGTAATGGTAAATTTTATTAGTTAATCTTGAAGTTTTATAGCATTGTCGTAATGGTTGATTAAATAGCAAAAGAAGGTTTCAGTATCCGAACGTACTGGATGAGATAATTTCCATATATGTTTTTTATTTTATGTCTCATATAGTACCAAGTTTAACTGATGCCTTCAATTTTTTCTGTTTTGGTTCTACAAAGATATACACGTGCAGTAGCTATAATTGATCTATTACTTGTGCAAGGTGAAAATCATTAAAGAAGTGGCATGGGATGTTATTTAGTGCTTTTGCGAAGATTAAAGTCGTACTAATTGGTTGCACTTAACCAGAGGAATAACCATAGGAACAAATAGAGGAGCAAGCTACTCCTGATGCACCTGATACAACGAGAACGACTCGAGCCACACGTCAACGTTAACCCCCAAGGAAGACATGGAGACAGTGATTAGTTTAGATTCTAAATGTAATGATATCTCTAAATTTTTATTAGAGCCCATAAATTTAATGTTCAACTTTTATCATGTATCTTCATGGATATTGTAAGAAACTCGAAAACAATGTTCATTGACTTTCAAGAAGATGAGTGACAGTGTTTTTTGTCATACTTTATGATATTTTGATGCGGATTTGCTTTTTGTTTGTACTCGATCAAAATTTTCTATTCTTGAATGTCCAGCACTTATTATATATATTTGTACTGCAATCGAATTGATTTCTATGATTGGATGTTCAGAACTTATTATGTATATTTGTACTGCAATTAAATTGATAATTTTCATTTTAACGTTTAATTATTTGATTAAAAATCATACTGATATGGAGTTGTCCAAGAAAATATATTTATTTGGAAAAATAAAATAAAGTAAAAAGAAAATGCAAATAAAGAAAATGCACAAGAAAATGTATTACTATGTGTTTTATCTAATTTATCTTTGAATTGGAATGAAATAGTGACTAAGGAAAAAAAAATTGTTTGAGTCTGAAATTTAATTAGATTCGTAATAATTACATTTTGTAATAGTTGCACAAAGAAATTGTATTTATTTGGAAAAATAAAATAAAAAGGGATTTGTTGTTGCCAGGAATGGAAAATAAAATAAAATAAAAAGGATTTGTTGTTGCCAGGAATTGAACTCGAGGCGCTCACATGTGTAATAGGAATACTCACTACTATGCTACAACAACTTCATGAATAATGTAACGAAAAAAATTTATTTATAACTGTCCGAACTGGAAGTCCGGACGGATATTGGACCGTTCGGACTATCAGTCCGGACTTTGAGTTTTTTTAGATTCATAATTTTTTTTCAATTCGCACAGTTTCTAGGGTTTTTGAGTAAGAAAAAACCTAATAAAATCAATTTTTAAATTTAATTTGTGAGATAATTTAATATATGAGAAGATTTGATAGAATAGTTTTGGGTTTTAGGTTTTTTTTTTTTTTTTTTGATTAACTGATCTGTAGTTTTAGAAGAGAAAGATAAGAGAGATTGAAGAAATAGCATTTTAGTCCAAAAAAATCGATGACAAACTTATAATATGTATGAAATTTTTAAGTAGGCTCACTAGGAAAAATGGTGTGCCCCTCTAGAAACTCCCCTAGTCCTCCGTTGTGCCAAAAGAAGGTGCCAAAAGAAGAGGAAGAGGCCCATCACCACGGCCCACACCCGCAATCTGAGATTTATCTTTTAGCCAAAAAAACCCAAAACAAAAACAAATTCATATACTCTGTTTACTAAGAGCAGTATTTTTATTTTGTTAACTATAAAGTTAACAACGCACGTCCCTAGGGTCTGGGAGGAGGCTTGTGTTTATTATTATTATTATTATTATTAACAACGGACATACTGCCGGCATTAGAAACTCCTAGGTGCATGTCCGAAAAATTGAATTTTTTTTTAAAATTGCCAATTTGATTTTGAATTACAGCAATAAAAGGAAATTACAAAATAAATTTGAGATTAAAAGAATGAAGATCAATTGATTTCGGTTCCCCTTTATTTTTGTGAGTTTTGGCAGCGGTGGAGTCTTAATTCTGCACTCCATTGAAGATCCGATCTAGATCGGGATGAAGATTGGAAATTCCCCTTATGGATTTTTGGACTCCGATCTCTGGAAATTTCCTATCATAAGAATCCCCCTGTTCTAAACCCCGCTCCCAATTTTATAGATTGAGGAACGCTTCTAATCCTGCTCCAATTCTTCTCTTGAATCCTATTAAATCTACCTAATTAATCTCTAAAAATTCGGATCACGTAATCAAAGTACGAGAGCGAGCAAAACTGCAAGAGCAACCCGCGGGTGGAGCACTCCCACGGGAGCGGGTGGGACCCGTGGGGCGCTCCCGCGGGTGCGCTCTCGCAGGAGCGATTCCGCGAGTGGGACCCACTTGTGGGATTGCTCCAGCGGGCGCACCCGCGGGAGCGCTCCCGAGGGTGGGACCTGCGTAGCACTCCCATTTTATTTATTTATTTATTTTTAATCTCCTTTTTTCTTTCTTTTTTGATGTCTACATAACCCCTTTCAAAGTTTTCGAATTTCTGTATTGAGTTATAATAAATTTCAAAACACTTTGGACTATTTGATTTTAGCTCTGTAGTTTTCATCGTGATTTTTATGGTATACTGTGAACCATATTCTAAAATCACTACCTTCCAGCTGTTTTGTTACTCGAGGTATACTGTTGAACCTCTTCGACATACCAGAGATTGCTTCTAGCGAGTTTTCTTGATGCTGCTAGTCATTGTACCTGTGCGGCTGAGCCAAACTTTTGCTTGTAGCTTTGCTTCAGAAAATTTGTTGTCTGCATACAAAAATATTTTTGACGTCTCATTCAGAGGCTAAGTGCATGACAGACGTGTAATAGATTTGATAGACGGAGATAACTATTAACGTGTCTCCTGGAATATGAGCAGAGGTATGATGTTAACATGCTTATTCGAAACAAGCAGATGTATGATTTTAATGTGCTCTTTAGATAACAAGCAGAGATATGATGTTAACGTACTCATTGAGTGACAAGCAGAGGTATGATGTTAACATGCTCATTAGATGATAAGTAGAGGTATGATGTTAATGTACTTATTTGAGATCAAGCAGAGATATGATGTTAACGTGCTCATTAGAATCATAACCATTCAATGACATCTAGTATGAAGGATCAGAAAATGACAGAGGTGTTATTAAACATGTCTCAAAATTTGACCTATTCAGAGGATCTGGTCATGATAGGAATGAGTTAATTAAACAGAGTTGACAGTTAACGTATTTAGCCTTGGAATTTGACTATCAGAGATAATTGTTAACTTGATAGGGAGATGATTTTCGTCAGAGGTAATTTTTAACTTAACGATATCAAAAACAAGTTCATTAGATGCTGTAATATTGGACTTGATGAAGTGTGAGTTTTCTTTTCTGTCAGAGGTAAAATCTTAACTTGACAGAAGATTTAATCGGGTTTGATCTCATAGTTTTGAATTCTGATGTCAGAGGTAAAATCTTAACATAACAAGAGATTTTATTGGACTTAATCTAATGGAGAAAAAATATTTTAGAGATTTACTGGCTCTGTCAGAGAAAATTAATGAAGAAGTTTTACTGTCAGAGGTGAAATCTTAACTTGACAGGGGATCGATCTGATTAGAATTTTTAGCAAACCTCAAGTTATTAACAGTTTTGATTAGCCTTTACCAACTACCGTTTGAGTTAGACTAGCCATGCTATTCTCCTCAGATTGGTGAGTTGTCGAGAATTTCGTTTGAACTTATATGCCAAATATTTTCCCTTCCCTTTACTTTTGCAGCTTTGGGCGATAATGCATCCTTATAATTGGATAAGGATAGTGTTGTAGTAAATTTGTCATGGAATTTTAGCAAATCCCCAGCTATCAATGGGTTTGATTTGTTTTTATCAACTACCGTTTGAGTTGGGCTAGCCATGCTATTCCCCTTAGCATGGTAAGTTGTCGAGAGTTTCGTTTGGGTTTAAATGTCAAACTTTTCCTCTTTCCTTTACTTTAGCAGTTTTGGACAGCTCATATTTTTACCCTAGTATGATGGGTTGGCAAGAAATTTATTCTTTTCCCATTACCTTGATGGCGTTGGGCAACTCATGCTTTTACCCCAGCATAATGGGTTGGCGAGCAATTTATTCTCTTCTTGTTGTCTTGATGGTATTGGGCAATTCATACTTTTACCCCTAGTATGATGGGGTTGGCGAGAAATTTATTCTCTTCCCGTTGCCTTGATGGCGTTGGGCAATTCATGATTTTTACCCCCAGTATGATGGGGTTGGCGAGAAATTTATTCTCTTCCTGTTGCCTTGATGGCGTTGGGCAGTTCATACTTTTTACTCCAACATGGTGAGTTGTCGAGAATTTTGTTTGGACTTACAGGCCAAACATTTTCTCTATCCATCGTCGTAGAGACGTTGGATCCATTTTCATTTTGTGACCCAAGTTGGGGTGCGAAGCTACACCTGAGCAGCGGCCAATATTTCTTTATTTGCTGTGTTGAAAAAGAGGTCGGATGACTTCATTCCCTTAAAAATAATATTTCTTTAGGAATTGTTAATTGATCAGTATCATCATCCGGTCACCGTATTAATTGATCAATCGGTACGCTCCCTTTGAATAGACCGTCTCTACACAAATAGACCCTCCCACTTTGGCTAAAATTTGCCCTTAGTCTTGTGCGTCATGACTAAGACTAAGTCGTCCATTTTGAAAGTTCTTTCTTATACTTTTTTGCTGAAGGTGCTCTCGAGATTTGCGCTCGGTACAATTTGATTTATTATAGTGCGTTCAAGATGCAACCTTAGGCCTATATCCGCGAGCTTAGCCTCGTATTTTAAGCTGGCAGAGCCTCGCGACGGGCTAGTATAACTTTCCGTTATACGCTGGGTTGGACTTGTGTGCATGTTTAGCCTTACAGACTGAGTTAGTTTCGGATTTTAGTTGCGGGCATAACTTTGCACTCCGCACAGTCCTAGCCTCGCGTTTAGATGACTTTACGCTGGCTTAGCGCCGTATTGTATGCATAGTTTAGTTTTGTTTGCAATGTTTACTGGACGTGGGTCTCACCCCCTAAGTGGGCCACATTTGACTAGTTACGAGCCCATTGTAAATCGATGGGCCACCGTCTTTTTCATCGAATATTACGCAAAGTTTCTGGTTGGCTTGGCGCCTTAAGTTTCTGACGTAGACCTTAACGTTCCGCTTCTTAAAGTCTATGCGGGGCTGAGAGTTAGTTTTACATTTTGGCCGTGAGTATAGCCTCGCGTTTAGATGACTTTACGCTGGCTTGGCCTTGTATTGTATGCAGAGTTTGCTTTGCATTGCATACAAGACTTATTGGTATGGGCCCCTCTGGGTGAGCCATATTTGAATGGTTATTGTAATTCAATTGACCGCCTTCTTGTTCTTTGAAGTTTACGTGAGGCTGAGAGTTAGCTTCGCATTTTAGCCGTGAGCATAGTCTCGCGTTTAAATAACTTTATGTTGGCTTGGTCTCGAATTGTATGCGAGGTTTAACCTCGCATTCTTGCTTCGGTCTTAGCCTCGCATTATACGCCAGTTTATTTGGTTGTAGATCCCACCCCCTGCATAGGACTTGTTTGACTGTCTATTGAGTTCGTCATGCAGTAATAGATTACTTTTTTTTGTAGTGGGCTATGCAGGGTTAAACCTTAGCCTTGCATTTCTGTTCACTTTTGTACTCTTGATAAATTCTGTATACTGGCTTAGCATCGCGCATTAATATAACCATGCATGCTGGTTTAGTTTCGAATTAGCCTCGCGTCTGATGACTTTACGCTGGCAGTCTTGAATTAACTTCATGCACTAGATGATTTTACATTGGTTTAGCCTCACATTGTCCGCGGGCATAGCCTTGTATTCTTGTTTTGGGCTTAGCTCGCATTATACGCGAGATTCTCTGGTTGTGGGTCTCACCCCCTGTGCAGACCCCATTTGGATGATCAGGGAGTCTATCATAGAGCAAGGTAAAGCTGAGTGCCAGCCTTGCGTTCTGATACTTCTAGATGGGTATGAGACTTGACTTTGTATTTTGACACTTCTGCGTTGTGCTAGACTAGAACTTGGCCTTACATTCTAGTTGACTTTAAGGAGGTCAGCCTTGACTTTGAATTATGATTTAACCTCACCTATACGTCGGTTTAGACTTGTGCGCTAGCTTAGTCTCGCGCACTAAATTAGACTCGTGCGTGTTTGCTCAAAATTTGGATCTTTCCTTCCATTATAAAATTATTTGATTACAACGAAAATTGAGATTACAAAAGAAATCTGAGAAATAACAAGAACGGGAATATTAATTTATTCCCTTTTTTATGTGGGTTCGGGTGGCGATGGAGTCTCGCTGGTGTACTGCGTTGACCGTCTGACCGGGAATAGAATGCTTTGCTTTGCTCCTTAATCTCACGAGCTCGCCCCAAAATTGTCCAAAAGTCCTTTCTCTGACTCAATTTCTATCTTTTATGGACCGAATCCGCTTGAAATCCGGCTCAAATTATCCCTGAAAAATCGGATCACGAGATATCAGCGAAATAAATAGGAAATAAATAAACGGAAAACAACCCGCGGTTGGCAACTGCGGGATCGCTCCCGCGGGAGGCACCCGCGGGAGATCTCCCGTGGGTGCTCACTCGCGGGTTGCACCCGCGGGAGCCTCCCGCTGGTTGCACCCGCGGCGGGTGCAACCCGCGGGAGTTCTCCCGCGGTTGCACCCACGGGAGTCTCCCGCGGGTTGCACCCGTGGGAGTTCTCCCGCGGGTGCAACCGCGGGATTCCTCCCGAGGGCCCTCACGCGGGGGAAAATCCCCCTAATTTTTTTTAATTTTATTTTTTTTTCTTTTTTAATAATTTATTTATTTATTTATTTATTTTAAGGTGTCTACATAACTCCCTCCAAAGTTTTCGAAGTTCTGTATTGAGCCGTACTGAATTTCGAAACACTTTAGATTCTTTAATTTTGGCTACCAGACGTTTTAAAGAATTTGGTAGACAGAGATAACTGTTAACATATTCAATTTTTCAATCACAAGCAGAGATATGATTTTAACGTGCTCATTAGATGACAAGCAAAGGTATGATGTTAACATGCTTATTTAGGTCAAGCAGAGGTATAATGTTAACGTGCTTATTTTAATCCTAGCCGTTCAGTGACATCTAGTATGACGGATCAGGGAAAGACAGAGGTGACATTAAACGTGTCTTGGAGCTTAACCTATTCAGAGGATCTGGTCGTGATAGGGACAAGCTGACTAAACAGATTTGACGGTTAACGTATTTAGCTTTGGGATTGGACTATCAGAGGTAACTGTTAACTTGATAGAGAGATGATTTTCATCAGAGGTAATTTTTAACTTAACGATATCAAAAGCATCAGAGGTTATAATGTTGGACTTGATGAAGTGTGAATTTTTTTTTCTTCTGTCAGAGGTGAAATCTTAATGTGACAAGGGATTTAATCGGATTTTATCTCATTTGATTTTGAATTATGATGTCAGAGGTATGATTTTAATTTGACAAATATTTTAGAGTGTCACTTGCTCTGCTGGAGAAAAATGAAGAGAAAAGTTTTGTTGTCAGAGGTGAAATCTTAATGTGACAAGTGATTTATCTGATTAGGATTTTTAACAAACCTCCAGCTATTAACGGGTTTGATTAGCCTTTACTAACTACCGTTTGAGTCGGGCTAGCCATGCTATTCCCCTCAGCATGGTGAGTTATCGAGGGTTTCGTTTGGGTTTAAATGCCAAACTTTTCATCCTCCCTTTGCCTTAGCGGCGTTGGGCAATTCATACTTTTACCTCCAGCATGAAGGGGTTGGCGAGAAACTGGTTCTCTCCCCGTTGCCTTGACGGCGTTGGATAATTCATGCTTTTTACCCCCAGCATGGTGGGGTTGACGAGAAATTTATTCTCTCCCCGTAGCCTTGTCGGCGTTGGGTAATTCATACTTTTTACCCCCAGCATGGTGGGGTTGGCGAGAAATTTATTCTCTCCCCGTAGCCTTGTCGGCGTTGGGTAATTCATACTTTTTACCCCCAGCATGGTGGGGTGGCGAGAAATTTATTCTCTCCCCGTAGCCTTGTCGGCGTTGGGTATATATATATATATATTTTTATTTTTTTTATTATTTTATTTTATTTTTTATTTTATTTTATTTTTATCATCATTTTTTTGTGGAGGTTTAAATTAACCGCCCTGAGCTTGTCTTGGGAATTGTTGTGAGCCCAAGTGGTACCTTTAGACCACACACATTAAATGTGTCGGAGTTTGCTTTAACTTTTTTTTTGTTCAGCTTTGAGCTGAACTGCTCCAGCGTCAATCAACGCTTGAATTTTGTCTTTTAGAATAAAACAATTCTTTGTAGGGTGACCTACAATCCGATGGTACAGGCAGTAATTCGGATCGTTAGTCTTCCCAACCTTTTCAGGTCTTTTACTCTCTGGCAACTTTAGCATCTTGCGCTTGCTGAGCAGATTGAACATAGTAACAGTAAGCTCATCCTTAAACGAATATTACTTTTGAATTACTTGCTTTGCTGCATAGCTTTAACCGTCTCGTCTTCCTCTTGCTTTGCTAATAGCAAGGATAGTATAGAGACTTCAGTATCATCTTCAAAGAATCGGGCTAAGAACTCACGTTCTACATCGGCCCATGATTTAATTGTTCCCTGAGGTAGCTGTATGAACCAGGTAAATACGGGTCCCCGTAAAGTGCTCGCAAATATCTTAGTTATAGTCGGATCATTCCCCATGAGGTGTCCTGTCTGTGACAGAAAGTAGAAGATGTGTTGCTGCGGCGAACCTTTACCTTCGAATGATTGAAGGTTCAATATTTTATATTTTGCAGGATAGGGTACGGTTTCCCATTCTATGGGATATGGACGTACTACCCCCACCTCTTGCAGTTTTTTACGATGAAGAAGAGCTTGTAGTTGGTTCTCCATCTTCTCTATTTTTTCTATGTGAGGGTTGATGATAACCTTCACTTCCTCTTCCTCTCTTGAATGAGGAGGCACTTCTTCATCCTCGTCCTCGCTGTCTTCATTTATTTGGACGGGTCGTTTTCCTTTCTGCCGACCAGAAACGGATGACGAGGATCGGCTCTTTCTAGTTTGAGCTAACAACTCAATTAAAAATTGTTTCATTTCTTCTATGGTCTCTTCTTGCTGTTCGAGACGTTTTTCTTGTCTCTCAAGCCTTCTAGAGACTTCTTCTAGGCGCACGCCCTCTGGTTCGATAGAAACTCCTTTTGACCATAGAGTGATTTCCTTATCTGAAGGGTAGCTTCCGATCACCTTTTTGCCTTTATTAACCATATGCGATGTGGCAGCAGGCAGATCGGTTTTCGAGCACACCTTTTTCACGTTCGCATTCTTTTAGGTTCGGTGAGCCGCTCAAAAACTGACTGTTTCGAGCTGCATCGGTAGTTTGATAGAACGGTTGAGATTAGCTGTTCGCATTGGCAATGAGAGATATTTTGTGAGGAGTTTTTCTTCCAATTGAGGTACTCTCTCAAATCTTGAGGTACCTTCTCCTCTCTACTTGCACCTTGTCGCCTCTTGCGTCACAAATTTGGTTCATAATACTGGAGAGTCTGCAATATCTCAGGGCTGAGCTCTTTTCCAGCATCAGATTGTTTTCCAACCCTCCTGCGGATTCTTCTGGAGTGCACGCTGGTCTGAGTAGTTGTGTGGGCCCCGGATGCTTCTGATGATTAAAATTCTTGGTGCATGTTGCATGCTCACCATAGGCATGCTCGAAGAGACATGAGGGTTGTATTCATTGAACGTAACCCGTCGGTGGCATCTGCGGGATAACTGCAGGTTTGTACCCGTGGTTGCAATCCGCGGGTTCGCACCCGCGGTTGGCAACCGCGGGATGCCACCCGCGGTTGGCAACCGCTGGTTGCCACCCGCAGTTGCAACCCGCGGGTTGTCACCCGTGGGGTTGCTCCGAGGTTTTTTACCGCCCCGGAGTTTTCTGTCCCGGAGTTTTCTGCAACTTTTCCTGCATGATTGAGGTGTGCTCGTTGAGTTTTACGCCTTAAATTTCTCTTTTGGGAACGGGTCAGGGACTGGTTTGACTTTTGGCTTGACTTTGGAACAGGCGGTAACGCTATGTTCTTGACAGACGATGATGTCTTGTCAGTTTCAACAGGCGATGACGCCTCGTAGGTATTGAATGGCGATAACGCCTTTTCAACATGTAATTGGTGTCGGAAGACAAATCTAAGGTACAATTTAAATTTATTCTTAGCTTTTTATGTGTATTTATTTGCAATTTATTATTACTTATGATTCTTTTGTGAGGGAGACATCGGCTGCTGGTCGGATTTTAATACCCGACTAAGCGATTCTTTGGTCGGGTATTAATACCCGACCAATATATTTTTAGCTTAGGAATTAATATCAGACTCAAAAAATTTGGGATCGAACGACATAAGGAGATAGAGAGAAGGAGGAGGGTTAAACTTAGAAAAAAATTTGGGTGCATAGAATAAATTTGTGACATTTCAAAATGGAAGTTTGGTGTAAAGAGCACTCAAGACGTCAAAAGTAAATTACAGTGTGTAAATTGAATTTCCTAAATTTGACCCGTCGACGTACCAATTCTCATTTCTCTAGTATAGATTACATATATTATGGAGAGATTTATTCTTTTTCTTTTCCCTTTTAAGTCAGACCAATCCTCGACACATTTAATTATCATTTTTATTAATACAAAGCAAATTTAACCAACAAAAGACTGTAGGCAGTAAAATTTATCAAATACTGATTAGCCTAAAATCAAATATTGTCAACAAATGAACCTGCTGAGTTCGCAGAAATACAAGTCGGTCTCATGACCATCTCCGCCAACAAAAGATCCCAACTTTGCCAACAAAGGATCTCAACTTCGCCAACCAATACGAACATTCACATTAACCTAGACAAGTCTAAACATTCCAAAGATAAAGTCTGTAGACTCTGTACGCCCGAAAATTTGTATCTTCCTTCCATTGAGATTTTGATTTAAAATACAATAATAAAAGAAGATTACAATAAAAATCAAGATTACAAGAATATGGAAAATTAATTTGATTCCCCTTTTTTTTTATTTTGATGTGGGATTTGGTAGCAGTGGAGTCTCGTTGATGCACTCCGTTGACGATCCGATCTGGACTGAAAAAACTCCTCTCTGACAACTCTGGAATGAGACCCGCTCTCTGGGAATTATCTGTTCCTCTGGACTCTAGTCTTTGAAAAAAAAATCCTCCTCCTTGAAGCTAGACTCCGCTCCTTTTATATCTCGAGGAGTAACTATTCGGATAAGATCTGAACCAAATTCGATAACAGAAATTCCGAGATCGGGGGTATCTGTTCCCTGAAAATCCGGACCAATCGTAACAAATCCACGTAATCGAAGCACTGAGGCAGGCAACCCCATGGGTGCATCCCGTGGGTGGAGCCCGAGGGAGTGGGACCTACGAGACGCTCCCCCGAGTGGCACCTGCGGGACGCTCCCGCGGGTGACACTTGTGGGAACAACCCGCGGGAAGCTCCCGCGGGTTACCACCTGCGGGTGCACCCGCAGTGCACCCATTAAGAACCTTTTTTTGTCTCTGTATAACTCCCTCCAAAGTTTTCAAAATTTTGTATTGATTTGTAATGAATTTTGAAACACTTTGGACTCTTTTTTTATTTTGGCTTTGCAGTTATCATCTTTTTTTTTGGATATTTGTTCAGGGACTAAGAGCATGACAGATAACTTATGATGAATTTGATAGACAGAGATAATTTGTTAACGTATCTTATGAAAGGTGAGCAGATGTATGATGTTAACATGCTCATTAGATACAAACAGATGTATGATATTAACGTGCTTATTAGATAACAAGCAGAGCTATGATATTAACGTACTTATCAGATGACAAGCAGATGTATAATTTTAACATACTTATCAGATGACTAGTAGATGTATGATTTTAACATGCTTATAAGATCACAAATAGAGGTATGATGTTAACGTGCTTATTAGATGACAAGCAGAGATATGGTGTTAACGTACTAATTAGATAACAAGAAAATGCATGATGTTAACGTGCTTATTAGATAACAAGCAGAGGTATGATGTTAACGTACATATTAGATGACAATCAATTGTATGATGTTAACGTGGCTATTAGATGAAAAGCAGAGGTATGATGTTAACATACTTAGTCTTGGATTTTGACTATTAGAGATAACTGTTAACTTGACAACGAGATGATTTTCGTCAGATGTAATCTTTAACTTAACGATATCAAAAATAAGTTCATCAGAGATTTTAATGTTGGACTTGATGAAGTATGAGTTTTCTTTTCTGTCAGAGGTGCAAACTTAACGTGACAGGAGATTTTATCGGATTTGATCTCATAAGATAATTATTTGATTTTATATTCTAGTGTCAGAGGTGTGATTTTAACGTGACAAATATTTTTGTGGAGTCACTGGTTCTGCTAGATAAAAGTGACAAGAAAGGTCTTAAGTGAAATCTTAACATGACAGAAGATTTGATTTTATTAGGATTTTTAGCAAACCTCCAGCTATCAACGGATTTGGTTTGTCTTTATTAACTACCGTTTGAGTTAGACTAGTCATGCTATTCCACTCAGTATGGTAAATTATCGAGAAATTTATTTAGGCTTATATGCCAAACTATTCCTCTTCTCTTTGTTTTAGTAGCTTTGGACAAGGATATATCCTTATGTTCAGATAAGAATACTGTTGTGACAGATTTGTCATAGGATTTTTAGCAAACGCCCAGTTATCAACGGGTTTGATTTGATTTTACCAACTACCGTTTGAGTTGGGCTAGCCATTCTATTCCCCTCAGTATGATAAGTCATCGAGAATTTCGTTTGGTTTAAATGTCAAACTTTCCTTTCCTTAGCAGTTTAGGGTAGTTCATACTTTTAACCCCAGCATAATGGGTTGGCGAGAAACTGGTTCTCTTTCCTTTATCTTGACGGTGCTGAACAATTCATATTTTTACCCCAACATGATGGGTTGACGAGAAACTAGTTCTCTTTCCGTGACCTTGATGGTGTTGGAAAATTCATGCTTTTACCCCCAGCATGATAGAGTTAGCGAGAATTTCATTTGGGCTTTCCCTCTATCCTTAATCGTAGAAACGTATGATTTGTTTTCTTTTTGTACTCTCCGTCGAGGCATGGAGCTGTGCGTTAGCGGCGAGTTAGTATTTTTTTCATTTACTGTGATGAAGAAGAGGTCGGATGACTTCATTTCCTTAAAAATTATATTTCTTCAGGAATTTTCCATTGATTGGCATCATCATCCGATCTCTGTATTGATTGATCAACCGGTATGCTTCATTTGAATACATCGTCTTTACTACAAATGGACCATTCCATTTTGGCTGGAATTTGCCTTTAGTCTTATGTGTCAGGATCATTGGTCGACTGACTGCTAAGACCAAGTCGCCCACTTTGAAAGTTTGTTCTTTCACTTTCTTGTTGAAGGCTCGGGATATTCACACTTGATAGATCTCTATTTGTTACTGAGTCTTTAAGCGCTTTTCTTCCAACGGTTCTAATTCTCGAAATCATTGGTTATGTTTGTTTTCAGTGGTCATTCTCATAGCTAATGCCATCCGAAAAGAAGGAATTTGAATTTCCAGCGGGAGCACGGCCTCGCAACCATACACCAAAAAAAATGGTGTGGCTTTTGTCGGTATTCTTACCGTTATATGATAAGCTCATAGACAAGCTCCCAATTTCTCATCCCAGTCATACTGACTTGTGGTGATAAATTTCTGCAAAAACTTTACAATAGTTTTGTTGAACGCTTCTACTTGGCTGTTTGCAGTCGGATTGTCTGGGGATAAAAATACATTCTGTATTATGAACTTATCACAGAGTGTAGTATAGGCCTTGCTAGTGAATTGAGGGCTGTTGTCACCGATGATTCGTTTAGAAATACCAAAGCGATAGATGATGTGGTGTTTGATAAAGTTGACCACATAGTTCGTTTTCACTGCTTCTGTCCATTTTGAAAAGTAATCGGTTATAACTAGTATGAACCGATGTCCACAAGAAGATAGTGGAGTGATGGGATCAATAATATCCATTCCCCACGTCTCGAATGGCCACGTAATCGTGGTTGGATGTATGTGCTATGTTGCCTAATGTATGTAGTTTGCATGCACCTGACAGGCATGGCACTTTTTTACATAGGCCATGACATCTGACATCATTGTTGGCCAATAGAAATCCATTCTTATTATACAATCTCCTAATTTAGGTATCGGCTAGTGAGCACCGCAGGCTCCATCATGTGCTTCTTTGAGTACTTCTTGTGCTTTTTATAATGATAGGTACCGAAGTAAAACTCCACTTGGCGTTTCATAAGGTACCAAGTTTAGAATTATAATGGAACTTTTTTGCCTCTTTCTTTACTTTGGCGGCTTCCTTGGGACCTTCGGGTAATATCTCGTAAAGTGTGAAGTCGACGAAGATGAATCGCCAATCTCTAGGTTCGAAATTCATCCTTGATGTATGGACTCCATTTGCCTCAAGTATCTCTTCAGGGCAGGGCAAAGAAGTTCGCGACTTCCAATCTCACTGCCTTTGCTTGTTTAGCAGGGAGCGCTAATGTGGCTGCGAGAGAAGCCAGGGCATCAGCGAATGCATTCTCGTGTCGTGGTACGTAGTCAATATAAAACTCCTTGAATGAGTTGGCTAGTTTGATTGTTGCCTCATAGTAAGGTACGAGATGCTCATGTTTGACCTCGTATTCTCCTCTTACTTTATTTATTACGAGTTTGGAGTCCCCATATGTCTCTAAATGTTGAATTCCCTGCTATCGGACAATTTGCAGTCCCATTAAGAATGCGTTATACTCAGACACATTGTTAGAGCATAGTTGAGTGAGTGAGTATCCTCGGGGGATTATATGATTCTGCGAGGATATTAAAACTACCCCCACTCTGGCAGAGTTTCTTCGAGCCGCTCCATCAAAGAATAGCAGCCAAACCGGTTCTTTGGAAATCATATTGGCTTCTGCCATTTCATTTGGAATATCCTCATAAACTTTAGAGGATTTTGAGACATGATATTCTACTAAAAAATCGGCAATTGCTTGTCCTTTGATTGCCTTCTGCGGTATGAATTGCATATTATACTGCGATAGCAGGATCGACCAATTAGCTAATCTGCAATTGAGTGATCCAGGCTTGGTCATGAGCACTCTCAAGAGATTTACATCAGAAATCACATGAATTGGTTTGGGCCAATAAGGCACCAAGTGAATGGTCCATCGCTCGAACATATATCAAAAATGATTTTCCTGATACAGGGGCTACTAGCACCGAAAGTTTTGTGAGGTACTTTTTGAGGTTCTCAAAAACTTGTTGACAAGCTTCATCTCAAACGAATGACGCCCCTTTCTTTGTTAATTTGGTGAAGGGTTGACATCGCCCTGAAAAATTAGCAATAAATCTCTGAATGTATGCTAGCCTCCCTTGTAATTCTTGAAGTTCTTTGAGGTTCCTTGGTAGCTGCATCTCTTGAATTGCTTTTACCTTTTCTAGGTCTAAATGGATACCCTTGGATGTAATAATGAAAACAAGGAATTTGCTACTAGAGACACCAAGAAAAGATGTAGTCGGATTCATTTTTAGTTGGTGTTTTTCTCATAATATCAAACACCGTTTTCAAATTTCGGAGATGATCGTCTTTATTGTGACTCTTGATGGCAAGGTCGTCCACGTAGCACTCTACTGTTTTACGGAGATGCTTGCGAAAAATTTTGCTCATAGCACGTTGATATGTTATACCTACATTCTTTAAGTCGAATGGCATAATCATATAACAGTACACGCCTAACGGTGTTCTGAAAGCAGTGTGCTTCTCGTCTTCATGGTACATTTTGATTTGATTGTACCCAGAGAATCCATCCATGAAAAACGTCCTTTCGAATCCACAGGTGTTGTCAATCACGACGTCTGTTATTGGAAGCGAAAATTCGTCTTTAGAACATGCTGCATTGAGATCTCGAAAATCAATGCAAATTCGGATTTTTCCATTCTTCTTGGGAACTGGAACGATGTTTGCTACCCAATTAGGATGTTGTTCTTCTCAGATGAAACCAGATTGTATAAGCTTCTTAAGTTCATCTTCGATCGATATTTTTAACTCTGGGCGGAATCTTCTTTGTTGTTGCTTTACTAGTTTTGCATCTGGCTTAATATTAAGTCGATGTATAATAACTCGAGTATCCAATCCTAGCATGTCTTCATAATTCCAGGCAAAGACGTGTATGTATTCTCGAGCGAGAGTTATAAGGTTTCTCTTTCATTAGGAGATAAACCCCCGCTTATAAATAAAGGCTTAGGATTGGTTTCATCACCCATATTTACTTAGATCACCTTATTCTATATAGGTGGTTCACGCTGTTCAAAGCGCATGTTCCATTGGGCATCGAGATGCTTAACTAGCGCTTCATCTTGGAGAAGAACCAGTTCATTATTTTCATCTGGAATTGGGCTAACAGACATCATATTCGCAGTCAGTTGCTTAGATAATATCCCTAGACTGATATCTGAATCCCAATCGGAATCTTCTGTAGTTTGGCAGATCATCTTTTCGATATCCAAAGGGTCGGTGTTGTGACGTATCCTAACCTCCCACCGGTTTTGTGATAATAATCCAGCTCTTTTCCTTTGGGCATGAACGAGGGAAGTAAATCTCGATGTCCTTTACCAAAATTTAACCCGGGTCTATGTATGAAGTCATATCCCATTTTCTCCATCATTCAGAATGATTTTGGTCCATAATGATAGAATTGAGGGGCTTCCTGACTTTCATTTTCACTATCATCGAATGGTGCCATATGTGGTTGAACCCTTCCGAAAAGAATAGGTTTTTGATCGGCCTGATGGGCAGGCACCTTGAACATCGCCTCATCTGCATTTTCGATACTTGATCGTAGCATCATTGATGATTTAATTGGCAGGTGCATGGTTGCTAAAGTCTCGAATTCTGAGAGACTATTTGCATCCGTACTAGTAGCTGAAAGTACAGAATCAGTAGCAATACCAGGTAAATAAGCAAATTCTAGATTTTCATTGATTTCCCACTCGCCTACATCATCGGCGATGTCATTTACATCTAAGTCTTCAAGATTGATTACAAGCGGTTCATACCCTTCTTTGGCAATGAACGCTTCAAACTCAGTGTTAGCTTCATTTCCATTATCATACCTATTATGTAGTGGTGGATCTATCTCAGCACTCTCAGTAATATATATATATATATATATATATATATATATATATATATATATATATATATATATATGAGAAAACGGGAGGAGGGCTGTCAGCTCAGATTTTTCCTGAGCTGACGCCATGTGACGATCTCCCATTCGCCGAAAATAAATTATTTAAAATCTTAATCTATTTATTTCTAAGGAGCAGGAAAAATCTTTGGCGAAAAAATAAATTAAAGGAGGGTTTTTTTGCAAAAAACCCTTCCCAATTAGATTGTGACGACCCTCTTCCTCGGTCCCCCCCTCTCTCTCTCTCTCCCGATTCGCAAGAGGTTTTTTCCTCGATCCCTCCCCCCCTCTCTCTCTCTCTCTCCCGATTCGCAAGAGGGTCTCTCTCCCGATTCGATCCGATCCCTCTCTCTCTCTCTCTCTCTCTCCCGATTCGTTCCCTCCCTCTCTCTCTCTCTCTCTCTCTCCCGATTCGATCCGATCTCTCTCTCTCTCCCGATTCGATCCCTCTAGCAATCTCTTATTTCTCTCCCGATCCGAACCGTCTCCCTCTTCTTCGATTTGGCCCTCTCCCGATTGGAAGCCCTCTTCCTCGATCCGTCTCTCTCCCGATCGAACGCCCTCTCGATCGATTCCTCTCTAATCTTTCTTCTCTCTGCTTCTCTCTCTCTCCTAGGCCAAATCCGGGATCACGCCCCGCCCCCTCTCTGATTCTCTCCTAAATGCGATCTTGGACTCGTCTGTCTCTACTTGAGTATATTTCAACCTCGCCTCCGCCTCTCTCCCACTACGCTAAAAAGGAATAGTCTGCGCATTATTGTTCTCAACGATGGTGTGGTTTCTTTTTTCTCTTTTATTTTTTTTATTTGCTCTTGATTCTCTTCTAGCGCTTTTTTTACAATAAAGAAAAATAAGGATGAAAACAAGTTAAAGACGAGACATAATGCATATTGTATATGTTATATTTGTGAGAAAATTGAAAATATGCTCGTAAGAAATTTCAAAAGCTGTAACTTTCAAATTAGTTAATTAAGTTAATAAGCCATTCCTTTTAACATAAGAGGACCTACAAAAGCACTAACTCCTATATATGATTTTAAAGCTTCCAATATATCGATTATGCATGCAACAATGAATTAAGTAATTGACATGATACACCTTTTAAAGAATAAGTAAAAACAAAATTGATCTTATTCATGTTCTTTAAGACTAAAAAAAAGTGACAGCTGTAGTTCAGCAGACAAAAATCAATTTTACTTATTATTTCATACAGGAATTTGCTCTTTAAATGACTATATCAAAGTATAAATATGTCTAACAATAATGCACATTAATAAGATAGCAACAATAAGACCTAATGAACAAAGAATATACTATAGAAAGAAACACTTCAATTATTTATTGAGTACTAACATATAAAATATTAATCCTAGCAAAGTCAGGATTTTTTAGCATAAGTTCTATTTATGAGTTTCTTCAGTAAACTTGGTATTTTTCCTTTTTTTTAATAGAATTATCAATATTTCTTGACTTGTGATTTAACTTCATGAGTTTTACAATCACTTTTGAGTATAAGATTAGTTTGCTATCAACTTTAACATTGATGAGTTATAGTAGGTGAACTCACTTGTGGGTGTATAAGTAAGAACCATATCATATTTTTTTTTCTAAGTATCTTTTTATGAACACAACACATAATGAATACTTTAGGCACGATTTTTCGTGCCATTAAAAATGAAAATGTTAATGTTTTCCTGAAAATCTATGATATGATAGATAAAGTCTTGGTTGCTATTATTATATGTGTAATTCATTGTCTATGGGGAAAATATGATTTAACAAATAATCTATTATTTGCTTCTTTTTGGTTTCTAAGTTGACTTTGTTTACGATTTTCATGAGAGGGTCTATGTAGTATACAACATAACTAGGTATAAATACATATGTGAAATGGTTTTTCTATTTATATTTTTCTTACTGTTTTTCAAAAGTTTAGAAAATTAAGTATATAGTTGTATGATATTTTGATGTTATCTCATCATTTTGATGTTATCTCTAAAATAACATTCTTCTAGGTCATATCCGAGACAACTGATGTTCATATGGATAGGTTGATGTCCAATAGTTCAGACAGAAGTATATCTAGTGATGCTGAAAGTGTGGAAACTGCATTTGAGGACATTAATAATGTTAATAATAGTGATGATGGTAACTATAATAGTGTGGAACCACGGGTAGGGATGGAGTTTCCCACGTATATTGCTGCTTACAATTTTTATAATGCATATGCCAGAGTCAAAGGATTCAGTGTACGCATTAGTTCGAGCAATCACTCTAGAAAAACAGGAGAGCTCATATGCAAGACATTTTTGTGTAATAAGGAAGGCAAAAAATCTCTACATGATAAGAGAGAATATGGACGAGAAATTAATCGTCGAAGGGACACAAGAGTAGGTTGCAAAGCTAGGTTGCGTGTTAGTCGGACCGAAACAAATACATGGTTGGTAAGTAAATTTGTTAGTGAGCATACAAATCATGAGTTGACCAGCCCAGATAAGATTACACATCACTATTCTCATAGGAAGTTGCATCGAACCAGAGATTGCCAAGATGTTATGGATAAGTTACAGGATGCAGGGCTCAATCCATCTACAATTTCGCGAGTACTAAATGTTACAAGTGGGAGTCAGGAAGAAACCATTACACCGCAACAAGTTAGTGAGCATATAAGAAAACATAGAAAGAATAATATGGGTAATGAATGCATATCTGTGATTCGTCAATTTCTAGAGAAAAGAACATCTGATCCGGATTTTTATTTTGCAATTGAATTAGATAGTACAGGGACAATGAGAAGCGTATTTTGGGCAGACGGACGGTCCAAAGCCTCATTTTTAAAGTTCAGTGATATCGGCGTTTTTGATGTCACATATAGAACTAACAAGTTAGCTCTACCATTTGCTCCATTTACAGGCGTTAACCATCACAGACAGTCGAGCTTGTTTGGTTGTGCACTACTAGCAGATGAGGAAGAAGACACATTTGTGTGGTTGTTTAATGAATGGTTAAAGTGTATGAATGGAATAGCGCCACTTGCTATTATCATCGATCAAGATAAAGCTATATGCAATGCAATTCAGATTGTTTTTCCAAACACTCGACACCGATATTGCAATTGGCACCTTGGTTTTCATATTGCTTAACATCTAATATCATTACAAAGGCTTTATGGGGTAGAGTTTGAAGGCTATTTTAATAGTTGGCGCTATAGTAAGACAATAGAAACTTGTATCCAATACTGGGAGGAGCTTAGAGATAAATTCAATATAAAAGAGGATGATGAAGGTTGGTTACAGACTATGTATAAGAAACGGAGATATTGGGTTTCATGTTATTTAAAAGATACTTTCTTTGCAGGAATGACATCAAGCCAGCGCAACGAGAGTATCGATGCTTTCTTTGATACTTATGTTAATTCTCAAACCATGTTACCAGATTTTGTGCAACAATATGATAAGGCAGTGCTTTGTCGTCATGCAGAAGAACTGAATGAAGACTTTGCTTCAATAGAGACAAAGCCTATTATGCATTTACATCATCCAATTGAGATTCAATTAGGAGAATTATATACGAGAGCTATTTTTAATAGATTTCAAGACGAGCTTAAAAAATGTGGATCTCTATTTCATGATAATATTGAAAAAGAAGCTTCAGTTGTTTATTATAGTGTTGGTTCTCACTTAGATGATATGAGTAAATGGGAGAATATTGCTTATGATCAGAATGAAGAATTGAAAGTCACATGTACACATGCAATGTTTGAGAGTGAGGGCATATTATGTCGACATATACTTCACATTATGATACTGAACCAGATATTAAAAATTCTGAAATATTATATTCTACACAGATGGACAACGGCTGCAAGGCATCGAAATATTAGTGCTGCTAATGTATTAATAGGAAGAAGCATACACAACAACGAGGAGCAGATGTGTATCTTGCGTTCTTGGGCTCTAAGAGCAAAATTTAACAGTGTATTGGAGATGGTAGTTTACTCACCTACTATCTTAGAGAATCTAGAGAGTTTCTTATCTAATTTAATGGAGAAGGCAGAAAAAGAAGTGAAAGTTAAAGATGCAGAGCGGGTTGAAACTACAAACCAGTTTGGATCTAACACAACACATTCAGATACTATTGAAAAAATTCCTCAGATCACAATCCGTAATCCTTCTGGACCTGCAAAAACTAAGGGTCGTCCAAAGAAACTCAGTAGATTAAAGCTTGGAGCTGAGAAAGCGCAAGATGCAAAAGAAATAAAGAAAAGGACATGCAGCATATGTCATCAATTAGGTCACTATAGAACTAGTTGCACTAATCCAATAGGTAATGGCCAAATAAAATAGCATGGTGCATCTAATTTTGCACTTTTTTTTAAAATCAATACTAGTTCTTATTTTTTTTACTAAGTTTCCTCTTTTGAATTATTTGTTTATAATTGCAGATGGAGGCAAATAGTGGTTTTTTATACTGTTATTTCTCATTCATAGTTCTTCAAGTTTCTAAACATTACACGGTATGTTCATTTACTGATTGATATAGTATGCATCTCTTTACTAGTAAATTTATTATTTCTCGTAACTTTGTTAAAAAATTTGTTGCAGATGCCAAGAAACAGGAGATGGATAATTTTATTAGTCCTTTGGGAGTAAAATGAAGTATTTAGTTTTGAAGGTTTTTGTATTGTTAATATTTAGTGAATAAATAGACGCTCTCATTTATGAATAAAATAAAGTGTATTCATAAACATTTTTGTTTTTAGGGGGCTATTGACTTTGTGTTATTTCATCCACCAATGAGTTGAGTAATATGGCCTATATAGTTGAATGTTTTATTATGCAGCCTATACATTTTGGGGCAACTGAAGAATCAGACTCGTATAGCTTCAAGCAGTGAATAAAAGAGAAATCAGGTTTGAGTTAGAACTAACTGTTTACTATTAAAGAATATTGCTAAATATTTTTATGTTATAGGCAGTTTACTTTTGTCTCTCAATATTTTGTTTTTAGATTTCAGTTTATTTTAGATATGGTCTCATTCACATCCCTACCCGAACTTGAAAGGATTTGCAATAGGTTTCCATTATGTTCTGTGTTCTTGACTTGGAAATTTTGCTGGTAAGGATTTGCAATAGGTTTCCACTAACTGTTTTTAGATTTCAAGCAGTGAATAACCTCAAATTTATGGTAGTTCTATGTTCTGCTGTATCTTGACTTGGAACGCAAAGAAACCTGTATCTTGACTTAGAAATTTTGCTCAAATAACTAAATCATATAAATTTGTCATCTCAAACAAGTCCAAATAGCTAGTGGGTACCCCCAAATAGACCATGAAACTAACTTTTCTTCATGTGTGCAGGTCTTATTGTAGAAGATTTCAAACTGGAGCACAAAATGGCTTGGAGAAAGTGACCAAGATGACCTATGCTCAAGTTGCAGCTTAAGGTTTCAGTGACAAGGTTGGACTCCTGTCCTTCCCACAGAGAGGATACTTTCGAGATGAGCAAGTCCTATAAAGCGAATGGGTCACCAATGCATACGATAAGACGTTGGAGTTGATCACGGAGCACAGGACCATGCGGCCAAGATTGTTGAGTTGCTGCTTGAGAAGGAGGACTCCACCAGGACGTCTTAGTTCAGGTACTAGGCCAGCGGCCATTCAAGTCCAGTGAGCCAACGATCTACGACAGATTCATTCAAGGACTTCAGGAGGAAGGCGAAGGGAAGGGAATGGCAGCTCCTAAGGAAGGGGCGTCAACTTAGGAAAAACCTGAGCTGACAGCCTACAACTGCTTTACTAGAATGAAAATTTATTTTACATAATTACATGTCCTATATATAAAGGAGAGAAAATCAATAATGCCTTGCATTCATTATCTTAACCTCTGTACATTGTATTCCCCACTATAACATTTCCAGTACATGTAGAATTAGCAAAAATATTCCCGTCCATGAAAATGTGTTGCATTTGAAAAAGATTTGATGCTTAACTACCAGTTTTTAGTTTGTCTAATGAACTGATAGTATAATCTATTTGTTGAACCTCGGTAGCAAATCTTTTTGTTGCAGTAAATTGTTCTTGGTTCCTCTGGTAGCTTCTTCTACTGCCAACAGTTATAATCTAAATAATACTCTGAAAGCATCTTTGTATCTGGACATATATCTGATCTTAAGTTTTCATTTGCTTGGAATATTAGTCAATGTTATTGCCCCCCCCCCCCCCCCCCCCCTAGCAGTGTGATGCTGATGCCTCTCATTCTGGTGTCCACGGTGATGCATGTGTTTTTGCCATATGAATCATGGCTCACCCTGACTTTTTATTATGTAGCCCTAGCAATTTCGAAGTTGTAGGCAGTTTTCTTCACGGTGTCTCTCATTGCTGACTACTAGGTGGCATGTTGTAAATGGTGGCCCTGCCCTTTTCAATTCAATTGGACAGGCACTGATATCCACACTAGTTATAATTCAACCACTCAAACAATTGAGGTGTACAATTACTTAGAAACACGGAATTACTAAGAAACACGGACATGCGAAGGATGTGTATAATTACTTAGGTGATAAGCTAGAAGTAATGATACATACATATTGAGATAAACATGAATGGAAATGATACAAGACAGAGCAAGCTTAGAATGGCACACATAGAGCAACAATGAGAAAGCAAGAAAGTGTCACATCTAATAAGTGAAGAAGCACGAACATGGACACGCCGACACAGATGACTCGACACAATACAATGACACCCAGTGCAATGAAAAGGGTAAGAAGTGTCATGTCAGGTATGTGTTCGCATGTTGTTGGTTGTTCTTCAAAGTTTTTAGAAGTTTTTGAGTTAATGTTGTTCAGGGCCAAGGTGATATAGATTGCTCAGATTGAATCCTTGAGCTTCTTGATGTGAGAGCCCACTTGCCAATCCGAGCCAGACCCTTTTCCTCTCACGTTCACAACACAAAAGTAAACCAATTACAATTGTAGGAAAATGTAGCTATAAAGGCATAGAGACACAAATCCTCATGTTTCTCATCTTTCATTCTTTCATGCATTGGAATTGTTCAACTGCGATTGGAATTGCACGGCCATCACACATCTGTGCTCATGCACCTGAGGCTGAGTCTTCATCATCAATGCCATTACTAATACTAATACTAATACTGTAAATGACTGAGAGATAGACAAAGGAGAGGAAGCGATCTCTTCTTCAGATTCATCCTTTTGTTGCATTGCATCAGAAGATTACGTTACAGAGTTAAGAGGAGAGAGAGACGGATCGAGGAAGAGGGCTTCCAATCAGAAGAGGGCCAAATCGAGAAAGAGGAAGAGGGTTCGGATCGGGAGAGAAAAAGGAGATTGCTAGAGGGATCGAATCGGGAGAGAGAGAGAGAGGGATCGAATCGGGAGAGAGAGAGAGAGATCGGATCAAATCGAGAGAGAGAGAGAGAGAGAGAGAGAGAGAGAGAGAGAGAGAGGGAGGGAATGAATCGGGAGAGAGAGAGAGAGAGGGATCGGATCGAATCGGGAGAGAGACCCTCCTGCGAATCGGGAGAGAGAGAGAGAGGGAGGGATCGAGGAAAAACCCTCTTGCGAATCGGGAGAGAGAGAGAGAGAGGGGGGGGACCGAGGAAGAGGGTCGTCACAATCTAATTGGGAAGGGTTTTTTGCCAAAAAACCCTCCTTTAATCTGTTTTTTCGCCAAAGATTTTTCCTGCTCCTCAGAAATAAATAGATTAAGATTTAAAATAATTTATTTTCGGCGAATGGGAGATCGCCACATGGCGTCAGCTCAGGAAAAATCTGAGCTGACAGCCCTCCTCCCGTTCTCTCTCTCTCTCTCTCTCTCTCTCTCTCTCTCTCGCTCTATATATATATATATATATATATATATATATATATAACGGGAAATTCACCGACGGTGAGGGGATTTCTTCACTAGCATTTAGGTGACCCAATAATTGTATTATACATTGCGCCACTCAAGGTAACAAATAAAAGAACTCTCTTAACTGCCTTTTGAGTGACGCCATGTGTAATACAATTATTGGGCCACCTATGCACTAGTGAAGGAATCCCGTTCACCGCCGGTGAATTTCTCGTTTCCTCATTTATTTATATATAATTATAAACAATGGTTTATTTTGATGGAATAGCTAGCCAAGGGAGTGAATCGGAGTATTTTAAATATTTTGGAAACTAATATCAAAATAAGTTTTATGGATCTATATTATATTATTAAAGTATTAAGGGATCGATATGCAAAAATCTCTTTCCTATATTGTTTATGGATATAGCCATCAGCAGGCAGGCCCAGGGCCTAGGCCCACGGGACGGCAAATGGGCACTACATCTGTTTTTGACTTTGTTTTATTATATTTATTGTTAGTTCATCTGCTAGCCTCCTCCATTCCTTCCCTCCCATGTTAATAAATCTTCTGACGGAAATCAAATGAGATGTGATGTGATGATGAAATAAGATTTGTAATATTTTTCTTCTTCAAAAGTCGTCCTCAACCTCAATTTCAATTCAAAATCTGGAGTCGGACTCATTCTACTCTTCAAAACTAGACTAGTATAATAGTGTTAGTCCAGTTGTCATCTCCCATTTTTCGGAAATTTCTAGATGGGCACAGGTTTTTTCCTAGTGAGCCTACTTTTTCTAGTGCGCACACCCTTCCTTTTAAAATTCCTTGTTTTTTCCTAGTGAGTACACCTATATACCAACTTTATCCTCATCATCTCCATCTCTTTCTCTTCCACCGAATTCCCAAACCCATCACATACCCAAAATTAACTCCTCTCTCTCCCAACCCATCTCTCCCCCCTTCTCCTCCTTCATTAAACCCAAATTTCCTTTTCACTCTCTCTCCCAATAACCTCAAATCTCTTATCCACGGGTGTCGCCGGACCACCCATTTCTCCTCCCCCTTCCAGCCGCTTCCCCTGCTCTGGCCGCCCGTGTCCTGACCGACACTCCGCCACAAAGGCAGATTTTAAAGAGGAGATGAGTTAGTGTTTTTCTTGATTTAAAGGTAAAAATGAAACCCTAATTTTTTGTATTATTTTTTGCATTTTGATTTAAAGAAAAATTTGGAAATGAGTGTTGATGAGGGTAGATTTAGTTGAGGGACAAAGAGATTGGGGAAAAAATAATTTCTTTATATTTAGTTATGGTGAAATTAAATTTTTCATTGGTTAAAATAGTTTAGATTATATTGTTGTTATCGATTAATGTTAGTTGGAATTTGTAATAGTTAAGTGCAAAATTTATATTGTGAATATTAGTTGTTTTTTTTGTGCTTGGATTAGATGGTTAATTTTTTATTTTCGAATCGGAAATAAATTGAAATATAGATATTGTGTGTTTATGTTATGTTATTTAATGGATTTAAATAGGCAAATATAATTAGCATATTGTGATATGTGATGATTGATAATTTAAAATTTCATTGTGTAAATAAAATCGTTGGTGATTTAGAGATGGATCCGACGCAACCATCTCGGATTCGACCAACAGTCTCGAATAGGAGGAAGAAAATGGGGATCCGTCCAACCGTTGATCCTAATAAGCATGCCGGTGGTTGAGCAAACGTGACAACAAAGTGTCTTTGGAGCATGTCAGAGCTATTAGGGATAGGCTTGACGCGCTGACGGTGAATGAGGTTAGGCAAAAGGAACATTTATTTGGTGTTTTTTCCAAACAATCATAATATCAAATTTATCCATTGTTTTTGTTAATATCATGACATTGCAGGTGACATGGGACCCATATAGGTCCTTTAGGGATACACATTCATTTCAGGAAGTATCCTTTTATATGGATACATTGAAAATGAAGGAAATTGTCGAGCATTATCATCTTGTACGGGTGTTAAGGCAGTTTGGGCATCATCAGTACATTTCACCTCCACCGTTCAGTCCTATTCGAGAAAAACGTGGACTTACGAGTAAAATCTATTCGGTGACATATGGACACGCTGAGGAAAAGTGGCTGAGTTGGTTAGATCATGTACTTGCACAGGAGCATCGAGACGTAGAGGCAAGTACCCCGGAGGAGTGCACGTATGATTATATGGCGTGGTTTGAGAAGGCTCGACGTTTTATTGGTCCGACCAGCCATGCCTCAAATCGAGAGGGGGCGCAAGATGTCCCGCAGGAAAATACTGAAGAGGTAATAATTGGTTTTTTAATTCTTTGTGAACTAATCAAGTATAATCGAACTTATAAATGTTTTTGTCATAATATATACAGAGAATTCATGAAGGTATAACAATTATTGATCCCTTCTTAGAGCAGGGCGAGACCGCAAGCAAGAGGTGTCCGGGTTTGCTCTATAAAGCCCTCGTCAAGATAAAATCGGTTCTGACCGGGTGCAAACAAACTGATACTGACACAGTATTACAACCCGGTACGCAATCCCCCACCGAAAGTCCCAGCTCTTCAAGACGCTGTCAACCCACAAGGAAGCAACCCGCTCGGAAGTCTCGAAGAATCTAGAATTTGTTGTTTTTTTTAAAATGAGTCTCAAACTCAAAATGAAGTTGTTAACATAGAACAAAGATTCCTTTTAATTTGTTGTTCCCTTTAAATGCAGTTGTACTCAAGAAACATATTATATATATCAAGTTGTAGTTGCCGTTGTTTTTAAATGAGTTTCAAACTCAAAATGAAGTTGTCGTTGTTCTTTGTGTTTGAAACTATAAATGATTTGTTGATATTGTGTGTTTTGATACCAAATTGGGGATTTGCAATATGGATAAGTATTGATATTGATAACTTTTTAATTATCTACCGAGTTGTACACACCGTATTTAAAGTTGTTGATATGTTGGATTAATGATGCCGTTGTTGTTTGACATGCACTCTATTTATTTTGTTTCAAGCAACATCAATTTTGGATATTAATATTGTTTGATTTGATAACAAATTTACTATTTACCGGGTTGTACACACCGTATCAGGGCATATCTGGCACTGTATCTATGATCCGGGTTTACAGAATAGGATCATTTTTAGGTGATCCGGGACTGTAAATCCGGATCAAGAACTGTGCATTTTGGCCAATTTTTGGCCCCTTGTCTGGGCTAACCAGTCCGGATCCAATTACTGGGTCCGGGGCTGCTAGCCCGAATCCATAGTTCTGATCCGGGCTAGCCATTTCTGGCTAACCCTGATCCGGGCTAGCCATTTCTGACTAACCTGGATCAGAAATGTAGATCCGGGCTAGCAGCCCCAGACCAGTAATTGGATTCGGGATGGTTAGCCCGGACAGGGGACATGGACCCAATGATTGCTAGCATTTGCTTGTTTGATGGTCGGATAATATTGAGTTAGCAGCGACTTCTAGTTCTGACAATTCTTCGAGCACCTTTAGTGCGTGCGATATTTGTTGTTACATGCTAATCTTCTTGTACTTCTCTGGAGTGTTGGTAATTTTACTGTTTTATCCTGTTTTTAATTTTATTTTATTCTATTCTAAAGGGTCTGAAATAGAGTGGAGATTCTGGATAAGATTCTTACGGTGTATCATGAATCTTGACCAATTAGGTTTGTTCCTCTTGTTAGTGTCCGAGAATGATTCACAAATTTCAGCATATAATATAGTGTTTAAAGATATGATAGTTAAGATCGACTGCAAAACAACACATTGTTATTGTTGAGTGATAAAAAATCTGAAAGATGCAACTCCAGATCATACTTATTATGGAATTTTTTTTCTCTCTTTTTCTCCTCTCCTGGTGCTCTCTCTTTGGTTTCACACGGGAAAAAAACGAAGCAGGGATGAGAGGATGGAGGAGGAGGAGGTGTGGAAGGATAGTTTTGACCAAAAAACAAAATGGCAAAGTGATAAAAAACTTGATTTTTAAAGTGGGCTCACTAAAAAATATGATGTGCCCATCTAGAACCTCCCCTTTTTTCTTTTCTTTTTAACGTCTCAACTAACCACAACGATATTAAATTTTATTCTATTTTATTCCATTCAATTGAATTCTCCGCCTTCTTATTTATTTCCTTCCCTCACATCCATAATCATCATTGGCGGATCCAGTCCTCATCCTCATCCTCATCTTAGACCTGTTCCATATTGTAAGTTGTAATTTGACTTCCAATTCAATTCGATTATTTATGTTTCTTACTTACAAATTCCAATACAATCTGATGATCTGATTATAGTCTTGCCTTGCTGCTGCTGCTGGACGATCTAAGCATCGATCAGCGATGGGTGGAAAGAAGCGTTTGATGTTGCCGGTGGAGCAGGTTGATATCTCTGCTGTCAAGTATCAGCCACAAATCATCAAAGGTCCCCATTACTCATTATTTGTTTCTTCTCTCTCTCCCTCCCTCTTTGTTGGCTTTTTTTTTTTTTCCTGTTCGTGTGTGGTTGTTTTCAAAATGCTATTATATTCAAATGGATTTCCATTTTCTACTTCTACTCCTTTTCCGAGAGAAATTTTTCTCTCCTTAAACTTGAATTAATTTCCAAGGGGGTCCTCATCTTGCACCTGCAGCTCCTCATCTGACTGGATTTGCGCTGAAGCTTTTCGTTTGGTTAATTGAAGCGCCAGTCTTCAGGTCCATCATATTATCTGCCTTGAAGCGCCAGAACAACTTTACAGAGGTACCTCTCTCTCTCGCCAATCCTTCCAATCATTTTCCCTTTCCCCATTATTTGACCAACAATTGAGATTGAATGAAGAAACTGACACATGATGCTCACCCTCTTACCAATTCACAGCTGTTGCGCAACACCGTGATTCCTGAAACCCCCATGTTTAGACCTGAGTTCCCACCTCAAGGTAGGTAAATCAAACCCATATGACTCAAATCAATTTCTTCTTCTTTTTATTATTATTCTTCTTCTTCTTCTCCCATGACCTTCTCTACTATAATTCCACTGTTGTAGTAGTAGTAGTAGTAGACTAGTAGTAATAGTAATGTTGGTAATGGTCCATGAAAACAGCACTAACATAGCAATGCATATTAGCACAACGGGTTTGCTTTCATTAGCACAGAAAGGGAATGATGATTCTAGCTGTGTGAATATGAATATCGCAGAGCCAGAACCTGCTGTAGTTGTTCTCGATGAAGATGAGGACCCAGCACGCCGTGTTGGGACAGCCTTGGGTTGTCTCACCCCTTATGATTCTTCTCAGCACTGGAGCTGCAACTCCCCTCCATTCCTTTACTGGACCATCCGAGACTATGCACATGCTTACCGGTCTAAGCTTACAACCCCAGCCACTGTAAGTTTCTGCCCTTTAAACTTGAGATGAGTTCTGATGCATCAAATTCATTTTCAACCAAGGGGATTTCCTTTCCAGGCTGCGGAACATATTATTTCAGCTGTGGAAGAATCCAACAGGATGAGACCTCCCATGCCATTATTAATCTCCTTCAGTGCAGAGGAAGTGAGAAAGCAAGCTGCGGCATCTACACAAAGATTTTTAGAAGGTACCAAAAATACTCAAATGCATGCCAACCTAACCATTTTTTTTCCCTTTATTTCCATAACTTGATTCTTTACAAGTACATAAGCTTGAGTAGCGCTACGCACTGATTATGCAATATGGTTAACATATATTTCGCATGCACAGGAACTCCTCTATCCATTCTAGATGGTATATTTATGGCCATTAAAGATGACATAGATTGCTATCCACATCCATCAAGAAGTATAGCTATAAGTTTTCCTTCTCCATTCTTTAGACATTATTTTTCTCTCAGTATTTAAACTTGTGTATGGTTGGATTCCTCTGAGCATCAGGTGCTACCACATGGCTTGACAAGGTTCACACTGTCAAACAAGATGCAGTTTGTGTTTCCAGGCTGCGAAGCTGTGGCGTAATTTTAATAGGAAAGGCTAATATGCATGAGTTGGGTATGGGGACGACTGGAAACAATCCAAATTATGGGTAAGATAGTTTGGTTTTATTTCTTTAATAATTTCTTTATCTAATACTTTCACTGCTATGCAACACTTAATCAATTGCCTTCCAAAACCAAATATTTGCGTAAGTGGAGTTCCATCAGAACTGGTTAACAGCTTATATGTAGGATTGTCCGTTTGAATTCTATGTATATGGTTTTATCTAATATTATGCGCCTTAAATATATACTAGGCATGAAATATTTGATGAGGTTTCACTTTGCCCATCACTTCATGCTAATTTGTAGCTAGCTATCAGTAAACTTAGATTGTCCTTGTGGTGTATTTAATTTCATCATGTTATCCCTAAACAGCTGTATAATTTCTTTAGTTGGGTGACAGATTTGGAAATGTTAATTGCCATTGCTGCCACCAAGCTGCGAAAAATTCCAATACTATTTGTTCTCCGCAAAAATCTTGCTTTCTTCCATTGATCACTTTTGATTACAATGAAAAAGGAACAATAGAAAAACAAATGAGAGGATTTATATTTTACCGCTCTCTTTTACCATAAAAATTGGATTTTAATATAGCGATAGGATCTATCTAGTAGTTCCTATTGACGATCCGATGTGAAGATCTCCTTTGAAAAAGATAATGGTTGGCCGTAGCTTCTCTCTCTGCTGATCTTGGTGAATTCAATGCTCTCACGCGTAACTTGAACTCCAAAAAGATCCAAAAAGTTCCTAAAGTCTCCTATAAGGGGGTATTTATAGATTTTAGTTGGTTATGAGAGTTTCCATAGGAATAAGAATGTAAGGTTTTTGTATTCATCAAGGATTCTAATCAAATATTTGATTTTGATTTAAATCTCTTGATTTTGAATTCTGATTGGACTCAATTCGGATATTGGATAAGCCCAAATCTCAATCACAATCAATTTAGGATTCTGAGAATCTGTTCACGCGGAGTTAAATAATCTGGACGCGGAGTTAATGTCCTAACTCCGCGTTTTACTCCAACGCGAAGTTAGACTTCTGCTGACGCGAAGCTATGAATTTAGCTCCGCATTTTTGCAAGCTATTTGCCTCTTTTCTTTAGTTGGAAATTTTTGCCACCAACACTGTAATCCACACTTTAAACTTTATTGGTATGAATTTAGCTATTTATATTATGTAGGCTTTAATGAGGAGATATTACTTGATAGAAATGAATGGAGAAGAACTATCAAAGTGATTAATCCGGCGTGATTCTTTTTTTGGTTCATGTAGCCTACCCCAAATACTTGGGATAAAAGACTTAGTTGTTGTTGTTGTATATTATGTAGGCTTTGTAATTTCCTTTAGTTGAAATTAAACTGTCGAGTTTTTTTCTTCTTCTCTTTTGTTTTTGAGAGAAAAGGTAGGTTTAAAACTCGAAGACCCCAACCTAATCTTTTTGCTCCAATATTGTGTACAATAAAGCATCCATGATCACCTACTAAAAGTAGTAATGGTCGAATTATAAAATTGTTAGAGAAATATTTCACCGGAAGAAGAGAAGAAAGAACCTTGGAAATGGCCATTCCCCCAAACTCATTAGTTACAAAATAGCACAACAACAACATTATCAACAACAAAGCCTTTGTTTGAAAGTTTTGGGACTGGCTAGATGGATCCTTTTCTCCATTCAGCTCAGTTAATGGCTAACTCCATGGTTAGATTAATGAGTTCAATGGCCTTTTTCAGTTGCCTTCTATGTTCTAGCACTACTCACTAGGCACTTGTCTGTATGACTATATATCAGCCAATATGTCCTTTTGGAACTTGATATCTGTTTTCAAAAGCTTGCCTCTACTTCTCATTGCTCTATTGACTACGATACTGTGACTTCTCTAAACCAATGCACTTATTAGCCTTCACTGTGCATGGTCGAACGGCCATCTCAATTAGTTCTCTCATTTTGTCCAAAATTAATTCTGATTAGTGGGCAAAAGCACTAAGAATAATAGAAATATAAATACCAATTAAGTTAATTCATCCGAAACACATAAATACATACTTATAAAGTAACCATTCATCCACAAAATGGTAATGCTAAAATCAGTCTGAAAGGCGGACATAAGGTTTAGGAAAAAGCCTAATGTACATCGATACTGTTTATTTATTTATTATTGTAGATTAGATGGATAAATCTGTCGACTATTATTATTAACTCTACCAGTGCTGTGCTTAACTGCCTATCCCAAGGCTGGATAAAGGAGGAGGGTTGTAGTAGGTCTGTGACAGTTAGCGTAAAATATTGTCATATATTATGACACGAGCCAAAAAATAAATTTTATTAGGGCATTTCCTACTGAGCGACGTGCTACATCAGAGTTCGGGTAAAGAGAAAAATATATGAGGGTTGTTAGCTTGTCGACCAGAAGCGAGACGCCATATCGGCACCGAATGTGATGTCAAATGTAAGAGCACACTTTATTGAGCGGGTAAGCGTAAAAAAGTTAGCTCATAAATATAGGATTCGGTTAGACTTATAGAACATATGTTCCCTTATAGATAAATTAGTAGAGTTAGTTGATATTATGATTTGACGGATAGTAAATATTTTATGCATGAAGAAAACTAAGTGGGTAGGTGAGAAACCTAAAGTTTTTGAGTTATAAACTTTGGTATACATGCAGAGATTGAAATCGTAATGGGTAGATGTAATCATAGATAAACAGTTACTTGGGATATAGTGGAGATTAGAAGAAAGGGTGACAAAATATTATTAGTTAAACTCATTTTAGGTTGGGAGATTTTTAATATCATTAGTGTCTATGCACCACAAATAGGACCTGATGAATTTATTAAACATCAATTTTGGAAGGACCTAAATGAGATGATACAGAAAATACTTGCTAGAGAAAAACTTTTTGTTGGCAGTGACCTTAATGACTATGTAGGAACTAGTCGTAGTGAGTTTAATAGTTTATATGGAGGATATGATTTTGGAGAAAGAAATAAAACAAGTAACTCAATTCTAGATTTTGCTTTTCGTATGATTTGATTCTAGCAAATACTTGGTTTAAAAAGAGACTTTCTTGTTGGCAGTGAAAATATCTAAGTAAAAAAGATTTTCCACAACAGAACGCAGAGCTAACTCTATAGCTTCGCGCCTGGCTATTTTAGCCCCGCGTATGAGTAAAACGCGGAGCTAATCAATAGCTCCGCGTTCTGGATTCTTAGCTCCGCGTTTTGATGTGATTAGCTCCGCGTAAGCAGATAAATCAGAATCTTAAATTGATTGAGATTATGATTTGGGCTTATCCAAATACCCAAATTAAGTCCGATCAGAACTCTAAATCAAGAGATTTAAATCAAAACTAAGATATTTGATTGGAATTCTTGATGAATACAAATTCTATTTAGATAGAAACTCTCATATCATCTTAAGACTATAAATACCTTCTTTAGGAAGCTTTAGGGGATCTTTTGGAAGTTTTTGTAAAGTTCGAGTTACGCGTGAGAGCCTTGAACGAATCAAGATCAGAAAAAATTATCCAAAGTCGGCCGGCATCTTCTTCATCAAGAGCAAGAAGACCATCGTCGTCAGATCGTCAAAAGGAGCTACTTCGATAGATCCTATCGCACATAGATCCCACAAATCATTGTAAACGAGAGCGATAGATTATAAATCCTCTCGTTTGTTCTTCTTCTTTTCTTGTTCTCTTTCATTGTAATCTAAGCTGAATTCAATGGAAGGAAATCAATGAATTTCTGCTGCGAAAAAACTGGCGACCACAGTGGGAGAAATCTCTTTCACCAAAGAAGAGATCGTGGCGCAATCTGACATCGAGAGGATCGGATCCGACGTGGATATGCTAGTCGTTGAAATCGACTAACAGAAGTACGAGGAGTATCTCTCCTCTGAGTCAGGTAACCTGACCGAAACGTGGCGCTATCGTCGCATGCGCTCCAATACCCGTAAATCGGACAATCAGAAATCCACCGTTAATCGGGGACCCGTGGAGACTGCGGCCATAGAGCCGTCGTTTGGCCAGGAAACTCTAGCAGAGGATGATCTCTCTATGGCCGAGAAAGGCTCGGGAACTGGATTAATCAGAACCCAACTCCGGAATAGAAATCGGAGGGTTAGGCGAAAAGCGCTTAAAGCCCGCGTTAAACGCGAGGCTATTCAGGGAGCAGAACGCGAGGCTACAGCACCTCGCGAACTAGCTTGCGTTAATCGCAAGACCAGTCAGTATCGCGTTAAACGCGAAACTGCAACTTGCGTTAATCGCAAGGACAAGACAGCATGTGATCATCCATGCGAGACTATTTTATCTGGACTTAAAATCAGAGACACTCGCATTAATCGCGAGGATAAAATTTCCTTAAAGCCAGCGTGTGATTCTTCACGCGAGGCTATTGCTGGGCTTAGCGATAAACGCGAAGCCAGTAAGATTTGCGTTAATCGCAAAATTTCTGACACTCGCGTTATTCGTGAGGATAAAATTTCCTTAAAACCAGCGTGTGATTCTCCACGCGAGGCTATTACTGGGCTTAGCGATAAACGCAAAGCCAGTACAACTTGCGATAAACGCAAGATTTTTAACACTCGCGATAAACGCGAGGATAAAATTTCCTTAAAACCAGCGTGTGATTCTCCACGAGAGGCTAATACTGAGCTTAGCGATAAAAGCGAACCCAATAATACTTACGATAAACGCAAGATTCCTCAGCTGTGCGTAAATCGCGAAGATGATTGGCAAATCGTCGTTAATCACAAAAATTGCGCTAAACGCGAAGTTATGACTTGCGTTAATCGCAAGAATAGGCCAGCGTGCAAGAATTTTCTTCCACGCGAGGCTAATATCCCAGAAGATAAACTTCTGCAGAAACACCAAGTCAGCGTGAAACGCGAGGCTAGCGTGCAAAAATGCGGAGCTATTTCTCATCCCCGCGATGCAACACACGAAGCTAATTCTCAGCTCCACGTTCCAAAACGCGAAGCCACTTCTCAGCTCCGCATAAATCAACCTGAATATAGAATCAGGTTTGATAATCACGTTATTGGACCAAAACTTAACTCCGATAATCCCAAGAAGCTCCAGTGGGCCCATAGATCCTCTCAACAGATGAGTGGGCTCCACAACTCTGCATTCAAGGTTACTGACCTCAGAGAATACTTGACCAAGAAAAGTAGTATAAGTCAAGTTCAATCTGAACCTACTTGTCACTGCTAGCAGCTTATGACAGCAATATCTGCTGTGGTGGACAGTTGTTGCTGCAAGAAGGACAGGGTATCAGTGTTCGATCGATTAACTGAGTCGGACAAGAACCCTGCTAAGAAGACAAAAACCATTCCCTGAGGAAAAGAGTGGAGAATTGTAACCTCCAATATGGTTGGAAAGGGGAAGAAAGTTGTAGAGATGGATAATGATTCGGAATCAAGTGATGAAGAACCTCATAATCTCACTCGACATAAATCAGGAGCTGTCCCGCCTCGAAACTATAAGAGACTTGTAAAAGGTTCTTATGACGACGACAGCGATAACTCGGCTGTAACTTCACCTCGTTTCTCTGCGTCATCTCGGCTACAAAAGTCAGCATCACATATGGCGGATAAATCTGACGACATCGATCAAAGATTTGAAGCCCAAGAAAAGATGATCCGAGGTTAACAAAAAACGATCGCGTATCTCAAAATAATGCTCTTGAAGGTGGTAAAAAATACCCAGAAAATAGTCGAAGATAAGGCCAAAACTTCTTCAGAACCACCACCAAAGAAAGAAAAAGAAATTATGTTCAATGAAGAAGATAAAGAAGAAAAAGTTCCCTCGATACATGAAGACGAGGATAAATATTCTTTTCATGACTCTCATGAAGAGAAAATTGAAAACTTACAAAGTCAACTCGAAGCACTAATGTACAAGGAGTTGAAAGAATCAGGGGTCTCAAGACCATATCTGCCTGAATGAGATTTGGCACCATACCCTGAGAAATATAAACCGCTCAAATTGGAGCCATATGACGGGAAAGGGTCTTCCAGTCAACATATTTATTACTTTTTGTCCCAGGTAGGACATTTAATGGGCAGTGATCCAGTAATGATCAAGGTATTTGCAAGTACCTTGCGAGGGCCTGCCTTCACTTGGTTTATGCAATTGCCTCCAGGAACTATTAATACCTGGTTTGATATTGAGAAGCAATTTCTCGCACGTTTCTTCGAGGATGATACCGAAATTACGGTTCATTCCCTTCTTGCAACTAAACAAGGAGAACAGGAAACGGTCAAAGATTTCATAGAAAGGTTCCGGGAGAAGTCCGTACATTGCAAACACGGAATGGTCCAGGAAACTCTGGTAGAGACATGTCGACATAATCTTAAAACCAACGTGCTCTTAAAAATGGGGGTCGTAGAGTCTAAGAATGGAGGGATTTGCTCAAACAAGGAGAGTAAACCGAGGACTTGATCCGCCGAATTGAAGAGTCTCGTGGGTCAAGAAATACTGGAAATAATAGGCCGTATACGCAAAACAATAATAAGAATAAAGGTAAAGTGGTAATGGCGTCAGAGGCCGCTCCACAGAAGACAAATCTTTCGAGCCCAAAGCCCCAAAATCAAAAGGGCACGAGACAAAATAGGCCCCAGTAAGAAAAGACTTATACTTTTAAGGCAGAGCAAATGCCTACACTCTTTCTCCTGCTCCTTAGAAAGGGAATGTTGAAACTTTCGGAAAATAGAAAACCGGAGGACGCTAGTAAAACCAACGACCCCAATTATTATCTCTATCATAGGAATGTCAGACACCCTACCAGGGATTGTTACCCTCTGAAAAACACAATCCAAGCCAGTGTTATAAAAAACGTCCTATGCGGGCGCATATGCGCCCGCATAAGCGTTTTCGGACCCAGAACGCGCAGGAAAGTGGGAAAACGGTCCATTATGCGGACATTCGATTATGCGGACGCATAATCGATTATGCGATTATGCGTCCCGCATAATCCGCATTCGATTATGCGGTTTTTCGGTTTATTGGGTTTCGAATGTTTAATTTCGCCCAAAACCCGACCCGTACCCGCTACCCACAAATAAAACTCCCCTCTTCAGCTGTCGAGCCCACCCCTCTCGAGTCCCCAAAACGAAAAAACCCTAACCCCTCTCCGATCATCCTATCCTCCTCTCCGATCACCCTATCCTCCGTTCATCCTATCCCCTCTCCGATCACCGGCGGCATCTCCTCCGGCGATTGTGACTCCAAAGCACCGACAAAACGAAAAAACCCTAACTCTATTCTCCCGATCTCCCGATCTCCCGAGCTCTCCGTTTGCCCTTTCCCCTATCCGATCACCGGCGACATCTACTCTGGCTATCGTGACTCCAAACTAGCGACAAAAAACAAAATAACCCTAGCTCTACTCTCTGATCTCCCGATCTCCCAATCTCCCGAGTTCTCCTGCTCGCCCTTTCCCCTCTCCGATCACCAGCGACATCTCCTCCGGCAGCTGCAGTCCTCAAGGCGAGCTCTCCGGCGGCGTTGATTTGGTAAATTATTTTTTCCAGTTAGGATTTTAGATTTTTTTTTAGGGTTTTGAAGTTTATGGTTTTTTGGGTATTATTCCTATTGAATATTTTGTTGGATTTTTGGTGCAATGTTTGGTGAGAATTAAGTTTAGTTGCTGGATTTTTGCTGGATTTAGTTTACAAAATTTTGGCAGTAAATTTTTCACAGCATGCTTATATTTTGTGGCATTCCAGTAAAAATAAATAGGCTGGGGAACTAAAGATAGAGACCCTCACCTTCTCTCTCAACTAAATGGATGAAAACTTTGTGTCTTTTGCTTACAAATGCTATTTTCTAGTCATACATGCTATTTATAATTTTTTAGAGTTTTATAGCATTAATATATCCATTTTTTAATAATTATTATATTAATATATATTAAAATATTAATATTCCGCATTATTCCGTGTAATCTGCATAATTAGCGCGTAATCCGATTATGCGTTATGCGGTCCTGGACCGCACGCATACTGAAACTGCATTCTTGAACATTTGATCCAAGCACTAAAAGAAACTGAAGTCCTGACGCTTAAAGAGGAATAAAAGAAGGTCACTGCTAATATGGCAACTCTAGTGGTTGGAACCCATGAGTTCCCCGCAGAGGTGACCCCAATACTAAAGGGGAAGCTGGTTACGAAAAACCATGACCTGCATAAAAAGGCACAAAAAGGACATGTCCCCGTAACAACTCAAAAGGGGGAAATAATGTGGGTCCACCCTGATTTACTACAGGATGAACAGTGGACACCGCAGGGGGTCAAAAGAAAAAGCGGACTAGCAATATTATTTCCGCGAAAATAAAAAATGAATACATAATTGCGGGGGCATTTACAGACTCTGAAGAAGAGCCTGAAGCTATGGCCACTCATCAGGATGGGACAGGCCCTTTCGGCACTCGATCTGGTAAAACATATCTCAAGGATTACACCAGAGTAGACCCGAAAGATATATACGGGTAACTTGCAAAGCCTGCAAAACCGAAAGGGCTTCGTTTCTAGAAAAATCCTGGAAAAGATGAAGGAGTCAACGACGCTACCTTCAAACTTGACATAATAGCTCAGTTGGCAACTATTCCAGCTCGAGTCACGCATTACGAGTTGTTACAATTGTCGAAATCAACTCGCGAGGCGTTGAGAGAGGCCTTGGCAAACTCTGAGTCATTCCTAGCTCAGATTGTCGAGCCAACTGACCAAGAACAGGACTCTTGCCCCCGCTGTCATCAAGTGAGGAGGCAGGTCCCACGGATTACTCTCTCTCCAGAGGATATGCAGGTAAGAAATATAAAGCACAACAGGCTTTTATATTTCACCGGATATGTCGGATCCACGAAGGTGGATCACATCCAGATTGATTTAGGGTCTGCACTAAGCGTCATTCCCAGAAGGTTGATGCAGCTATTGGGAATTTCTCCCCATCGTCTGACACCAACTAATACTACAATATATGGGTTTAATGCCAATGATAGCTGTCCCCTTGGAAAGATCCGATTCCGATGTCAAATCGGAGATTTGAGGACGGAGGTCACATGCTACGTCATTGACGCAGACACTTCCTACAATATTTTACTGGGACGGCCTTGGATCCACGCCTATATGATAGTACTGCCGACTCTCCACCAGTGTATGAAATACTGTGATGAGCAAGGAGAAGTCAGGACACTAGTTGCAGATAGGCAACCATTTAAAGGGCTGAAAAACTACTTCACGGATGCTATGCTCTACAAGCCATCCCACCAAGTCTCCGACAACAATCTCAACAAGCCTCAAAAGCTTGACGAAAGCGGCAACGAGGCGGATACTGAGTACGAGCCTCCCGAAGAGAACGATGGAGGTGACTATGAAATCAATCCTCACATAAATTTTAATTTGAATTTTGATAATAATGTAGCTGATGTAGTAGATGATGAGTGGATTATCAATGAAAATATAAAGTTAGTTTATGAGGCTGCTGTAACTATAGAGTCCGAGCCTTCTTGTACTTCCACCGAAGTGGACGGCCTATCCGAACTTGAAGTTCTGGCGGCATACCATTTGCCACTTAAGTCATCCTTCCTCCCTCAATCAAAAATAACTAAGGGACAAGGTCACTTCTTTGAAGTGCCTCCTCGACAGGTGTCCCAAAAGCTGATCATCTTCGGCAAAGTAATTACGTCACATCGACAAAGACAAAGTAGTGAAAGTGATGAACAAATATCACCTTAATTTCACTTATATGAACAGAAATCGCAACAAATAATGGAAAAGATGGGTTATAATTTCACTCAAAAACCGAGATTAAACTTTGGAAAAGGGTGAGGAAATCTCATACCCTCGTTTAGACCAAGAGGAAAGAGCCCAGACTATTACCAGAAGACTCGCAGGGGGTTGGGCTATGTGTCTACTCCTCCCTCACCACCATGCATATACGAAGAGAGATCTTCGTTCGATGAGGATCTATATCCGATTGATCATGACTCGGATCTAAGTACTGACGCCTGGTTTCAATCCCTGACAGCCAATATGGTTTCAGCCGCACCAGAAAGCGAGGAGGAACCGATCGATGTTCAAGATGATTCCTGGGCTAAGCATATGGACACTCTCTGAGATGTCCGCTTTGAACAGCATTACCTGCCCACAAAGGATAAACTAGTACAAGTTAATATGGGAACGGAAGAGAATCCGAAGCCCATTTTTATAAGCGACACGCTAACTCCCTTGGAAAAGAAGGAACTTATATCCCTCATAAAGGAGTATATAGATGTGTTCACATGGAGCTATGAAGACATGCCCGGTCTTGATCCTCATATTGCCACACACCGACTAAATATTAAAGAAGATGCCAAGCCAGTTAAATAACAGCAAAAACGTTTTCGACCGGAATTGATGGAGGCGATAGTAGCTGAGGTCAATAAGCTTATAAAATCAGGATTCATCCGTGAAGAGCAACATCCTGATTGGATGGCTAATATAGTGCCAGTTCATAAGAAGAACGGCAAGATCCGAATATGCATCGATTTTCGGAATCTGAATGCTGCGTGCCTTAAGAACGAATTCCCACTCCCGATTACTGATGTTATGATCGACAACACCTGCGGATACGAGAGGATGTCCTTTATAGATGACTTCTCAGGCTATAACCAGATTAAAATGCACCCAGATGATGAAAAGCACACAGCTTTCAGAACGCCGCTGGGGGTATACTGTTATACAGTAATGCCTTTTGGATTAAAGAACGCCGGTGCCACTTACCAACATGCGATGAGCATCATATTCAAAGAACATCTGCGCAAAACGGTAGAGTGTTACGTGGATGATTTGGCAGTCAAAAGCAAGAACAAAGAGGATCATCTTCATGACTTAAGAACAGTCTTCGATCTTATGCGAAAATATCACTTGAAGATGAGCCCTGCCAAGTCTTTCATGGGGGTGCGCAGCAAAAAATTCCTTGGGTTTATAGTTACCTCAGAAGGAATCTTCCTTGATCCTGATAAAGTAAAAGCGATCAACGAGATGCCGTCTCCCCGCAATCTTAAAGAGTTAAGGGATTACAAGAAAAAATGGTCTATATCTGGCGCTTTATCTCTAACCTTTCAGGAAGATGCCAACCATTCTCTAAGACTCATGAAAAAGGGGGTTTCTTTCGTATGGGATGAGGCATGTCAACAGGCATTTGACGATCTCAAAGAATACCTTACGAAACCTCCTGTCCTCATGGCACCCGCCCTTGGACAACCATTTCTTATATATGTAAGGGCCATGGATAATGCGTTAGGAGCGTTACTTGCTCAGTATAATGAGCACGGCCATGAACACGCCCTTTATTACTGAAGCAGAACAATGATCAGAGCCGAGTGTCGGTTTACCCCGATTGAAAAAGAATGTTTAGTCATAGTGTTTGCTGTTCAGAAAATGCGACACTATCTTTCAGGGCAAACAATTCATGTTATATCACGGGTTAATCTGTTAAAAATCCTGATGACAAAACCAGGATCTTTAAACGGCCGATTGGCGAAATTGGCATTATTGCTATCGCCACATGATATACACTTCGTTCCTCAAAAAGCAATGAAGGGACAAGCGATCGCCGATTTCCTTGCAGACCATCCAATTTGGTCTAACTCTAAACAGACGTTAGAGGTTAACACAACTAGCAAAGAGCAACTATGGTAGATGTTCTTTGATGGTGCTGCCAGACGATCTGCTGCTGGAATGGGGGTTGTGCTGATATCCTCGCATAAACGTATACTGCTTAATGGCTACTTATTAACATAGCCGTGCACGAATAATGTTGCGGAATACAACGCACTCATTATTGGTTTAAAAATGGCTCTGCAACTGGGGGTGAACCATCTAGAGGCATATGGAGACTTTAAACTCATTGTCAACCAGATGATAGGAGAGTATGATGTCAGACATGAAGCCCTCATCCCCTATCATCAGCTAGCCATCGAGCTAGCAGGATATTTTGAACAGTTTTATATCTATCATATATCTCAGAATGAGAACGTCTATGCAGATGCTCTTGCCGCACTAGCTGTAACATTAGCAATCCCGCCGGGTGAGGCTAAAAGTATCACTATTGGTAGCAAAGAACTTCTCTATGCAGATACGGTATTCCAAACCAAAGAGGTCCAAATCAAGGAGGTATGCCAAACAGGCTTAACTCTGGAACCCCGTGATTGGCGATTTCCATTCATAGATTATGCCTTATATGAGATACTACCAGAGGATCCAAAAGAAGCCGCCTCGATAAAGAGGAAGGCCCCGAGATTTTACTATGATCATACACTTCAAACTTTATATAGAAAGTCAAGTGATGGTTTTCTGCTACGCTGCATATCGAAAGCAGAAGCCGATGAAGTGCTGAGAGAAACGCATGATGGAGTGTGTAGAGCTCATCAACCCGGTCCAAAACTCGGAGACCGCATAAAAAGGCTGGGATACTACTGGCCGAAGATGATTACAGAGACAATGGCATATGCTAAATGGTGCCATGCATGTCAGGTACATGCTAACTTTATCCATCAACCCCCAGAATATCTACACAGTACTGTTGCTAGCTGGCCATTTGAAGCATGGGGAATGGATATTGTGGGGCCAATAACTCCCCCGTCATCTAGAAGACATCGGTTTATCCTCGCAATAACTGATTATTTTTCAAGATGGGCCGAAGCCGTGCCCATGAGAGAAGTAAAAACGACGGATGTAATTAAGTTCATTAAGCATCATGTCATTTACCGTTTTGGCATCCCCCGAAGAATCATTCATGATAATGGACCACAATTCATCAGCCAGGGGTTCTCAAGGTTCTGTGATAAGTTCAGAATCAAAGATATTGCTTTAACGCCATATAATCCCGCGGCAAATGGATTGGCCGAAGCTTTCAACAAAACGATTATTAAACTCCTTCGAAAATTTGTCTCCTCCAACAAATGAGACTGGGATGAAAAGTTAGGAAAGTGTTTGTAGGCTTATCGCACCACCGTTCGCACTTCAACAAAAGCTACCCCGTTCTCTTTGGTTTATGAAAGTGAGGCCGTCTTGCCTCTTGAAATCCAGATACCATCATTAAGAGTGGCCCTAGCCACAAAGATGACGACAGAAGAACACCATCAATAAAGATTGCGAGAATTAGAAGCGTTGAATGAAAATCGTCTCTAGGCTTAACAACAAATTGAGTTGTATCAAATCCAAATCTCGCAAACGTTCAATAAGAGTGTTAAACCAAGGATCTTCAAGTAAGGAGACTTGGTTCTGGCTATTAAAAGGCCAATGATTCTAACCCATAAGACTAAGGGTAAATTTGAACCCAAGTGGGAAGGACCGTTTATTGTGGAGACGGTATACTCTAGCGGAGCCTATCACTTAATGAACCTAAATGGCGATAGAATGATGATACCAATTAACGGCAAAATTTTAAAGAAATACTATGCCTAAATAAACCAGAATGATGACAGAGTAAGTGTCACATCTGGTTCATAATCCCTAGAAGTATAACCATCCACTTGTTCAAGTTACGCAGACGAGCACTTGAACTTCTTTATTAAACTAAGGCATGTGCAATTAGGCGCCTCTGTCTAAAGTTAATGATCCTGATTTGATCATTTTGGTATGTACAGTTCAAGTTACGTAAATGAGCACTTGAGCTTCTTTTATCAAACTAAGGCATGTGCAATTAGGCGCCTCTGCCGAAATCTGATGATCATGACTTGATTATTTTGGTATGTGCAGTTTAAGTTACGTATCAGATCCTTAAATTGCCTCCATTAAACTAAGGCATGTGCAATTAGGCGCCTCTGTCTAAGTTAATGATCCTGACACGATCATCCTGGTGTAAGTATTTAAACGCTTTCATCAAACTATCAGTTAGCTCTATTCAAAGGGCTATACCGAGATTAATAATTGTAACTCGGTCGGTATTAACAGTCTATGTTACGCAGATGAGCCTTAGATTGTTTTACCAAAGCAGTGAACTATTTTGATGACAGGTTATTTGTTGTGCAAGTAAATTTTGTAGCCAACAGATAAAAGAATCAAAAGAATTATCTTTATTCATATCAAAAAGAATAAAGTTACAAAAGAATGAAAGAATTCAAAAGAATCATTGAGTTTTTTTAAGGGAGTTATGGCTCTCTTAAAAACTTTAATTTATTTGTCGTCTCATCAATTACTCGACGACGAGTCTCTTCCACGGAGTGTTGAGCTTGCTGGCGCAAATCATCGTCATTTATTGCAAGTTGCTGGGTCAATCGTTGATGAGATTTTTCAATAGCACGGCCTCTTATTATGCCCTCCTGTTCGAGCTGTCCTTGTTGAAGGATCAGCTCTTCTCGTTTTTTAACGGACTTCCCTAGTCGAGACTCGCTGGCTTCTAAAATAGCTTGGGCCTTAACGATAGTCTCTCGGGCTCTTAGGATGGCAGCCTGGCTCCCCTCAATTTCAAAGTCCACCATCTCCAGCCCCCTCAGAACTGACTCCTGACTGGCTCGTAGATCTGCTAACTCCCGAGACCAGACTTCCTCTTGGTGCCTCAGCTCCTCTTGACGAGCCGTCATCTCTACTCTAAGCCGCGTCAATTCAATCGCAGTGATCGCTTCCACATCCGCTTGGCGAACTGTGTTCAGCGTATTCACCTGCTCTTCTAAGGCTTCTAAGCGGGTCCGATAGGGAGCTGCTCGGTCACGTCCTCCAATCCTCTCGATATTATCCAGATAACTGGACAACATTGGACGTCCAAGAGCAAGAAAGTCTCTTCCGTCCAGGATCATTCCAATGCATTTCCTTAGCAGCCGCATGAAGTCGTTAACACTGTAGTTGAAGAATTCTTCAAGAGGGTCAACAGTGTCTAAGTTCAGGGCGGGCAGCGCCAAGGATGATGTCACCAGGGGAGGAGTGGCTTCTATCGGAGTCGATGAGGAAGAAGCTCACCCCTGTACCAAATTTATAACATGCGGGGCCAGTAAAATCAGCAAAGACTTGGCAGAACTAGGAACCCGAGGTGAAGCATCATCGATACTCGAAGGACGAGCAACTCCGCCAACAGGAATGGAGGTTGGAGTATCCTCGCCTGAAACTCCTCCCATAACGGAAGTAGCCTCAAAAGAGAACTTCAACTGGTCTTCATCTCCTGTTGGCAAGTGAGCAGGAGCAAGAGGGGCCACCGGTGTCTCAACAGCCATTATCGTCGACGACGTTAATATCGCTGGCTGAGGAGTAGATGGCACACCAACCATGACAGGGAAAGTCCCCTCGGAGCTAATAGGCGGGGTTGGAGACGGCAGGCTCAGAGATGGGAGAGCATCTCTTGACACAACAACAATCCTCGTCCGATCATCACTCCCTAATTCGTCAGCTGGAGGAATTGATGAAGGAGCACGGCATATGGCCGGCGTGAAGTAATCAGCATCGAACTCATTCGCGGAACTACCAGGACCTCCCACCAAACTGGTGGTGCCAGAGTAGTCGACCTGCTCCTCGGACTCTACCCTTGTAGTTGAATGCATGGGAGAATGGAGTTGACTACCTGCATCTCAGAAAGCAAACAAAGAGTGTTACATATAATAAAAAAATGAATAATGAATAATGAACAGAAGATAGAATATAAAAACTATACCAGAGGATATAAGTCCAGTGGTCGGACTTGAAGGAGGAGCCATCGCTGTTTCCAGAAGCACACCTGTTTCGCTACCCAGAGATAGCGTCGCGGTGTGTTCGACGGATTCTGCAGTCGGGGGAGCCGGGACCTTAGGAGCACCTGGGGCTTCAGCAGGTCTACTCTCCTCTGCTGGCGCCCGAGGCAGAGTTGAGGCGAGCAGGTCCGTAGCAAACCGAACAACTGCCTCTTGGGGGAATACTAGGGTCCCCGGGGCCAACTTCTTCCTCTTTCTGGTAGGTTCTTCTCTTAGGGCTCCGCGGCGTTTGATGGCTGGACTCCGGGAGCGGGGAACCAAGTGTTGAGGAGAACCTCCAACACCAGCATCATCGTTGTCATCATTATCCTCATTATCATCAGAATCGCCAACATCTGATGGATTCGCCGCGGTACCGAGGAATTCATCCATTCCTTTCACTCGGACCCTCTTTGCCCCTCTACGACAAGAGTAGAAAGCTTCAATCTCCTTACAACAGCTATGCTTGATGGAGAAGTTAGGTACATCTGTACCAGGTGCAGAAGCTTAACACCATGCTTAACTCTGGCGATTTCAGCGGTAGCATAAATTCTACTCCGGTTCCTCCAGCAACGAAATGGAACCAGCCCCGTGCCCCTATGTACATATTCCCTTCGTACGCCAGCCCTTTATTTGGATGTCCTACATAAAGCTGCGTATATCCAAATTGACGGGCAAATTTGCTCTGGATATACGGCTCTATATAGCACATGGTGTCTTGCCTGTACACCAAGTGTCTGGGGCGAATGTTCAGCAACCACCAGAAGGCCCCTGAAGATAAGTTGGTGAACTTGTTTGCTTCCAAAATATCTTTAAACTTAGATCCATACTCTCCTCCAGGGAAGTCTGGAAAGCAGCAGAAGATCTCATAGTTCTGATGATGACGGAGTGTTTTGTGGATTACCGACATATAATTGCTCTTCCATACAGAACACTCGTACTTCTCCACGAAGAACGACTTGTCGATCGGGCAGTAATCCGCATCACTCATCAGCGACGGGCAGTGCATTACTAGCCACGCCATTAAATATGTGTAGGGCATCTCTACCCTTGGGTGTTGTGTCTTCACCGTAGCAGCTTCTTTGGCTGCTTTACCCTTTCCAGCTTTGCCCTTGTTCTTCTCTGCTGGCATGAACCTGTTGCAGAGGGTCCGGAGTCCGCTTTGGAGGTTGGCAACCATTGCTGGTAATAACCTGAACGGTCGCCCGTAAGCCAATAAAACAGCAGGATAGATGACGTTCTTTGCGATGGCCTCCTTGGGTAGTGAAGGAACAACGCATCTCTTTAACCAAAGCATCAGGAAACCCGCAAGCAGACCTCTATCTGAAATTGGGAACTGTGCCTGGTAATGGAAGCTTTGAAAAATGGTGTCTAGACTGAATCCCCTTTCATTGGAGTTAGTTGTATAAGTCGTGGCTTCCAGTTTGGAGATACGCTCCTTTATTTTTTCAACACTAACAGGTGGGCGTCCACGAACCATTGGGAGACTCTCCTTCAAGTTAATAAAGAGCTAGTCAGCCCACTTTTTATAGCCAACTCCCTAGTTCCTCACCCCGGCCAAGTCGGCACGAATGTGATAGTGGCATATCATTTCCCAATAGATTTGGTAGATGTGCTCGTCCCTTACTTTTAGCATCTTCAATTGTTCAACGGTGGGGATATATTCCTCATAAGAGACTTCGCCCATTGACAATCCTGACACTTCGAACATCTCGTGGAGAGCAAATTCCAGCTCACCCACTGGTGTAAAGAAGGTGCCAGTTTCAGAATTGTACATCTCTAGTAGGTTGAAAAAATGAAACGAACTCTGAGGTAGGCCAAACTGGACGTTCCTAATAGTTTTGTATAAGCCAATCTCCTTCAAGGTCTGTTCATGGGTGTCCAACACATATTTTACGAGCCTGAACTACTACATGTTGCCCGAGGAATGGACCCACCCGGACATTCTGAAATCTTTGGCAGGGTACTGACCACCCTTGGCCAAGAATTCGCTTAGAAAGATCTTGGCACGAGTCGGAACTTCGCCAACGGGGTGCTCCTTGGTGACTCTGCCCGGAAGCAGCCCCGTGACACATCTAGGGGGACCATCTTGAAAGGTCCCATTTGCGCCAAACTTGCCAGTCGCAACTCCGTCATATTCACGAGTTAGCTCCCATTCTAACTCACGACGGGATGATAGCCTTTGAAGGTATACCAAAGGGTAGCTACGCTCCATGTCAAGCAGAAACATGAGCAGATCCCCTGCCTGATACAGCACTTGCTCTCTTGTTCAAAGAGGATCTCGTCTGAATGCTCCAACGCATCTCCAAAGAGAAATGCGGGCTTCTCCAGTGTCTTTTGGTTCATCGCCTCAAAAGGAGCATCAGTGATAATCTCTCTCGCAGTCGCAGGGCTGTATCTTATCAGTTTCTCCCTGCGCTCTCTAAGACCTGGCTTGAAGGCGGGAAGGTCAGTGGTGAAACGGAACTGAGTTGCTGAGTCTGCACCACCAACGAAACCGAAGTGATGCCCTTGGGAGATTGGATCCACCGAATAACCAACTGCAAGAGAAGAATCAAGAATTAGAAAAATTTTACAAAAAAAAATACAGAAAAATTTCTAAGTATAGAAACGCGGAGCTAAAAATAACTCCGCGCGAAGATAAGGAGATAGCCTCGCATTTTTGTAAAACGCGAAGCTAAAGAAACTTCACGCGAAGCTAAAAATAACTCCGCGCGAAGATAAAGAGATAACCTCGCATTTTTGTAAAAACGCAAAGCTAGAGAAACTCCACACGAAGCTAAGTTGATAACTCCGCGTGAACGAACGCGAAGCTAAGCCTGTAATCTCGCGTAAGAACGCGACAGTTAGCAAAAGTAACTTCGCATTTCAAAACGCGAAGATAACGGTCTTCTCCTTCTTCTCCAAGCCATTTGGCCGGAGTACGGCAATTTCGCCGGTGAAAGAAGCAATTGGCCGGTTAAAACCGAGTCAAATCACTCCTAAATGGTTCCCAAGAGTCCAAAAATGAAGATTCTTACCTCCAATTGGTGCGGCGTACGCTGCGTCGACGCTGCGGCCACTCCCTCGGCCGCTGCCGCTGCTACTAGTGCCGGCCGCCGACGGAGAAGTGGCGCGTGATGAAGAACTCTTCTTGGGTGCCATTGCTCTTGGTGAAATCGACGGAAATTCGTTCGGAATTGGTCGGGTCGCCTGAATCGCCTGATCGCCGGTCGCCTGGAGCTCTAGAGTTCTTGAAATTCTTGAAAGAATGAGGAAGAAGAAGAGTTAGAACTCTATTTAAATGAAAAAATCCGTCCCTTAGTATTCGGCGCGAGAATCAGAGCAATTACTGAGCAGTTGCTCTCTGAAACGCAAAGCTATTAGCTTCGCGTAGTGATGGAAAACGCAAAGATAACTTGGTATTTTAACTCCGCGTTTTCAGTTTGAAAGTCCAAAGTATTTCAAAATTTGCTAAATTCTAAGCCATTTTGAAAACTTTGGAGGGGGTTCTGTTGGCAGTGAAAATTTCTAAGTAAAAAGGATTTTTCACAACAGAACGCGGAGCTAACGTGCCTGGCTATTTTAGCCCCTCGTATGAGTAAAACGCGGAGCTAATCAATAGTTTCGCGTTCTGGGTTCTTAGCTCCGCGTTTTGATGCGATTAGCTCTGCGTGAGCAGATAAATCAGAATCTTAAATTGATTGAGATTATGATTTGGCTTATCCAAATACCCAAATTAAGTCCGATCAGAACTCTAAATCAAGAGATTTAAATCAAAACTAAGATATTTGATTGGAATCCTTGATGAATACAAATTCTATTTAGATAGAAAGTCGCATATCATCCTAAGGATATAAATACCCTATTTAGGAAGCCTTAGGGGATTTTTTTTGAAGTTTTTGTGAAGTTCGAGTTACGCGTGAGAGCCTTGTACGAATTAAGACCAGAAAAAATCATTCAAAGTCAGCCGGCATCTTCTTCATCAAGAGCAAGAAGACCATCGTCGTCAGATCGTCAAAATGAGTTACTTCGATAGATCCCATCGCCACATAGATCCCACAAATCATTGTAAAAGAGAGCGATAGATATAAAACCTCTCGTTTGTTATTCTTCTTTTCTTATTCTCTTTTATTGTAATCTAAACTGAATTCAATGGAAGGAAAGCAACGAATTTCTGCTGCGAACATTTCTCACTTGATTATTTTAGAAGCGGATCGAGTATGTGTCAAATAGATTTTCTTTCAACTGGGAGGGTAGATAGAAATAGTTACATCGATTGTAAGGCAGTGGTAGGTGAGAGTGTAGTAATCCAACATATGCTCTTAGTATTAAATATTGAGATTATAAGGAGACTTAGAAAGATTAAGTATAATTTAGATTCTAAAATTAAGTAATGGAGATTAGAACGTAATCAAAAAGTTTTTGCAAATAGAGTAGTACCGAAAGCAGATTGGAAGGAGTACAATGATCCCGATGTATCAAGGAACAAAATTGATAGCTGTATTAGGAGGGTAACTAAAGATATATTTGGTTAGCCGATGGGTGATGCTCCACCTTGTACAGATATATCATGTTAGAATGAAGAGGTAAAAAATAATATTAAAATTAAGCGGGATCTTTACAGAGATTTGAAGAAAAATAATGACAGAAGAAGTTTTGAGAGGAACAAACTAGCCAAGAAAGATACTAAGAAAGCTATTCGGGATATAAAAACTAAATTATATAAACAAGTATATGAGAAGTTAGACAATAAAGAGACAAAAGAATATATATAGAATTGCTCGAATAAGAGAGAGTCTATAGACTTATGTACTCTAAAATGTATTAAAGATGAGGATCAGAAGGTTCCAGTTTGACACGAAGAGATAAAAGAAAGATGAAGAGATTATTTTGACAGATTGTATAATCATAGTTTTTCTCAAGGTTTTGGAGATTTTACTATTTAGTGTCAGGCTATGAATTGTAGTATGAGCATAATTAAAGAATCTAAAATAAAAGAGACTTTTAAGAGAATGAAATTAAGAAAAGTTGTTGGTCCAAATGATATTACTATTGAGATATGGAGATATTTAGAAGAGATTAATGTAAGGCAGCTGACAGATCTCTTTAATAAGATTTAGCAAAGTAGGAAGATACCAAATAAATGGAGAAAAAGTACCATAGTATTTCTATATAAGAACAAGAGTGATATTCAGAGTTATTCTAATTACCGTGAAATAAAACTTATGTTACACTATGAAGTTTTGGAAAAGGATAATTGAACATAGATTGATAGAGACTGTTAAAATATCAAAAATTCAATTTGGATTTATGCCGGGGCGATCAATAAAAGAAACTATTTATTTACTTTGTCAACTTTTTTTTGAGCATAAACGGTGGGTAACGCCTCGCATTTCATTAATCAGGTGTTAACGAAACAAGCTATATGTATAGTATATATATATATATATATATATATATATATATATATATATATATATATATATATATATATCTAGTTCCTCATTCGTGAGTGGACATTACAAATAATGCCTAAGGAGAGTCAATAAAATAAAATACAAAAATATTAGAACTACAGAACTACAAGTGATCTGATGGTTGTTCTGATACCCCGTGTTATAGTTATGACGTCCAACTTTTACCCTGATTGTGTTGTAAATTAGTCGTTCCATTGACATTAGCATCGAACAATGCTTCTCAGACCATATAAATTTTCGGTACCCTCGTGAGGGCTCTGTTGCAGCCCAGGCCACCGTGCTTAGCTGTAATTTCCAGTATCCCCATGGAACTTGGGCTTCATTACCACCATAGTGTCTCAAAAATATGCAATTTCGTCTAGCGTCTGTTTGTTAGGGTTTTCCTATTTCAAATATAATTCAAATATAGATTAGATTTGATTTTATTTGAATCACATTAGGATTTTAGAATATTTGATTGGATTCTGATTTTATTAGAATTCTAATTTTATTAGGATTTTGAATTCTATTAGGATTCTGTTTGTTAGGATTTTCCTATATATATATGAGTTTGTATGGAGAATTAAAAGAGATGAATAATATTTAAAAATTTCTTGAGAAATTTCTGGCGTGGATTTCGCTTTAGCAAATTTTTTCTCGTGGATTCGTGGAGAGTGGGCGTGATTCGCCTGGGTGGATTCCCCAACCGTGTAAATTTTTTCCCAATTTATCTATTTTCCCCAATTCATCCCAAAAACCCTAATTCTCAAAATGCTAACCCTAAATTTGCCTCCGTCATATGTCAAATTGGTATCAGAGCCTAGATTTTCTTCTCCATCACCATCTTTTTCTTTCACATCTCCATCTTTTTTATTTATCTTATTTCAGTTTTTATTTTTATTTTTGAAAAAAAAGATCAGAACAAAAAAAAAGAAGAGAGATCTGTTTAGTTAAAAGAGAGAGAGAGAGTGGAGATCTGAAAAAAAAATCTCTTCTCCTCCTCCACCTGACCCGACCATCCTCCAAACCCACTCTAACCTCAAAGCCTCCATCAACCAGCGAAAAAAAAACCTAAATTTCTTCTCCTCCTCCACCTGACTGACCATCCTCCTAACCCACTCCAACCTCAGAGCCTCCATCAACCAGCGGCAAAAAAAAAAAAACCCGAAAAAAAAATCCCCAACCTATTCTTCTCCTTTCCCCCAAAAAATCCCCCGACCAAAAAAACAAACTCCACCGTCTCTGTCCTTATTCACAAAAAAAACCAGTTCCATCTCCTCCGTCTTGGTTCAGATGTGATGTACTAGATACGGTTTCTCGACCACCACCATGGCCCAATTGGGATACTTCGTGGATGTCAATCAGCTCAACCCGGACGTGTTTATCATTCCTTATCTCTGCATTCATCAGGGATGAATGCTTTGAAGTCGGGGAGAATTGATGGAGATCAGATTTGATTATATAGATTAAATTTGATTTTATTTGAATCACATTAGGATTTTAGAATCTTTGATTGGATTCTGATTTTATTAGAATTCTAATTTTATTAGGATTTTGAATTCTATTAGGATTCTGTTTGTTAGGGTTTTCCTATATATATGGGTTTGTATGGAGAATTAAAGGAGATGCATAATATTTGAAAATTTCTTGAGAAATTTCTTGCATGGATTTTGCTTGAGCAAATTTTTCCTCGTGGATTCGTGGAGAGTGGGCATGGATTCACCTGGGTGGATTCCCGAACCGTGTAAGTTCTTCCCCAATTTATCTATTTTCCCCAATTCATCCCAAAAACCCTAATTTTCAAAACTCTAACCCTAAATTTGCCTCCGTCCTGCGTCACTCCTATTGCTCTGCAGCCGCATCTGTATAGTCTAATTGTTGATAGTTCAACTATCTTTCTTTCCTCCTATCACCTAATTTTCTGACATGTTGGTCTACGATAATGTATATTTTAATTCTATTTGAACTCAACAAGTCTACCATATTAAATAAACTTCTTGGGCCCACATGACCCAGTGCCACCCCACTAGGGCCCATTTACATTTTGAGATTCAAAATTATTCAGTCCATCTCAAAATCACAAGGCCCATTTGAATTTTGATTTCAAAATTTAAACCTCTTGCCACGTGGAGGTCTACGTGTCCAATTTTATGATTGGAGGTCCCACCCCCTCGGGAATTGTGATCTCGCCTCGAGATCTGCAATGCGAAAATTGCTCCTACTCCGGTCCGAAGAAATATGCTCCGACTCCACTCTGGTTCCGCTTCGAAGAAATCCGCTCCGACTTTGCTCTGGCTCCACTTCGTCAGTCGTTCTTGCTAGCGCTCTTCAACTGTTCCTCCATCTCAATCCTCTTCCTTCCTCTCAAAGCATCTCATGCTCTCCATCTCCTTCCACCAATCCGATCCAACCGGTGCAAAACTCAAAGCGTCCATCACCGGAAGATTGAGTCGCAACGGCTTGAAGGGGGACCTGATGGGCGACGTTGAGGAGGGGGAGGTAGCTAGGGTTAGGGTTTCGGGTGTCTCCCCTCTAGCATTCGCTCTGGTAGTCACTTCTGCTCTGATCTCGAGGGAGGAATTCCGCACTCTCACCGGCATGGCTCCAGCTTCGAGCGGTCCTTCCCCTCTCATTCATGATGACTCGGTTCATGGGGTGTAGCTCCAATTTTCTCTCCTTTGTGGCATTTCTCCTTTGACTTTGGATTTTGAGAATTTTGGATCTATGGGATCATGGTGGTGGGGGGCAGGGAGGATCGCGACCACCCCCTCCCCCGATTTGCGGAATTTTGGGTTAGAGAGAGAGAGCTAGTAGTGTTTTTTTACTTCGTCAGCTTATAAAGCGATTCTGAGAGAAAAATAGAGATTCACATATCGTCTTTATTGATTTAGAGGAAGTCTTTGATAAGTTAAAACGAGATGTGCTTTGGTAGATTTTTTTTTTATGCGAAGACGTCGGGCTCAAAAGAACCCTCCGCGTTCCATTAATGAGAGAATTAACAGAACTATACAAAAGTTGGCCACTAATAACAGTGGTCCATATATCAGATACATCCATTTAGCAAAATATAAAGAGTTATATAATACCAAAAGCAACTAAAGGAGGTACATGGCCACTAGGATACACCAAAAAGAGGGGCCAAGTAACCCTGACTGCAGCAAAGTAGGCATACCCGCCACCTGTCCTCTCCAAGTCAAGTAGCTTCTAGAGACTGCAGTGTGGAGTGGAGCTCGTTCCCCGGTGATCCATCTGATAGCTGTAACCTCTCCCTATCAGAAAAAAATACCTATCCCAAAAATAACATCATGAATAATATGGCGTATACAACAATATAAGGATCGCTGTGTATCTTCGAAAATCCTACGATTCCTCTCCCTCCATATATTCCAACAATATGCTGCAACCAGTGGCCAAGTGAACCCTTTTTTGTGCCTATTTTTCCCTAATGTGTTCCTTAGGTATTGATTTAGATTGATATTTATGTAAACTCTGAACTTCGTAGCACAACCATCCCATACTTGCTTAGAGTATGCACATTCAAACATAATGTAATCACTTGTCTCAGTATCCCCCTTGCATAAGATGCATATGCCGGGTCCGTTCCAGCCCCTCCTCTACAGTCGTGGCCAAGTCAGGAGAGCTTTCTTACAAAGTATCCATAAGAATATTCTAACCTTTAAAGGGCACTTTGCTTTCCATATCCAAATAGTGTCAGATAATGTGATCCCCCCATCAATAAGATGCTTATAGGTCAACCTTACCGTGAATGTACCCTTCTTGTTCCATCTCCAACACGGTAGATCTCTTTCCGAGGGCAAAAGTGTTGCATCACTGGGATGCTACTTTAAGATTGTTCCCTCGACTCTCTGTCCTGAGGGAGTAAACCTTGTACTCCATCTTTACCTTGACCTCCCCCAATAGTCACTAACCGTTGCGTCCTTGTTTATCACACTATCAAATAGTCCTGAGAAAAGAACCTTAAGCGGCAACTTAGAACACCATCGTTCATGCCAAAATGCAATATCACGACCATTGCCCAGCCTGTACTCAAGACTTTGCCATACTATATGTCTGGAGACTAGTATACCTCTCCAAAAACTTGATGATGTGTGAGATCTATTCCTTGTGTTGTTGTGCCAAGTTCCCTTCAAAGGCCCGTATTTTGAACATATGAGTCTTTGAAGGGACCCCTTATCCTTTGTGAGCAAATGCCACCACCACCGCTTTGCCATCAAGGCTGTGTTAAAAGTTTTTAGATCAATGACTCCTAACCCTCCCCGTCCATCTTCCCATGGCTTACATACTTGATCCCAAGGAACAAGGTGATATTTGCTCATGGACTCTTCTACACCATTCCATAAGAATGGCCTTCTAATGCGATCTAGTTTCTGTATTACCCACCGCGGCAACATGAAAAAGGACATATAGTACAATGGCAATGTCGATAACACTGCATTAAGCATTTTGACTTTCCCTCCTAGTGATAGTAATTTTCCTTTCCACCCTTCCAGTTTTCTTTCACATGCACCAAAAAGAGGATTCCAATCCTGTCTCGATAACCTACGCGATATGAGTGTATTCCAAGTATCTTATTGGAAACTCCTCCCTTTTATGCCCAAAAATACCAAGTCTTAGATGCATGGAAAATGTCCTCCTTCCATGGCAGATAATGGCACTTGTATTAAAATTAATTTTCAAAACTGACCATCCTTTGTAGCAACATAGGACCCATTTGATGACTAAGGCCTCCCTGACCATTCCTGTGCCGAAGATAAGGGTATCATCTATATTGTAGGTTAACAAAAAAGATATTGGAGGATCCTAGCAAACCCTAGATTTCGCCTTCCTGTTTCATCTTTCTCAGCATATTGTGCAATCCGTCCGCAATAAGTACGAACATGAGAGGGGAGAGTGGGTCCCCCCGTCTTAACCCTCTCTTTTGTGGATATTGATGAAGAAAAGAGTCCCCATCAAGTATATTAATATAATTAAGAATATGTATGGTGGAGTAGTAGAATATCAGAACTTGTGGTGGTCTAACGTAATGTTTCAATCACAATTAGATTGCATCAAGGATTTGCATTGAGTCTATTCTTATTTGCCATGGTGATGGATGAGCTTAGTAGAGCTATTCAGAATGAGATATTTTGGTGTATGCTATTTGCTAATGATATTGTTTTAGTTGACAAGATAAGAGCAGTGGTGAATACCAAGTTAGAGTTATGGTGTCAAATATTAAAATCTAGAAGTTTTACATTGAGTAGGTCCAAAACAAAGTATTGGAGTGTAAATTTAGTAAACGATGGATCCTAGACTATAGTACTGTGACACTGGATAAACATTAGATTCAAATGAGTAGTCGGTTTAGGTATTTGGGTTTTATTATTCAAAATGATGGAGAGATCAATAGTAATGTCAATCATAAGGTTCAAACTGGCTGGTTAAAATGGAGAAGTGTAGTAGGAATTTTATGCTATCGTAACATTCTATTAAAGCTGAAGAGGAAATTTTATAGACTAGTATTAGACCAGATTATATGGCACGGAATGTTGGACTATAAAGAAACGTCATTCACAGAAAATAAATATAACATAGATGTGCATGCTTCATTAGATGTGTGGCAATACTAGAAAAGATAAAATGAGGAACGGAGATGTTCGTGCTAAGGTAGGTATAGCCTCTATCGAAGAGAAGATGTGAGAAAATCGTTTATGATGGTTTGGTCATGTGCAACATAAACCTATAAATGCGCCAATTCGACGAAAAGAGTTTATCAACATATGACAAGTTAAGAGAGCGAAGGAAAGACCGGACAAAGCATGGATGGGGGTGATACAAAATATATAGATTCTAGAGGTTTAAATGATGACATACAACTTGTAGGAATGAATGGAGAAGGATTATCAGTGTGATCGATCCGGCGTGATTCTCTTTTGGTTCACGTAGCCTACCCCAAGTACTTGGGATAAAAGGCTTAGTTGTTGTTGTTGTTGTTGTATTAGATGGATAAACTGGTATGGTTTAAATCCATTTCCGTAAACAAGTAAGAAAATTTAAATTTACCCATTTAGATGAACATGCAAGAAAATCTTATCCTTGCCTAAAAGTAGGGTGAAAGAGTACTCTTATCCATCATGGCCCCTATCTATATCACTAAAATACTAATTTTTTTTTTTAATATATTTTTTTTAATTTCCAGAGTGAACCCCAACCAAAACTCCACTAAAGCTCAAGGTCAGTACATGTCTGCATCCTGAGACCTAACTGAATATGTACATACAAAAACAAATGTACAGGGCTAAACTGATTGTTTTAGTTAAGAAAAATGACTTGAATTCCATCTTCATTTCAGCCCCTAATCTTCCATGCCTTCATAAATGCCTTTAGGACCTGCATCAGAGGCAAAACTTCTCTGTATCTTACAAGGCAAATGAGTAAGCCAGAAGGTGACATATAAATGAGTAATGGCAAGAAGAGCCATGTTGGTTTTCCTTTTTTATGCTGAAATGTTATTCTATTCCTTTCACCCCGTATAATCCAAATAATTGCCATAACATTGAGATCCCATGCAATTCTGGATTGCTGAATATTTACATTCCTCCAGTTAGTCCACAAATCCAAAACAGATGAAGCTCTCCCTCTTTTTCATGCTTGACGGACATTCAAATGGGAGTTACTGCTAGACATTTAAGCAACTGATGAAGACTTTTCCCCTCTTTAGCTTGGCACATAATACAAACTCTATATGCATGAAACCGATATCCTTGTTAATCAAGGCATCATGTGTATGAATTTTGTCTTTATACCCACCACATAAGAATTTTAATTTTTAATGGTGTCTTCAGCTCCCAGATAAGTTTGTAAGAAACTGTAGAGCCATCTCTATTAAGAAAATTATAACAAGATGTAACTGACAGCATCCCTGACCTGTAACCCAACCATATCCTCTTATCATTCTCTGCAGAGGGAGCAATGGACCTCGACAACCTCATCGTTTCCTCCAATTGATCCACCTGATTTCCAGTTAAGTTCTTCAAATTTTTTTAAGTATCTAACTTCAGAGTCTAGGAAATGATGTTGGGACTCTCTGAAAGACAGTTCATAGATATAACAAATCAATGTTAGCAAAATAAACCAGATGCATCCATTTGATATCTCTACAGTATCTTGTGTGCTGATAAAAATATAGTATCTTTTGTGCTAATATTTCTATACCCTAGTTCCACCATTTAATTCTTTATGTTTGGTTTTGTCGTCATGGACCTCTCAGTGATTGCTTATCTTGTTTGAAACTTCTAGATAGAGGCAACTATAATCTTCCTTACATATCTAGGCCCACCTTTTGATCATTCTGTGAGCTCGAGGGATGAGGGTTTTAGATTTGAAGCTCCCACCTGTTGGTGGAACATAGTGAAAATCTCTTCCCGGCATACTAAACTTGTTTCTTCATCTCTCAACCTGTGATACTTCCTTTAGCACCAAGGTCCAAAACTCCTAACAATAAACTTGCAATTTGTCTATACTTTTTAAGATGTTTGTGAGATTTTTGACCATCTAGTATTAACGTGCTTAGTGTATTTAACTAAAATGAAAATATACTTGTGAATTGATTTTCTCGTTTTGCATTTCCTCACAGAACAACAAGAAACCCACACTCACCTGACAGATACACTGGAGGATCTTCCTCGGGTCCAGCAGCACTTGTGGCATCTGGATTATGTTCAGCGGCAGTGGGAACAGATGGCGGAGGTTGTAGCAGATCCTTGAGTCTTATGCTTGTTTTACTATTTTAGATTTTATTCATTTTATTTTCTAAACAGGTTCAGTTCGTATTCCGTCATCACTTTGTGGCATTGTGGGCTTGAAGACAACATATGCCCGGATAGACATGGAAGGGTAATATTTTGCCTTCATTCCTTGTCGTATCAATATGGGTTGATATTAGCAAAGGCTTTATTTCACTAAAAATACTCTGCATGGTCAACTGATTTTCCTGTGTACATAATATAAGAGAAGACTATCGATGATTTTCCCGTGTACATACCATAAGAGGAGACTATTGATGATAATATCCCTCGTCTCTCTTTCGGTTAAGGCCAGAAATATGCACATTTTCTAGGCTTTGTGCTAATGATAGCTAACTACACATATTAAGGATCATATAGACATGATAGAAGTTAATCTACAAACTTATAAAATGTAAATGCACGAACACAGAATAGTAATGAACTTTTAGATATGTGAGCAGGTATTTAGAACGTTCATTATATAATAAAACTAACTGTATACTTACTAATATGGAAACTGAAACACTTTTTTATCCTAATAGGAATAACCTTTGTGAACTATTATTTACTGTTTCAATATCATAGTGGACTGTTGGCATGTTCTCCATGCTTGTAAATGTACAAAGTTGAATAATAAAGAATTTCTATATAAGTAGGTGCTTGAAAACTATGGTTTAAATATTAGCCTATATTGATACATATTGCTATTATCATATTAAATTTTGAGGCACCTGTATGTGAAAATTCTATAATTAGATATCGCCGATATTTCTTATGTTGCAGAGATGATATGGTCAATATTGCGGTTACTATACCGTAAATCATCTGCCAATACCACTCCCAGTATTTTAAGTGTATATTATATGGTCTCTATATAGTTATTCACAATCTATGAGATATAAGACACTTCTCCCAGCAAAATATTCTATATCTCACACGCTTGAACACAACACACATACCCATATGTTTGCAATACTTACAAATGTATAAACTATATCTACTTTAAAAATACTACATAAGATGGATTATCTTGTGCTCTTCTCAGCAAAACAAATTATTTTATAGATGTTACCAAAATAAGATTGTGGTGTATGATTTGTAATAAAGTCACATATTTATGTGTCAAATATACATATATTTAAATGGATAAATTTACTGCAAGCATTTAGTGTTGGTTGTAGCGCTTTACAGATCGTTCCGAAAGGGATCTAGAGTGTTTTTGCGTTCTTGCTAATTCTTTAGTCCTAACGAGCTAACTAAGAATTCTAAGTTGAATTCGAGTTATTCTAATTAGTCTAGGATATATAATCCACTAGTTCACAACCAAGTATTACTTTTATTATTTTCTTTTTATCATAAAAACTGATCTTTTAGTTTTAATATTTATTTAAAGTGTTCTAAGTATGAGCTATCAAGTTGCATGCAAGCATAACTCATCACAAATAGTACTTTGTATAAAAGCAAACTAAATCATTAGAATATTCTATAAAAAAGAAGAAAATCAACAACCCCAAACCCTAACTAACTATAGGCTATCAAGAAATTTAACTCAAGTATAACTTATCAAAGAATTAATCTACGAGTTGTTATATTTTAATCTTTTTATGGAAAAATCATGTCTTTATTATTTTATTTTAGAAATAAAATAATAAAAAGCAATTACATTGTTGATTCCTAGTTTCAGCTACATCCTAAAGCTAAATTAAGTTAGCTACTCATAGTTCTAATTATCAAAATCTTATTTTTATTTATGAAAGCCATTGAATATCTATACTAGAGAGCAATTGAATATATCTAAAAAGCAAATTAAAGATTTTTACTTACTAGAAAGCATTTCTTAACAATGGAATACCTCTGTAGTGCAGTATGACGGCCGTCACCCCTTCGGCAAAACCCTAATTTTTATTGATAATTACGAGTACAAAATTGCATAATAATCCTAGATTACAAGGACACGACTAATATATAGGTCTCGGAGAACCAAACTCTAATCTGAGTACAAGTGAGTAACTAAAAACTTACATCGAAAATCCCGTAAAAAACTTATGACATATGGGCCCCATAGTGCAGCCAAATAGCGGCAAATGCCGCCAAATAGTGACATAAGAGTGGAATCTTGGCTTCTCTTTTTTTCTGCATGATGTTCTGCTCTCTTCCTTTTGATCTTAATGACTGTAATAGATTTTGGCTCTCTGCAACTTCATGATTTGTAGCTTTGATCACTTTTAGCTTTTTTCTGGACTTGGTTTCCTAATCCGGTTATGAGTTTATGCCATTTTCTTGTAAGAATATGTTTTATCTGAAAACAAACTAAAAATACTGAGTAGTATTATTTATATAAAAAAAATAGACAATATGGAGGCTATAAATATGCAATATGTGTCACTTATCAGATGTACATATGTTGCCATGTTCTTGTATTTGGATTGTGGACTACTATATTGTATAGACACCTTGTGTCCACATCAAAGCACACACTCATGTCTTCATTTACTAATCATAGCTAATAAAAAACCTAGAACAATTTTTTAAAGCCTAAATGTTAATATGAATAATTCTTCTGAATTATTAAGCTACACGTTACATAATGTCACAAGTCTAACGACCCCACCTCTAGCCGAGGGTTGGAAGTGATCAAGATTAGGGCCCCTCTTGGGAAAAGTTTAGAAATCAGAGAGAGATTTTAAGTGGAGGTATTAGTTATACGAAGTCCACTTTGCAAGGTTCTACTCTAGTTTTCTAAACCCAATTTTTTAATGTGTTTAGATTGCATACAAGTAGAGTTATTAGATAATATAGGGAAAAATGGAGTTTTGATACCTCCAATATTGTAGAGTGATCTCAACCTTAAAGTTGAGATAACTGAGGTCAACTCCACTTGTATTTCCAAACAACCTTCAGTTGGAGGTTTGGAGCAATGTTTAAAATAGCGATAACGGTAACGTAACATTTTGCCTTTGTTAGGTTATGTCGCATATAGCGTAACGCATAATGTAGGTTACGTAATTTACTATTTATTTAATAAAAATATATATAAAACTATATAAAATAATCTTTATAAATTTAAAAATATATTAAAAAATTCTGAAAGGAATATATAATCATTTTATAATATATAATCTATTCTAAATTTTTATTAAATTTTACAATAAAATTCACATTTATCTTCATAAATTATATTAAGTCTGCAACCGTAATTCCAGTCATCACCTAAACAAAAAAAAAAGCAAGATTACAATTCTTTATTTCAATTCCAGTTATTATCATTATTGTAATTTATATTTTCAAATGTTTAATTTATTTTATTTGTAATTATTGATTTCAATTCAGTTAAAAATTCAATAGAATAAAAAAATATAATATTTCAGCAGCCGTATAGGAACTACAACAAATTAGCAAGTTAGTAATTCCATAAGCAATCAAACAAGCCAAATCAAGTAACAAAATTTTAGTAATTCGCTAATAATCAAAATAATAAGCAATAAAAATATAGATATTACTAAAAAAAGTAGTAAATAGCGTAACATAATGTAATTTAACATTACGTAATATAATGTAAAATAACATAAAAAACATACTGTTACGGTGCACCGAGTTATTTTCAGTTGTTACGTAGCGCTGGAGTTCCGTTAGGTTACGTAACACAATATAACGGGTTTCATAACGCGTTATTTTCAACATTGGTTTGGAGTGAACCTACCTCCAAATAAGTGGAGGTAGGATAACTTAACAATATTCCCAAACAGGGCCCAACAATAAATAAAACTTCCAAATCTTCATTATTTATATCTAAATAGTAAAAATAAATAAATAAATAAATTTTTATCACTATATTTCTTCAAGATTTTCACCACATAAAATTCGTTTAACATTTCAAAACTCAATAAATAGTCCATCATAAATTATTTAACATAATCATAATCATAATTATTAAATGCAAGTCTGAAACTTAGCACCCTATAATGTTAGGAAAAGAAAATGTTGAAAGCCTTGAAGCAGTTTGATGTTGTGGCTAAAGGAATGGGAAGTATACTAAGATTTTCAATGTTAAAAATGATAAGGACAAGAGTTGAAAGAGAGAATTGTTTCTACTGGTGCTTGGAAGTGGGAATTTGAAGTGGCTACAATTTGTTGAATCCTGAATCATTGAAGAAAAAGATGGACAGAAAAAAGGAGGAAGGAACTAAGGACGACTTTTTGTTGAAATGTTTGTTCCTACGCTCACAAAGTGGAGCACAAGTATAAAAATCACACTAAATAGTAAAACTTTACATGTTGGAGAAATATAGGATGAGAATATTGTATATGTGCGGTGGTGCAGGAATTTTGTTTGCACTTTCCTTTTTCTTATATATAAAAAAACCAATTTTCTCCATTAATTCAAACCTTTCTTATTCATCTATACCTCTTTAACTTCTTTAGGATAAAAAAAATCTTGGGTTCTAGGGTTTATTTGCCTTCCATCAAGTGGGTATAAAAAATAAGAAAATATTCTATTTGTAGAAGCCATTAACTTTATGATGGGAGGACAAATGAATTCTATGACTCATGATTTTTGGTCCCAATGAAGCTTTCATGGTTTTTTGTCCCAATTAAGCTAAAAAGATTTAGATGAAGATGGTAGGGTGATCATAATTTTGTTTGCAGAAAAGTAATGCTTTTGCTGCCAGTGCAGGAAATATTCCTGCACTGCCAGCACCATAGCACACTTCCAGCAATCCATATAGGATTCACAGCGTGAAATCTTTGCAATGCAGGATTCATGTCAATTATGGAAGGTCCCAAAAGGTGGTCCAAAGCATACTTTTAATGGCAGCAATTTGGAGTTATTATTAAAATAAGGGGACCACACTTCTATTTGATTCCCATTTCCACCAAGTCCCTGAATGAAGTCTCATCTGGTTTAGCCCTTTTCTTGGATGACTAACCCAACTGTTTGAAGGGCTAAACACATATAAAGAGAGGGTACATGAAAGTCTGATTGGTCAAAGTCTATTCCTTCTCCAATAGCTGAAGGAAATAGAGGGAATAATGCAAATAGAACAAGAAAGCTGACAAATATCCATGATATATGCTGAAAAGCAATCTTCCTTACAACATGAGTTAGCCGGAGTGTTGTTGAAGCCATCATTTTCTTTACCTAGGTAATATGTGATAGAGGTCGAAAGAATTACATGTAAAGATATTTATAAGCCGGGAAAGTAACACCCATTTCCATCCACTAGTTATTAGGGGGAAAGGATTGAGCTATCCTTGCCTATCTGTTCTAAGCAGGGTAAAGATTCCATGTTCCTGTTTTAGCTATTTATGTGTCATTTTGTGATTGACAATGCCTACCCCAAATACTTGGGATAAAAGGCGTAGTTGTTGTTGTTTGTGATTGACAATGACTGCTCCAGTTTTTACTGGCCGGTCTATAGTGATTTTAACTTTTCTATGACTTATTTGCCCATCATTTATCAACTCTATTCAAAAGAACTGTTAAATTAAGTAGAAATTGATATCAATACTGATCGTTTGTTGACCATTTTTGTAGGTCATTATGTGATTGTGGTACTGTTGAAGTTGTCTCTCCACTTGCAGCCACAGTTGAGGATGTCATGCTGGTGTAAGGAGTTCTGACCCATGGTCTCTCTCGATTTTGCCTCAAGATCCTTTGTGTGTTTAAGCAGATGGAAGTTTGGTGTTTGCAGCTTTTTTTTCTTTATCTGCCATTTATGTTTGAAATGCAATTATTAATTGAATTTTATGGTTAAAATACTGCTAATTCTAGGTTATCAGTTACCGTCACGATCTGACAATAGTTTGGATTGAAATACCATGTACTACTGTCACAAACACCATTTAGGTTCCGTTCATGCAAACCTAACCAATGGTGGTCCCTGTAAATAGCAATTGCCTTCTTTCCAGACAGTCATTCCCTGCATTAGCATTTATCACCTTACCAAAACATATTCCTTTATTTGTCATTGTTATTACGGACTCAGGATGAATCATTTTCGTTCCTGAAACATCCACACCGACCTTTCAGCATTTATATTTAACTGTTGCTTCATTTCTATTTGCTGACATTACTCGGAGTGGCTGATGGTAAGAGAATGCAGGGCTTGCTTATTTATGTTTGAAATTTTGTTGATACAAGGTGGTGCAGATGACAGCAAGAGGGTACTGAAGTATTGGTTAGGTCTTGTCACTTCATTATGTCGTTGTTATTGTATGGGTAAACTGTTGGTGTGGCAACATGGCTGGGAATCGGATACAAGTGCACAAATTGGAAAATCTGTTCCTAGGCTATAGGAGAATATGTTGCATTGTAACAATTAACAATTAATAATATAAAGATAATCTAGCAGCCCCAATCGCTATTAATTCCCCACCTAACTAATCAACAACATAAATTTACAGAACATACTGAATGCCAGCTTTGTGTACTGAGAGCAATACCATAAAATCTTCAACTCCGTAAGAGCGTATAGTGTATAGTAGGTTTTTTTAGTTTTTGTTAGGAGGTAAGAGGGCGCTGTGGCTACCTTTTTTACTGAGGCTGCTGTGTAGGTTTTGTTGCCATCATATATTGTCACTGTGATATGTTGGAAATTCTATTGCTTGAAGGTGGCATGGAAGTAGGGATTTTATGTGGGGAACAATCTTGGAAATGGGGGGATATCGTACTGGGATAGAAGATAAGTGAGGAAGACTTAGAGGACGTCTTTATTCAAGTTGTTTGAGGAAGATTGAGAACTTCTGTGATAATAGGTGTTCGGGACTAGCTTTGAGAATGCCCAGTTTTGGTTGAGAGGTGACTGTTTCGGGTATGTTCGCCTACTAAAGAAACAAATATTTCTTTTTTTGGGGAGAACAATTTAGATAATGCAAGTGAATCAGACTAAATTTTTCTGAGAGAAGGGCAAGCTTGATTAAGAGTGAGATAGGGGAAGGATTAGAATGTACAAGAGATACACAATGGGGAACAACGCATAGAGGCAGCTGCTTAGTTGAAGGTCTGATTGTTCCTCTGAAAATCATCCAAAAGGTGACAGTGACGATGCAATTGGAAGATGTTTGGTGGTGAGGTACGATATGAGCCTAACCTCCAAGTGCTTCTGAGGTAACAACCATTGGAAGGCAGAGGAGATGGCGTGAAGTGCTCCTTAATTGCCACTTGGAAGAAGGATGTAGCCATACACACACATGCACGTAAATATGGAAGTTTGGGAAGAATATTATTACAGTTGTACCATCCATGTGCAAACATGCACAGTCATATTGTTGGGGGTTGTAATATCTACAAACTTTTCATATACATCATATTTTATCATCATTATTTAGTCTTTCCCATGGAAGTGGGGCTGATTATTGAGCACAACTGAAGATTGAGAAATATTGACAAAACATTGGACCAATTCTTTTTTTGACTGGCTCTCAACCTGCAGTAACCTTTATGCATAGACACCAAATTTGTAGACAACTATGGGGAAGGGTAAGGCCTCACAGGAAGCCTTAATTGCCACTTGGCAGGTAGATTTTCTGAATGGCAGTGTAAGCTCATATGCTCTTACCGTAATGGAAAAGAATGTAAAACAACAAAGTGTGGTTATCTGATGATAATTCTTTTTTTTTCATAGGGAACAGGGAGCCATCTCTGTAAATGCATATAAATGGGGCCATTAAGAGAATTAGTAGTATCAGGGGATATTAAAAGAGTAGAATCATTAATATCACCGGATCACTTAAGAAGTATTTATTTATCAGTAATTCATGTACACTAGAAGAATATTGTACCCCTCCCTCCTCAAATTATTGGGTAGATAATTCATGAAGTATTCATACACTTATGGTGGAATGAGTATAGAATCTAGACTGGAGTTGTCTATGACAAAAGAATGCTTTAACAAGGTAGCAGATAAATGCTAGAACTAATGCGAGTTGGTCTGGAGGGTGAGCTCTTAATATATATATATATATATATATATATATATATATATATATATATATATATATATATATATATATATATATATATATGAGGATGCGACACACCACTACATGATCCAGCTGATGTGTGCATTATCATCGATTCCTTCCCACTAGAGTTAGACTGTTTATGCATTATGACTCAAAATTTAGCCATGTAGATGACCCCAAAGTCAAGAAAACTGTATGAGTGATCAAGTTTTTATGATTGGTTGTTAATGTTGACTGGTCCCACATGCCTGGTCAAGGCAATGTCAAGGAGGTTAATACCACAAAATCTTGATTGCTAGGTTGCTGATAGTGATCACCCTTCTTTAGTCCTTGGATATAATTACTTATCTAACCAAGAAGTGAGAAAAAGTTTCCCTAAATAGTCTAAGACAAAGGAGGTTAGATGTAAAGGTTTGTGGGGAATTGCATTTATCCTGAGCTCAAAACTAGCCAATGGGAGGAACATTCTGGAAAAGAGTTTTAACTGATGTTCTGCTGCACTAAAGTGAGATGGTCGAAGTATTGTAGGGAGTGATCATGTACCGGATGCTTTTCTTCATCTATTTTAGGGTTCATATCTGGATATGAAGCTTCTCTTCTGCTATTGTAGGGACTTCCTTTATTAACCTCAGTTTGCATGATGTCTAGTTCTATATAATTAACTGATCTTTGCACACTTTTACTTATTATCTTCTGCACTTTCTTGTGTGAAAAAGGGTCAAATTTTATTGACCGGTATATGCTAGTCAAAGGTGAGTGATAAATTTGGCCATTAAACCAAAGTAGAATTTGGAGAAAAATCAGGAAAGACAAGGATAAAAAATTACTGGATAGAAAAAAAAAAAAAAAATTAAGGGAAACACATGAAAAATGAGGACCTATTAAAAATGGATAGCTATGTTGCAGTGTGACAACTTTCTTGTTCAGATCTTTTCTTTTAAAGAAGGGGAAGATATAAAGAAGTTATATATTGTAGAGTTATTAAGTGATTTGCAAAGAGAGTATGCCTTCTGCCTTTTATGAACGGGTCCATCTATCCTATGGCATAACTTCCATGTGTGAATAATGCATGCTGCCCAATGTATCTCAAGGTTTTAAATATCAACCAATAGCATATGTATCATGAACATTGTATTGAATAAACTATGAGGTATTCGATATGGTATAGATCCTATAATACTTGATACCAGTATTGCTGATGTTGCTGTTATTTTATCAATACGCATGATATTGCTGATTTCTGATATCACAAACCCTCGACTGGTGTAAGATTTTAGATTTAGTAAATTGCATCACAACTATGGTGGTCTACTTTTGGCCATTTAAAATTAAGCCCCCACTTATCTCACTCCTGTATGTTGTATAATACCCCATTTGGCCTTTTCTTTCCTTGTGGTATCACTAGGCTATCAAGTAAAAAGGTGGGCCCAAAGAAACAAGGAAAAAGGAAGAACAGAAAATGGATTTGGATTGTCATCCCAATAAAACAAGAAAATGAGTTCACTGAATAAATCTGAAATATAATGCTAATCAATCCTGATCCCCTTTTCAAAACCACTTTTGGTGCTTTTCTGAAAATTGTTATATAAAGGCCTAAACATAAAATAATCTCATCTCTTTATTTAACTGGGTTTTTATCTAAACAAAGCCTGGGGTCACATATCAACCCATGTTGTCTCATGATGGCTTCGAGTAAAAATAACATACACCAACACGTATAAAATAATATGTGTTGGTGTATATTATGTCTCGATCAAACAGCCAAACAAGACAATGGTATACGGTATATTGGTGGATCTCCATGATCTCTTCAAAAGCTTTTTTTCACATCTGATGTGCATCTTCTTTATCCCTCTAACTAAAAATCTAAATATTGTTTCATTCTAATACATCAAGATCTCAATTTGACCTTCCTCCTGAGTTCATTAAACTGGAAGTGAATCTCATATTTATGTTATGAAGCTTTGCTTCTTAGGCATTCAAGAAAAGAATGGAATCAACGGACTATTTACGTACTTAAATATTCTAGACTATGCAAATTTTAGTTACATCACTGTAATAAATAATGTGATGTCTTCCAGTGGAAATTTGCTGATCATCATTATAAAGTAACAGGTATTTTTCAGGTATGCTGCAATGGCGGGTTCCGCAACTGATGATAGAACCAGTTTAAACCCAGTAATTTCTTTTCTTCTACTTTTCATTAAGATGTGGAGACTTTGTATATCTTTAATATTAATAAGCAAAGTTTCTCATAATCAATAATATTAGTTCCTTAGTTTGTTAGGGTGTATTGTCATCTCTTATCTCCTATAAAAGTGTATTTGTTTTCAGATCACTACTTTACACCGTTTGGCACAAGCTTCTTAAGCTGCTATTTTTCTTATTGAGGATCTCCTCTTTCTGTGTCTCTGATATACATGTATGTTTATGTAACTCTCTTACCCCATAACTTGTTAATTTTACTACATCACTGGAGGCAAAACTTGCAATATTTCCAAATTTCTGCGGAAATAAAATTTCTTAAGCATATACAGGCAGTCAGTATCGGCTGATGTTTTTCTCATTTGTCTCATTGCATGTGCAAATGCAAGTTGTAAGTGCAAGCAAAAAGCGGTTGGAATTTTAAAATTTGGTTGGAACTTCAATTTCCCATGCAAAATTTCAGAACCGGTTCAACTATAACATTAATTTGCATAGGGAATTGAAGTTCGTACCAAAATTTAAAACTCCCTCCACTTTTCAATCTCACTTACACAGTGTATTTGTACATGTAATGAAACGAACAGACCCTAAATTGGGTCGGTTGTGGAGCACAACGTTCCGTGAAATATTCGACAAAATTTTATGATGGGCTGCCTATCCAACATTATCCCTTTGAATTGGTGCCACTTGGCCATGGAATATGAACAATAAATCTTGCTATAAATCCTAGATGTCTAGTAAGCTGGTAGGAAATCTGCCTCATTGGTCATACAGTTTATTCTTGTATAATTAAGAAACAGTCCTTGAAATTCTCCTAAACTAAGAACGGGAAGGATGATGAGCTCACTATAGGGAGTAACATTTAGGGAAAAGATAATGAACCATAATGTTGTGGCAGTAAAATTTTTTTTGATGTAGACAGTTATACTTGGGGAAACTCGTAGGCTCCATTTGTAATGTAACATGAGGTATTCCCTTTTGGAATTTTTTTAAAGACTGCTGCCTCTATGTTTTATATTGAATATAAGCATTTTCTTTGAAGATTTTACTATTTTTTTCCTCATCCTTTTGGCCCTTCCCTTTTCCCTCATAACCTTTAGTTCATCACCTTATGTGCGCCTCTATTATTTTTTCAGAATTTGATTCTTGTTCATTATATACACTTACTCTTGCTGGGATCCCTCAGCACACTAGAAAAGCTTACTCCATCCTTTCATGTACTTGCATATTCCACCCAATTTTTGGTTCAATTTGCAAGTGATTTAGTTTCATGGTCGCTATAAAAAATATGCTTTGTTTCTCAGCTACCTGTACAAACAGTTTCTGTCTGTTTCAAACTGACCTTTTAAGAGAGCCATGAAATATTGTAAATTAGTACATGTTAAGTGACAGATTTCCGAAAAGTGATGGTAGTACCTGCTTCTATATACTTCTTATTTTTATCCTGTGTGATTGATACAACTACTTTAGAGATGATTATATCTGTATATGATTTTGCAGTTACCCCTCTGTTTGCCAAATCTGTCATCATCCCATAATTTAGATGTCCTTGGATCAGTGCGGCTTGGAAAGTACACAGAGGTATGAATAATATAGTTTGAGTTGCAGTAAACCTTAACCCTAGCACAGATGTTAAACATAATTTTAGTTGTAAGTTTGCAAATTGATACTGATATTGTAATGCAGTGGTTTAATGATGTTTACTGTCCTGATATTTCCGCCAAGTGTGATGATGCTCTGAATCTGCTTTCAGATACTTTTGGATGTAAAGTAAGCCTATCTCTTCATGCTTTTTGTGAACAATTATTTTCTATTTGTTTAAGAAGGTTATACAGTGCGGATTTCTCTCAGGGAGATACTGATGTATGCTTCTTCTTTTTTCCCACAAGACAATAGAGATAGTATTGCCAGAGCTGCAGGAGATGCGAACTGCTCATCTTGTTTCTATTGGTTCTGAAACAATGTGTTCTTTGAACCCTGACTATGAGGATGGGTATGGAAGCATGTTCAGTGGGAGAAACTTTCTTTTAAGTTCAATTTTACTTGTTTTTTCTTATTACGTTATTCACAGCCTTGCTTACAGTCACAATGTGTGACTTTTGGCTCTTATTTAAGGTTTTTTTATAATCAAAAGTAATTTTTCTGCTGCAGGAAAGGTTCTGAAGTAACATTGGATACACGAATTAGCTTAGCACTTTTCCGATCATTCTCAGCAACTGATTATGTGTCTGCACAACGCCTTAGGTGCGTCATTACATATTTCTCAGCTTTTACTGAATTTAGATTATTGTTTTTATTGTTGTAACTACTGCTATTAATACTTTTTGGGGAAGGGATGGTTCACTTTGGAGGCAATCTTCCTTTTTCACAAATTTTGTTCTGTAATACAAGTAATAACAATCCTTGAAACTTATTGGAACATTAGTTCGTTAGGCAAAGGTAGGTCCATAGATGAATTCAGATTAAGCGTTGATCATCTTAGACTTTCACGTTTTGCCATTGAACCATGTTGAGTTCTATGCAAGTAGTGTGGACAGATCATCTGTTGCACATCTTTTTCTCTTTTTTCCTTTTCTTATTTGTCTAACAGCAGTAGACTTTTATTTCTTGTTAATGTTGCTTGTATATTTAAACCTCTATAACATTTTGTAGGCAAATATCTTCCATACTTTGTATTTAATATCATCTGAACTATTTTCTGTTGGTTTCTTGCCATGCAGTAATGGAGTGTATATTTATACTATATCATCCATGAGAGAGAGTTCACGTGTATGTGATAGAGTCTGGAAACTGCATAACTATAGAGTTAGTTATCTTAACTTCTACCTTTTAGGAATAGGAATTGGTGAAATTAGAAACTCTGTCAGGACCTCTTTCTTATTTATAGCATAAATTCTTTTAAATGTAAGTATAAGTATTGTATTCTGATTATTCATTAATACTACACACCAAGCTAGAGTATATACATTGTGCATGACCCAGATTGTCACCAGTTATTGCCTTTCATTGTCTTCTGATGGACAAAATGACAATCTACCTTTGTGTGTTTGGTGGGCTCATGATATCTGCAATGTGTTTGTTCACGAATATAGCCTCATGGGAGATGAAGGCTCAAAAGAAAGCTCTCGGAAGATCGCATATCAACCAACTCACATGATCAACCACGGTTTGATGCCCGCTAGAATACAAATAATTTCCCTCATCCTTCACAACTTCAGAGTTTTGGTGTAATAGAAGGAACTTCAATATAATATTAGAGCAATCCAGATTTAAATCCTACCAAGCTCAAATTTAATTGTGGATTTTTTAAAATATAAATACTGCTACGTAAAGCCTAGGTTTCGGTCCAAAATGGGCGCTTTGTCTGCAAGGACATGTTAAACTACAAAACAATTTCTCTCAATCCTCATCACGAATTTGGTGTTTTGGTATAGAGGAAGGGATTTTAAAATACTCAACTTAAGATTGCCTTGCTTCGTGCTTTTCCATGATAGGTGATTTACTGCAATAAAGCACTTAGTAACCTGCGTTTAGACCTTCTATTAATAGGCAATCCGCCCAGTTTACACCTTGATGCGACTATGGCCATTAGTTACATGATAGTACCAAAGTTTAAATATTGGCCGATACCGATATGTATACCGTATCAGATTTTGAGGTACAGGATAGGTCATATATGATATAATATCAGTTTGATATTGCCTATATGATATTGCCAATTTCGGTACCCTAAGTGATCGATCAGTATCGTTATTGATTCTAGTATTTCAAACCTTGCTAGAGACCTTTATTGGGGAGTACTCTTTGATCAAAGTATTTGAACAGCTGCACCTTTATGACTTTTCTTGAGGCATATATATGAATGGGCTCACCACATTCGTTCATTACATATACAATATTTGGCTGTGCCACCATTAAGTCTCATATATTATCCTGGGTTTGCTAAATGCTCTCCCATTCCGAAACCAATTTGGAATTTGAACCCGTTGGGGAATCCATTGTTCTAGATCCTAACATACTAGCCTCTAAATCATGCGCGGTATATGCTTTTTTTTGAAAAAGAGCAATCTCTTTCTTGGACCTAGCGACTTTAATACCTGACATACGGCATAGTTGTCCATAATCCCTCATCTGAAGCCTCTAGTGCAAGTACAACTTCAGCTTTTTAATTCCCAAACTGTTTGCCTCCTCATCAAGATACCATGAAGAAAAACATGGTTGATGCCAAGTTAATACCAGAACCTGTTATGAGTACCAAACTAGTAGCTAAAAAAGTTAGGAGACTAATGGAGGTTATATTGGCCATATGAAGGTGTCTTGATAGTCATACTCCTTACATTTGACAGAGTTCTAGTTACCAAACAAGACTTCAATGAGCGAGGAAGTCATCAAAGGATTTAACTTCACCGTCTATGTACCAAGTAAATATTAGAACCATCATTATTAGCTAATCATTTATGATATCAACATATTATGTTGGTGATGTAGGCAATACTGGATAAATATTATATGGTATATCATGCATCAGATACCTCAAAGTCTTATAAGATATATTCGATATATGTGATGCATAACATCGACAACGAACTCGCCTCATCTTTCATTCTTACTTGGAAGGAGTACCAAGTCTCACATTTCATTCTGCTTGAAGGCCAAGATGTTTGATAGAACATTTAGAATATTGAGGGTTTTTAATGTAATTTCTATATTTTCTCTACTATATAAATAATATGTAGAGACCCTAAATGATATGCCATCTTGCTTATCAATTCTGACATGATATCAGAGCAGGATTGTCATCTTCTTCAATTCTCGAGCTTGTGCTGAGCCGCTTTTGTGAATTGTGTGTCTAGTGCCAAGCCATCTATTGACGTCTCTCTACCAACACCAATTTGACGATGCTGATCTACCGACCTAGTGATGCCAATCTACCAATGTGCTCCTATTGTGTATTTTCTACTATATAAATAACTTGAGACAAGCCTAAATGGTATGCCATCTTTCCTTCTATGTTTTCATGCATAGATGCTTGCCAACTTTGATGTGAGATAGCACATTTGGCACAAACTTGCATATAGGAAATTAACGGAGTAAACTTTGTTGGACTGGTGAAGAGCAACTAGAACATCAAGATCAGAATGTCAACCATCATTAGCATAAATAATATTCTCCAAAGAAACAATAATATGTTCACATAAATGTGAATCTGAAAGCAGCACAAGGAGGGGATTGCCAACAATTACATGTGTTGGTGGTGAAAATTTCCAAAATAAATGAAAAAGGAAAATTTCCTGCAGGATGCGGAGCTAATTTCGTAGCTCCGCGTCTGGCCATAAAATAGCCCCGCGTTGAGTAAAATGCGGAGTTAAGGTCATAGCTCCGCATTCATAGTGCTTAACTCTGCATGAGCAGATTCTTAGAATCCTAAATTGATTGTGATTGAGATTTGGGCTTATCCAATATCCGAATTGAGTCCAATCAGAATCCTAAATTGATTGTAATTGAGATTTGGGCTTATCCAATACCCGAATTGAGTCCAATCAGAATTCAAATTCAAGAGATTTAAATCAAGACTAAGATATTTGATTAGAATTCTTGATAAATACAAAAACCTTCTATTCATATTCCTATGGAAACCTTTTATTCTTATTCCTATGGAAACTCTTATAACCAACTAAAATTTATAAATACCCTCTTTGAGGAGACTTTAGGGAGCAATCTTTAATCTTAGAGATCGATCTTTAATCCTTTTTATCCTTTGGCAATTCAAATTACGCGAGAGAGCCTTGAAGTCTTGGAGATCTCTTCTGGAGTTCAAGTTACGCGTGAGAGTTTTGAATTCACAGAGATCGGCAGAGAGAGATACTAGGGCCGGCCATCATCTTCTTCATAGGAGATCTTCACATCGGATCATCAACATGAACTATTAGATAGATCCCATCGCCACACTAGAACCCACGTTTTATTGTAAAAGAGAGTGATAAAATATAAATCCTCTCGTTTGTTTTTCTATTGTTCCTCTTTCGTTGTAATTAAAATATTCAATGGAAGAAAGTAAGATTTTTGCGGAGAACAAGCTGGTGACCACGGTGGGAGGTATCTCTTTTACTGAAAAGAGATCGTGGTATAATCCGATGTGGATAAAATTGGATCGGTCGTGGACGTGTTCGTCGTTGAGATCGACCAGTAAAGGTATAAAGAATATCTCTCCTCTGGATCAGGTGATCTGACTGAAACGCGGCGCTATCATCGCGTGATCTCTAATACCCGTAAATCGGGTAAAAAAGAATCCACCGTAAATCGGGGATTTTTTGAGTTCGCGACCATAGAGCCGTTGTTTGGGTAAGAAATCCTAAAGGGAGATGTTCTTGTTGCCGAGGAAGACCAAGAAACTGGTTTTACCAGAACGCAAATCCGCAATCGAAATCGTCGAGTAAGACGAAGAGCTCATAAAGCCCGCGTAAAACGCGAGGCTGAAGCAGAAACAGAACGCGAGGGTAATTCTTGACCTCGCGAACTGGCTTGCGTTAATCGCGAGTCCAGTAAAAATCGCGTTAAATGCGAAACTAATTATAAATCAGCATGTGGTGGAGTTTCTCCACGCGAGGCTACAGATTCTTGACATGAGACCAGAAAAATCAAAACTCGTAAACAATGCGAGGATAATTCTTAAACTTGCGTTAATCACAAAGATAAGCCAGTGTGTGATAGAGATCCTCCATGCGAGACTATCAAACTTGAGCAGAATACTGAGCTTAGCGTAAATTGCAACTAATGAAACTTGCGTTAATCGCAAAAATCGCATTTAACGCGAAGATAAAACTTGCGTAAATCGCAAGAATAAGCCAGCGTGCGAAAATTTCTCTCCACACGAGGCTAAGATACCAGAAGTTAAACTTCTGCAGAAATGCCAAGCCAGCGTAAAACGCGAGACTAGCGTAAAACGCGAAACTATTGCCCAGCCTCGCGTAAATGATCTAAAACGCGAAGTTACTGTCCAGCCTCGCGTAAATAGTTCAAAACGTGAAGCTAACTACCAGCTCCACATGAACCAGCCAAAATACAAAGTTAACGCTGATAATTGGGGTGTTAAGCACCAACTCAACACCACCACTTCTAAGAAGATTCAGCAAGCTCCCGGACTTTCCCGACAATCAAGTGGACCCCACGCCCAAGATTCTTCATTTAAAGTTTTCAATCTCAGAGATTACTTGACAGGTAAAAGGAGCATGACTTAAGCTCAGTCACACTCAACATGCCATTGTGAGCAACTCATAACAGCCGTGTCTGCTGTATTGGATAATTGCTATTGTACGAAAAAAACAGTGTCTGTATTTAACAGAATAACTGAGTCTCGTTAAGATACTCCAAAGAGGAGAAAGAATGATCTGAGATACAAAATTAAAGAAAAAGAATTAAACGCAGTGACCTCAAACATGGTCGGCAAAGGCAAAAAAGATCGTGGAGAAAGAATATGAGTCAGATGCGGATGATGAAAAATCTTATCATTTCACCTGGCTCAAATCAGGTTCTGTCACTCTTCGAAATTACAAGAAACTTGCAAAAAGTTCTTATAATGATGACAACGACAATTCAGTTATACGTTCCCCACAATCTTATGCATCTTCCTGACCATAAAAATCAGCGTCGCACACGATGGATAGGTTTGATGATGTCGACCAAAGGTTTGAAGCCCAAGAGCAAATAATTCGAAACCAATAAAAGGTTATTGATGATCTCAAACTAATGTTTCTAAAAGTGGTCGAAAATATCCAGAAAATAGTCGACGATAAGGCTAAACTTCCTCGGAACCACCACCGAAAATGAATGCGAAACCACCCTTTAAGACAAATGAAGATAAAGAAGAAAATGCTTATTCGGTGCATGAAGAAGAGGATAAGTTTTTGTTCCATGATCCTCATGAAGAGAGGATGGAGAAACTATAGAGCCAACTTGATGCATTGATGCAGAAAAAGGAGTTAAAGGAATCAGGGATTTCAAAACCATACTTGCTTGAGTAGGGCTTTACCCCTTATCCAAAAAAATACAAACTTCTCAAATTGGAGTTATATGACGGGAAGGGGTCTCCAAGCCAGCACATATATTATTTTTTATCGTAGGCGGATCATCTAATGGGAAATGATCCCATAATGACTAAAGTATTCGTGAGACCCTACGAGGGCCTGCTTTTATATGGTTTATGCAGTTGCCTCTAGGAACCATAAATACCTTGTACGATATTGAGAAGCAGTTCTCAGCACGTTTATTTGAGGATGATACTGACATATCGGTTCATTCCCTCTTTGCAATAAAACAAGGAGAGGAAGAAACAATAAAAAGCTTCATAGAAAAATTTCGGCAAAAGTCCGTGCAATGCCAACACGGAATGACTCAGGAAACAATAGTAGAGACATGTAAGTATAATTTCAGGACTAACGTGCTGATAAAAATGAGTGTCGTAGAGTCCAGAATCTAGAAAGACTTGTTGAAGTAAGGAGACTAAGCGGAAGATATAATTCGCCGGATTGAGAAATCTTGTGGTATGAGAAACTTTACGAATAACAGGTCATATTCACAGAATTTCAAGAATAAAGGAAAGGTTGTGATGATATCAAATGCTACTCCAAGGCCGATAAGTCCGGCAAAACCAAGACCTCAAAATCTGAGGGGTGCAAGTCTGAATAAGCCTCAACAAGATAGAACTTATACATTTAAGTTAGAGCAGACAGATATTCTATTCCATCTCCTCAGAAAGGCCATGTTGAAACTCTCCGAGAATTGAAAATCGGAAGATACTAGGAATATCAACGACCCTAACTATTGCATATACCATCAGAATATCGGGCATCCGACTAAGGATTGCTATCCTCTTAAGAATCGAATCCAAGTATTGAAACTGGTGTCCTCCAGCTTAAAGAAAAACAGAAAGTTTATATGACAACTTTGGTGGTAGGAACCAATGAGTTCCCTACCAGAGCGACCCCTGTACCAATAGGAAAGCCAATATCGACACCAAGCATGGGTAGCCCGCACTTGCAAGCTAACCCTTTAGGTACGCTCCGAACACAGTTGCGACCGAGTCGTCCTTATTGGTTAGCAGCCGGATTGGGCTGGAGGTGCCAAAAATATTGACGGTGATAAATATCATATTGCTTATGCTACTCTTGCTAGCTATTGGAATGGCTAATTGAGTGTTATAAATAAAAAAAATCCCACGGGCAGCCCGCACTTGCAAGCTGGCCCCTTAGGTATGCTCTGAACCACAGTTGCGACCGAGTCGTCCTTATTGGCTAGCAGCCGGATTGGGCTTGGGGTGCCAAAACCATTGACGGTGATAAATATCATGTTGCTTCTGCTACTCTTGCTAGCTATTGGAATGGCTAATTGAGTGCTATAAATAAAAAAAATCTCAATGCTGTTAAAGCGGCGGGAAGAGGAGATCAAGTTTCTCGCCAATCCTATCATACTGGGAGTAAAAGTATGAAATCAACCACCCAATGCTGTTAAAGTGGCGGGAAGAGAAGATCAAGTTCCTCGCCAACCCTATTATACTGAGAGTAAAAGTATAAAATAAATTACCTAATGCTGTCAAAGCGGGGGGAAGAGGAGTTCAAGTTTCTCAACAACCCTATCATATTGGGGGTAAAAATATGAAATCAACTACTCAATACTATTAAAGCAGCGGGAAAAGGAGATCAAATTCCTCGCCAACCCTATCATACTGGAGGTAAAAGTATGAAATTAACTACCCAATACTGTTAAAAGCAAAGAGAAGAGGAAATTAATTGCTCGACAACTCACCATGCTGAGGGGAATAGCATGACTAGCCCAACGCAAACGGCAATTGGTAAAGACATGTCAAATCCGTTTATAACTGGGAGTTTGCTAAAAATCCTGTGAACTTGTCATTTTAAGTTCTTATTTCTGACAGCAAGATTTGGATTATTACTATCCTTATTATTTCGATATGATAAACTCTGTCATGTTACGCTTTTACCTCTGACAGTAAGTTTTAAACTATTGTTATACCGAAATAAACAGTCTCTTGACGAGTGCAGTTCAAGTTACGCATAAGAGTCTTGAACCGCCTCCATCAAAGTTCCAAGTATGTGCGATTAGGCATCTCTGCCAAATTTCTTGATCTTAACTTAATCACCAAATTGAAAATCCAAAGTATTTCAAAATTTGCTAAGTCATAAGCTATTTTGAAAATTTTGGAGGGGATTCTGTTGGTGGTGAAAATTTTAAAAATAAATGAAAAAGGAAAATTTTCCGCAGGACGTGGAGCTAACTCCGTAGCTCCTTGTCTGGCCATAAAATAACCCCGCATTGAGTAAAATGCGGTGTTAAGGCCATAGCTCCGCATTCAGAGAGCTTAACTCCGCATGAGCAGATTCTCAGAATTCTAAATTGATTGTGATTGAGATTTGGACTTATCTAATACCCGAATTGAGTCCAATCAGAATTTTAAATTGATTATGATTAAGATTTTTGCTTATCCAATACCTGAGTTGAGTCCAATCATAATTCAAATTCAAAAAATTTAAATCAAGACTAAGATATTTGATTAGAATACTTGATAAATACAAAAACTTTCTATTCATATTCCTATGGAAACCTTCTATTCCTATTTCTATAGAAACTCTCATAACCAACTAAAGTTTATAAATACCCTCTTTGAGGAGACTTTAGGGAGCAATCTTTAATCTTAGAGATCCATCTTTAATAGATCTTTAACCCTTTTTATCCTTTGGCAATTCAACTTACGCGAGAGAGCCTTGAAACCTTGGAGATCTCTTATGGAGTTCAAGTTACGCGTGAGAGTTTTGAATTCACAAAGATCAGTAGAGAGAGAGAAGTTAGGGCCGGCCATCATCTTCTTCATAGGAGATTTTCACATTGAATCGTCAACAGATACTACTAGATAGATCCCATCGCCACACTAAAACTCACGTTTTATTGTAAAAGAGAGTGATAAAATATAAATCCTCTCGTTTGTTTTTCTATTGTTCCTCTTTCGTTATAATTAAAATATTCAATGGAAGAAAGTAAGATTTTTGCGGAAAACAATATGTTAACCTAAATGAGAATCAGAAAGCAGCGTAAGGAGAGGATTGCCAACAACTCTAGAGTTGGAGTAGGATGGGGTTTTTGCTGTGGGTACATCTCCTTCACAGTCAATATGTGCATCACCACGTCGTGATCTTTCAGTTTATGTTATTTAATATCTTGATGAAAAGCTATGCGCCTACTTCCCACCATTCATCAACGAAATAGGAGGAGGTGATGAGTTCTCAATGAATTCCGCAAGTTTTTTCTGTTATAAGTAATTCTTTCTTCTACACTCAATACATACAGTTGTTTTTCAGGTACAAAGTACAAACTTCTAAACAATTGGTTCTACTTCTGACTTCAATTCCTAGGTACAGCTAAACTTCTCAGACCAAGATCCTCCACAAATTGCCAAACGAATGAACAACTGCATATGACAATCTCTCCTTGGATCTAATCACTCAAAATTCCAAACAATCACAACCAACACATAATTCAAACTTCCATGAATCCCAGCATGACAGAAATTTATAACATCAACTCAACAAGAAGTTGAAGCATAGAGAGCATATCATCCAAGGGAAAATCCACAAATTGATAGTTTCTGATGATATTATTGTCACAAAAATTGCAATTTGTAATTTTCTCTTGAACGACGACGACGACAACAACAATAACAAGAACAACAATAGCAACAACAACTAAGCCTTTTATCCCAAATACTTGGGATAGGCTACATGAACCAAAAGCGAATCATGCTGGATCGATCACATTTTTGGCTTATGTCATAAAATGTGATCATATTTTATACTGACTGTCACATGCCTACCACAACCCTCCTTCTTTATCCTAACTCGAGATAGACAGTGAAAGAATAAAACTTTAAGCACAACACTGGTGGAGTTGAATCCTCTCTTGAATGGCATCCACCATATATTTGGTCCTTTTGTTGAGTTTTTCTCTATTTACATCTTAAGAGAGGCCACTCCCCCCTTTGATTGGGTGACTAACCTCTAATGCGACTTAGAAACCAAGTTTCTGTACTTCTTGCTTTCTTGTCGGATCACTTGTCTTTCCATGACAGTTGCTTAGGATGTGTCATTTTGATATTAGCGGTCGAGATCCTTTTTAGAAAAAGAAGAAGAGAAGAAGAGAAATAAATAATGTTATTGTCTAAAAGAGTTCTTGAAATGATCCTTTTCGTTAATTGAGGTCCTATTCATCATGAAGGTGAATCTAAGATGAAATTTTCATTGAGTTTGTGACCACATCCAAAAATGAGTATAGTTGTCCTGAGAAAATTGGGATGGAACAGTCATAAGAATGAATAAGAAATCATAGCATTAGGGGGAAAAAAAAAGGTTAAAAGAGCAAGCAAAATTTGAAACTAGACAAAACAAATTAGATTGTTTGGACATACATACTGGAGACCTATGGTTGTGTGAGTTGGGGTTGATATGACTATAGTTGGAGGAGGCACTAGGACGTGTGGAAGACCAAAAGAAACTTAAATTGATGGCTTTGATGAAAGATTTAGGAGGCTTGAAATCTACAAATTAGGTTCCTCTTAATGAGCTGAATGGAAGAAAAGTTTCATATAAACCCCAGTAAATTGGGATAAGGCCCATTATTGTTGTTGAGTCATGTTTAGTCTACTCACCTGTAAACTGACAGGGCTTGAATTTACATAGAAGTTGACAGATGGTATGGTGTTGAGAAACAGTAATCTGAAGAAACAATAGTCTGAAGGCATTGGGGAAGGGAAGAGCATGAGATTTGTTTCAGCAGGTCAGCCTAGACTCCAGAATGTCTTTGTTGACACTCATTAATCATCAGAAATGATGCAGAAGAGCTTGCTAGGTGTAGCTTAAAAGGTATATTTTTTCTTTTTTAAATAACATGTACTGTTAACTCCAAATTTGGCAAAAGGCATTAATGTTATGCTTCTTTCATTAAATTTTGGAGGTTTCAAGACTTCTTGCTGAAAGATATGTACGTTTAATTGGCTCTTTTGTAGCCTTGTGTATGCTTTTGATGCTAGCCAAATGAATGGTTGCGGGAGGTTTACAGTTTTTAATTATATATCAGCTCGAATCAATTACTTGGCAACTTTGTGACATTTCATTTTTTTATTATATGAAGAAATGATTAACCTTCTTGATTTGGTGATTAATTTTAGCAGTTCTGTTTAACCCAATTGTACTTATTTTATCAATAATGTATTCACTTCAGTCAGTGTCATACAGGAGAAGGATTATGTACTATCACATGGAAGTTTTCAAAGAGGTTGACATTATTGTAACACCTACAACGGGGTATGTTTGCTTGTCACCTTTGACTTGCATGAAATCAAATCTTTTAAGCTATAAATAGGCTCCTCCAATATGTTTTTATATATATAACATATGTATGTTTCTGAATGCGTATGGAAACTTCGATTGAAACCTTACATTCATTGTACCTGCCTCCATATGGTATTTTTGCGAGTTAATGGCACTCCTCACAACAGAAAAGCAGTGCTATCTTTAAGTTCTTACTATATAACATTCTTTAGTTTCTTGCTTTCTTAATTGTTCCTCTTATTTGTGCTTGTGAAAAATGCAGACATGCTTATGAAACACATGAATATGTTCCTTTTTTAGGTTTATTTTCCTTTTTCGTAGATATAATGTAGATTTTGTCTGCTACCCCCCAAAAAATAATTTCCACCTTTGCAAGTTAATTTTTTATTACTTAGGGCCCACAATAATAAAAGGAACTACACAATCTATAGCTGATATATTTTGTGCAAATTTTGTTAGTGACTATAATGGTGAAGAGAATAAAACTATTGTTAGTAGTGTGCTGGGTGCTACAAGATATGAAGTTTAGTGAATCATCTTCATTCTGTTGTGCAACCCTGGGACACTTAATGTAGCTTAAACTTTGGTCATGCTTGCATTTGCAATATGCTATTTTTTTATTCTTTATTTTTTTTCCCCCTTCAAAGTATTGACTAAAGGCCAAAGCAGTCTTGAACATGAGACCACCTGTAATCATTTCCCACCTCTTACCCAGTGAGCTAGACTTCATTCGTGGCTCACTGATGCAATGTTGCTACAAACCACCTTTACCAGCTATTGGTCTGTCAAGGGCCAGAGCTTGGGCACTCCCTACAACCTTCATTACCATCTATTTCCACCCCTCCCATCTGCTGCTTCACTAATGAAAACATCGTGTTCTTCTTTGTGTTAAATGACTTTAGAGCACCATCAATTGCAAGAACCCTTACTAAGTATTTCCTTCCTCAACATTTTCAAGTACTTATAAAGTCAATGTTCTTGCAAGCATTTTCATCAATTTATCCACCATTTTCGTGGTTCACCAAATGTGGGGTTGGTAAGCATTTAAGGCATGCAGACAACACATCGGTAAGATCTTTCTTCCATATTTTGAGGGAAGAAGGCAATAGTTATCAACTTAATAACTAAAAAGGATATTGCACATACATGTAGAATATTGCCCTTGAGGATGTTTGTTGGGATGAGAGGCTGAACTATTTGAATATGGAATTTGACATTCTCTGGGATAGAGGGTTTTCCTAAACTGAGTTAATATAACCTAATTCTTGGTTTTACTTTTGATTGTATTTGGGAACCGTTAGGAGATGATGGTAATCAGTGAGTTAATAAGGAAGTCTTTTGCATGAATCTGAAATTATTGAATTGATGGACCTAGAGGGCATTAGTCATAAACTTAAAGTGGGTGTCAGGTAATATATATTCATTCAATTTCGCATTTATGTGGAAAGAGCTTATAATACAGTCCCCAGGAAGATAATGTTATAGATTTTATAGAAGAAATGACTATATTGCTGTGCTTCAAGATACGTATGATGAACCATTAATAGCGTGAGAAAGTTTTTTAATGGAGTAAGACAACTACTTCCTGTCCCCATAGACACTGATATCTGGATTAAGTTGTTACTCTTTGGAATTTGTTGTCTCTCTGCATTAGTTATGATGAGCATCCTAGGCAGATTCAGGATAACGCCCATTGTAGCTGATGTTTATTGTTGGCAACATTTTAGTTGATGAGACTGGGATAAATTTCAAAGTAAATAGGTAAATAGAGCTATAGAATCTAGAGGATTTAAAATTAGCAGAATGAAGGCAGAATCTATGTAATGTAACTTTAGCAAAATTATGAGAAGAAATGAGTATATAGTGCAATTAATGGTCTAAGAAATGTCCTGGAATCATCATTAAGCTACTTAAGATCAATTATCCAACAAGATGGTTAGATGGAAAAAAAAAAAAAAAAAAGAAGCTCCCTATATGTCATGTGAAGAAGTGCTTCTGGAGTTTTATGTGATTATAGAATACCCATAAAACTGAATTGAAAATACTATAGTGCACCACAAGATCATTGATACCTTATAGGCTAGAATGTTGGGTAGTTAAAAATAACATAACTAAAATCCCCTGCCTCTTAAGGGCCAGTTATGTCACCAGAGTAGTTGGATGTCATCTTCAAGAAATGAGCTTCTTTGTTAGTTAGTACAAAAGAGGCTCTGCTATATGTTTATTTTATAGAGAGGTAGATAAGAAGGGGAAAGCGTAGGTGATGTGTTATAGTTGTTAGTAAGAGGACTGGAGGGAAGAGAAAAGTTACTGACAATTGAGCACAAAGTTGTAGGGGCAAAATGGTCCAAGTGCTAATGCACGAAAGCCTGAGATATGGCAGAAGGGTATTGACAAATTTCTGCGATGTGGCAGAAGGGTACAATGAGAGAAATAATTGAAAGGATGGGTAAATGTAAAGTTAAAGGAGGGATAAAAAGTAATTTGAAAAAAAATGCAGGGGTATGGACACATTTTTCTTTTCTCTTTTTTGTTGAAAGTAAAATCGGAAATTCTGGAGAAATGTCCCATGATTTTCACAAAATCCAGATACACAGATGAGATGATTTACCATGTAGGAAAGATTAGGATATATCATATAGAAATCATATGGAAAAGCAACATTGGATAAGTTGATTAAAAAGATTTCCTTTGTGTGTGTGATCAGAAAATGCTTAAAGTAGATCCTTAGGGTATGTTTGGTTTGATGGAGAATGAAAGAAAAAGAAATGTAAAAAGAAAAAAGAGAAAGAAAAGAAGTGGAAAAAGAAATAGGATTTCCTTTGTTATTTGGTTCAAAGAGAAACTAAAAAGAAAATATAAAAAGAATAAAAATAATAAATTAAAAATAAAATTAAAAAATCAAGAAAAAGACTTTTTTCCAAACTCCCTCTACTCTTCTATCATAATTCCATATTATAGTAATACTAAATAACATTTTCTCTCATTTTCTCTATGATAGAATAAAGAAAAAGGGAGAAAAAAATAATGAGTTATATTCTCTTTTACTTTCCTTCTACTTTCTTTTCTTTTAAATTTTCTCTCAAACCAAACATTCAAAAGAAATTTCTTTCTTGTTTTCTTTTCTTTTCGTTCCTTTTCCCTCAAACCAAACAGAGCCTTATTCTAAAATTAACAAACTAATTATACGTAAAGTCTTGAGCTTCTTGAGAATATTTAAAATCCTATATGTTGATATAGGTAAATGCTTCAACGGTTGTGAAAATTTCTGATAATACAATAAAAGTAAGAAAGGACAATATGAATTGTAGAAACTTCTTATAGTTTAGTTGCCTAATATATAAGTTGAGGCCCACGGCTCGCAGGTGCTTGCGTTCTCGACGAAAGCGGGCTACCGGAATCGGAGATGGTCGCGGGGGCTAGATCGGCCGGCAAGTTGCTCGCTGGGGAATTTGCAGCTGGAGTGAGGCAGCCGCCCGCTCTGGATCAGTTCCATCGGGTGGGCTTGACCCCAATACCGTGAGGTCAGACAATTGAATTCCGCTGGCCACGGTGAGGGAGCTCGAGAGTCGGGCAAGTGATCACAAAGGGAACTCGAGAGCCTGGCATGGTTGCATCTCGAGATTTGTGGATGCACGCCCCTCGAGATGGCGTGCGGCTCGAGAGGTGGGTTCCGATCGAAGCAAACATACGGAGGAAAGATTTAAAGTTAAAATGAGTTTTGTGGGCCTAACGTTTGAAGTCCAAATTATTAATGGGTTTATAGTGAGTGATGGGGGTAATACTCATGTGGCCTATAACCCAATGGGTCTACTTAGCACTGCTCGATTACATGAGAGCTTGTTAGAGAGTAATTATTTGAGAAGGTCGATTTTGTAGACTGACAGACTAAAGAGTAATGTGATGGGAGGTAAAAGATATGCAATCGAACTATCTACGAAAAGACTATACAGATATGAATCGCAAAATAATAAGAGGCCAGTTAAGGAAGCTCGGTTTGTGAGACAAATCGATGGGGATGGGGCTCAAGCCCCAAAAAGGGGTGCTGATAATCAAACGAGTTTGGCGGTCTGGGTTGCGACAACATCCCCATGGGGAGTACCAAAGATTTATGGAGTCTAAAATAGGAAGGCCGATGATAATCGATTATCCTATTTGGATTAGTCTAGAGCGTGTTCAGGGCAAAAGGTAGACGACAAATGAGTATCTCGGTTTAGGCTCCACGTTGTTATGGCATTATAGTGCTAATAGATACAATACACGCTTGATCCAAATTATCATTGTAATAGTTCTCTTTAGGCACTATTATAATTTTATTTTATTTTACTGTCCACTCACGTGTGAGGAACTATATATGTAATATATTGTTGCCAGTTTCGTTAACATCTGCCTAATGGAATGTGGGGAGATTACCCACCGTTTATACTAAATATATAAATATATATATAAGATGAGGTTGACAAGCTTATTCTACGGTACTACTAAGTTACAAGCTTAATAGTATTTCTCTTTTTACTTTTTTTTTTATGGAACATTCTACATACTGACAAAAATCATGCATAAGGAACAAAATTTCTCCCAATGTTGCCTGATAAAGCTGTATAATATTTGTTAAAACTAGTATCTCATTAGTATTCATATTATTCCTTTTTGCCACAAATTGATAATGAAAGTTCTGTCTGTAACAGTATTACTGCACCAAAAATACCAGCAAGTTCTCTCAAATTTGGAGAGTCTAATTATGAGGTGGCAGGTAAATTTGATTTACTAACAGTTATTTTGCGAAATATATGTTTGTGAGTTCCTTTGTTCATTTGTATCCTTAATTTGATGAACTATTGCTGGAAATTTTCCTATTAATATAAATAAATCTATAAATAAAAAATATGAGCAATACTATCAGTTTTCAGCCTAGGTACGTCTTTCTCTAACTGTACACTTTCTGCCATTGGGCTATCAAGCACACTAACTATTTGAGTGAGATTCTTGCTTTATATGAACCTGGGTGTAAGAGAAGGTCTATTAAGAAAGATGTATTGTACTCAAACTACACAGTATAGGTTGAGGCACGTGATAGCGGTGCATACATATGAGAAATATCTCTTACAAATGTCAAGCCTTCGGTGCATTTTGGAACATAGAAAAACACATATATCCAAATAAACTTTGCTTTTGCAAGAAATTTTAGAGCAATATCTATTATTAAGATTATTGCAAGTGTTATACATATTAGCAAATACCACTAATGATAAGTAGTCTCTCAATATATCAGACTAATAGATGAGACAATAATACTCCAAGCCTTTGCACGCATTAGGATGAACAAGTCCTCTTGCTTTTCGTACTACTCGGATTTAAACCAATGTGATGTTATTCCATATCTTTAAAAAAGTAAAACAATTGGATGACTAAATGCTTCATGAGCAAGGCATAACGTTGCTAGCAGATCAGGCAAGCAGTATAACAATACTATCATTTAATTTAAGGTAATAATATATCAACATGTAGAGATTATGCATTTATAAAGCAACACAATAGGATAAATAATATTCTATGAGATATTTCATAAATATTATAATCCTCAAAAATAAAGTTTCACATTATAATAATAATCCTAAATGCATGAAAAGAGTTGTGCAATTTAAAAATAAATCACCAATCTAATATATCATGTCTTAACCTGAAATACCTCTCCGTCTTCCTACTAAGGCTACAATTTATAGCCCAGTAGCATGGGAGCTCATAATAGTAGTATCATTCAGAGACCTAGTGCACTAACTGCCCATAGGCTGTTGAAGTGCAATAGTTTGTCCAAGGATTAGTAAAATAACTTGAAAGTGTGCTTTGACCGACTAGTGGTTCAATATCTACATGGCGGTTAACCAAAACTGTAACAGAGTAATAGTTGGATTTATGAGGTTTCAAATTACAAAATTTATTTTTATCAATGACAGTGAAATAAGTTTTATAGTTAATAATCAATAGTTAACAGTATTCATTTTAAAACAATAATGTTGGGTTGCAAAGTATAATCATTCTTCATCTTGTAGTCGAACAATAAATAACAAAAGTCGGTGCTTAATGCAGACAGCAGTAATCCAAAAACATGCAGTTAAAATGTCCTTGTCTAGTCCAATTTTTGCAAGAAAAGTGCTTTTATTGTAGCTAAAATTGAGAGCATTAGTTTAAAGTACGATGTATCTTCGCAATGACGGAGAATCTTTTTTTCAAAAAATACCTAGAGAGAGAGAGAGAGAGTGAAGCCTACTCACCTCTTGATGATCCAAAATTCTAATTGAACCACTACTAAACATTGCAAATCAATCTTCAGGAACTCCTCCAAAGATATGAAAAACACATATTACTTTTAGTTAAGCAATGGTCATAAGTTTAATACACACATAATTTCCTTGTTCATCCCAATTTCCCCTTGAATTTAATTAATAATATAGGTCACAATGGCTAATGTGTAGTTTCTACTTTTTTTTTGTTGAGGACTTTCATAATTTTCAATGGTTTATTTTATGTCCAATGGACTGATTTATAAATTCTGAATTGTTTAGGGGTTGAACTGAAAACAGTCCACATTAATTCTTTACTGCAGAAACTGGTTTTGGGTCTAAAATACAAAAATCCAGATATGTTGGATCATTCTACGAAACTGTTCAAGTGTAAAAATCCACGAGTTAGGGTTGATCTCATATGATTTTAATGCAGAATTGATACCGAAAACATAGCACGAGGTAAGCAGACTTCATAGAAGCTCTCTGTGGGTGTCCTTTGTGAAATTTAACAACAGAAATACTAATTATTTTAACAAAAACCAATAGGCTTGGGGCATACATTTGGCAGCAGGTACGATCCCCATTGCCGGCCTGTGTTCGGGCTCCAACAGTCTTCAATTCAGGGATCACCATTTATTATCTTAATTATTATTTTATATGAAATATCATGGGTTTTTTCTGCAATTTCATTCCAAATCAAATGCGTTTTTTCAAAAAGTGGACTTAAAGCAAATAATTTCTTATTTATGGTGCTTCTAGTAAGATGTTCCATTTAAATCACATTTCCTTTTCTGAATTGCCAGTTGTGATAGACAGGTATTTGGGAGAAATTAGTGGTAAGGGAACCACCCACCCAACACAGACACAAAACAAAACACCCACCCAGCCTAAGCACCTAAAAAGAAGAAGAAAGAACATAACTTTGAGAAAGGAATAAAACAAATAAAAATTGCACTGCACGAATACTTTTGTGTAATAGGCATAGGTAGCTTTGAACCTACACAAAAAAAATTAGTCATATCCCAAAGAGACCATACTGAATTGTTAACCTAACCCCTTCTTCACTTTCTCTTGGTTTACCCGTCATTCAGAACAGTTGTAATGGTGGATTCCCAAGGAGATGACATGAGTAAGAAGATATTAGCCGATTACCCTTATCTTTCAAATCTTTTGACATCTCCGACATCATGTTCATATTCGACTTGTATGCTGAGATATTTATGTGGTATATTTTCATTTCTTTTTGGTGGATGAGGCTGTTCCACTCCACATTCATGCTTTTGGTTCCAGGCTAACTGTTCTTTGACTTGTATGGGAAAAATGGATCAGATATTCCTCTATTATCATTCTTTATGGACGTGAAATTTGGATTCTTGATTGCAGGCTACCTCATGAGATTTATCTTAGCAGGAAATCTTCTTGGGCTTCCAGCTATTTCTGTTCCTGTGAGTAAAAGTCCTCCAAATTTATCATCTTGTGATTAGTCTTCTACTGTTTACAGGACTACAAGCATAATTAGATCAAAATATTCTCCCAAATTGAAATATAAACAAAATTAAAATTAGACATAAAATACTTCTCTTAAAACATCTTATTGTTCTAGATAAAAGAAACAAAATTTCTTTACATGACATACATACTACAAAACAAGTATGATTCGAAGCTATTCTCTTTCCTCTTTTTCATGCTATATGGGCTTAGGAGGAACTTAATAAAATGAATCTAGAGGCTTCTGATAGAGATTCCAGTTATATGATGTAGTTGCTTCTGACATTAGTTACAGAAGTTGAAAAAAGATAAAGACTGCAGTAAATTTCAACCAGCACCCCCTGGTGTCCAATGATCTAAATTTGAATTTCCCACCTCCATTCATGATTATACCCATTTTGTGATTCAAGTTTAAAATTCTAGTTGCTTTCTTGATTCCCAAACCACTCTGTTCTATGAAAGATAGAACGCCTAGTTCTGTTAAGCTAAACCTTTTGTTATAAAAATTGAGTTTTGAAATAAATTTAAGGCTAAGGTAGACTGGTACTGAACCCTGTACTATGCTAGGATAATCACTATTACTACCTTTACATACAAAAAAGTTATGACATTACCACCACTGTCCCCTATCAAGTAAACCCCCATTTCTTGCTATTTGTTTCAGCAGCTGTATCATTCTCCAAATTGGCAGGATCGGTTAAAGATAACACCAATTAACTTCATAAAAGCAAGTGTGATAGTCATGAATGGGTCAAGTTTATGGGTGTAGTCTTTTTAGTTTTTACCCGTAAATTATGCTTTTTGTGTTCAACCGTTGGGATGCCTCATTGGTCATTTCGCCTCTTCGACATCCAGATTGGTCATGATAAAGAAGGACTTCCTATAGGCTTGCAATTAATAGGCCGGCCATGGGGAGAGGCTAGCATCCTGCGAGTGGCTTCTGCACTCGAGGTACTTTCTTTACTTTCCTCTCTTTTGTATAATGTGCAAGATTTGTGAGCTCATTTGTAATGGTACTTTATTATTATTATTATTATTATTTTGATTATTTGCACAGGAGTTCTTGCATGCAACTTTTCAATGCCAATTCTTCCATGCCATTACCCTAAATAATACTTTTTGAGTTTTTTCTTCTGCCTTTCATTGACCACCAGGGGTATAGTTCTGAAGGTAAAAAGTCGATGACGAATGTTAAGATAACTACATGGCCTCGGATAACTGAAATTGAAGGCTTCTCGTTAATAGTATGTTATACAATAAATAGAATAGGGTAGGTCGTTTTGTAGGAGGAAGCGAGGTTTATTATAAGGCTCACGAAAGGAACTTAGGGGATTGGGTCTAGCCACATATTCAAGTTAGAACAATGAACTAGGTTTGCGGAAGAGGTTGGGCTGGCAATCAGCCTAGAGGCCCAATCTGGATTTTGTCAGTCTCAGACTTCAGCTTTAGTAATCTGGCTTGCCCCAACCTTTTGGGACAATAACAATTAAGACAGACCTGTTCGATCTTGTATGTGTAGGCCACAAATGAGGTTAATATGAAAAGCACTGATGCAGCAAGCATATTGCCTTGTGCTGCAGTAAGGACTTAGATAATGTATGTAGATGGTAAAATCCTACTTATAATGCAGTAATGTTGAGTAGCTGAGCTGTGAGCATGCGCGAGTAATGTGTGTTGTTAGTTTGTTACTCTAGTTCACGCCTTGATCTGAGTGTGCCTGTCCTCCTTCTATCACATGCATGTCTAGTATGCCGGCAAGATGTCTCAGCTGCAGAATGATGACTGATGATAGGAGTCGAGAGCCCTTCCCCAACATCAGATGTTTGTTCAAATGGATATCCACTTGAAAGCATTTCTGCGTGACAACAGAAGAGTTGTAGTTGGTTTCGATGACAGCTTTAAAGGTTGGCGTGAC